>JANRMT010028174.1:110421223-110441911 GCA_026402145.1 Polypterus bichir lapradei | reverse complement strand
ATCTATCTATCTATCTATCTATCTATCTATCTATCTATCTATCTATCTATCTATCTATCTATCATCATCATATTCTGTGTCCTGTCTGTCTAATTCAGTCATTCTTCACTGGCATTTCAACCTTTTAAAACAGAAACACATTTTGTGGTGTCTGTTGAGTTCTGCTATCAAGGCCACCACATTAACCGATTAGCTCTTTTTTAACATGTAATTTTTTTGCCATTTAAAAGAAATACTTGGATAAAGTGATTCCTTATCTTTGTTTTCTAATGTATGTGAGTGCCTATTTCTGTGTAGAGTACTCTTTTGGAATTGTTTTGTAACTTGATTGAATTGCTCTGTTTTCAAGTGTTACTTTGCATTGTATTTTGCTTTTCCCATGCATCTCCTTTTGTTGGTATTTGGTGAGAAATGCTCTAGAAAATTATACTATAATTTTGAATAACGTTTTCAAACATTTTGTCTTTCTACAAAACCTGCCCCTATGCTTTCACTGTTTCCGAGACTTCATTTCTGACTCAAAGTAACAAAAACAGCTACTGTAATCAGCACAAGACCTGCATGCTCGGCTCGTCACTCCACTCACTTTGTCTCCATAGATATCCACTTTTCATGAGAGCCATTCTTGCTTCTCTGCTCCAGTAGAGCTTGATGAAGGTGTCCCCGTGTGATGGTCTGCCGGTGGTACGGTCTCTCCACAGGTCCGTCTGCTCATAGACTGAGATGGCAGACTGTGAATGTGTTTTTGTCAGAGGCCGGCTGGGGTGAGGTCACTTATAATCCCTCCCAGCTGACATTCTAGATAATACTCGATTAGTGGGACATATGCTAATTACAGCACACTTTGATCCTTTCAGGGAAACATCTGGACACTTCCAGTTCTTGCAGCTACTGTCTGCTGTCACTTCTCATCTATTTCAACATAAGGCAGTGCCTCATCAGCTTTGAAAGACAAGTTTTTATTTTGCATAGCACTTTTCCTAAGGACTGGCACAGTGTCACACTACTTAACACTAACCACTGTTAAGCCCTGTTCAGCTCCTAGCTGGGTCTTCCTTGCACTTTGTGTTCATATAGGTTTTCTCTAGGAATTAAGGTCTCCTAAGTCATACATTTAGGCTGTTTGAGGACTCTGAATTGGCTCAGTACATGCCCTGTGATGAAATGGCATTGTGTCCAGTAAAAGGATAGAAGGCATGATGGATAGGTCAATCCTAGGGATCGCAAAAATCAAAGCAGTTGCAATATGTTTAAAAAAGTTACAATACAAAGGGAATAAAAGGTGAATAGAAGACAGTATTTTAAAGAGGACTCCAGTGACCTTAAAAGGACGTCTTAAAGGATGTGGTGATCGGAGAAAATTTTTAGGGTGGGCCCTGTTAACTGTAGAATTCTTCAAAGTGTCTGCAATATTGCTTGAAACCAGTGAAAAACCACCAAGCATTGCCCTCTGTCTGGCATCCAGAAACATCTTACTGTCCATCTACAGCCTCCAGGCTGCCTTGGCCATACTGGTAATCTGGGCTCTGCTTTTCTCATCCTTCTCATTTTTCCATCTTTAAGCAGCAAGCAGCAGAGACATTTTTAATTTGCAAGATAACCTTACTTTTCACCTTAGCACGTTTGATGCTTACAGATAAAGCACGGCTTGAGCAGCTCTGCCATTAGATACATGATGAGTGAACTTTCAAGGCTGTCATCATCTTTGTGACTACAGACCCTTCCTCTGCTGAACAACAGGTTTTCGTTTGTCTAGTCTTCAGTCACTCTCTAAGAGACACATAAAAGTAAGGGCTGCCTCATATCAGGCCAGTCACTCCATCCTCAAGATAAACAGTATGGTTTTAATTCACTTCTGTCCCTTCTGCTCTTGAACTGCATCAAGATATGAAAGGCACTATATGAAACAAAAAAGGACTGGCTGAAAGGAGGCATCCTATGCTGGCTGAGCTCTTTACAGAATGATCTTTCATACATTGCATGGTTCATTTTTTAAAAAAGATCAGAGGTGGAATTTTACTGTACCAATATGGTGGGTCATAACTAGAAAGTCAAACTAATGTGCAACAAAGCTTGCTATGTGATCAAGGAATCCCAGTCTTAGAATCTAAGCAGGGTTTGGTGTTGAATCCACAAATTTAGACAATGGCTGATTATCGATGCCACCATAAATACCGTTGTGTAAATGACGTCATAATACGCAACTTCCACGGTCACATTTATGATATCGAACAACTGCATCTTAATACACAAAATGGCGCTGTCTACTGAAAAATCAGATTGTGGTATGATAACCAAAAAAAAACAATAAAATAAAACTAGATGTCACAAAAGAAAAATGTAACAACTTAAAACTAAACTGAATTTAAGCATGGAACAAAAATCTAAAAAGAAATGTGCAAAAGCTTAGAGTAAAATGCGTCAAACAGATGAAAAATTAGCAAAGTACTAGAAGCCATAACATAATTCAACAAAAAAAAAAAAAAAAAAGCCTTCAACACCATCCAACCTCTGCTCCTTAGAGACAAGCTGACTGAGATGGGAGTAGACTCACACCTGGTGGCATGGATTGTAGACTATCTTACAGACAGACCTCAATATGTGCGTCTTGGGAACTGCAGGTCTGACATTGTGTTCAGCAATACAGAGGCGCCGCAGGGGACTGTACTTTCTCTGGTCCTGTTCAATCTATATACATCAGACTTCCAATATGACTCAGAGTCCTGTCACGTGCAAAAGTTCGCTGATGACACTGCTATTGTGGGCTGCATCAGGAGTGGGCAGGAGGAGGAGTACAGGAAGCTAATCAAAGACTTTGTTAAATGGTGCGACTCAAACCACTTACATCTTAACACCAGCAAAACCAAGGAGCTGGTGGTGGATTTTAGGAGGCCCAGGCCCCTCATGGACCCTGTGATCATCAGAGGTGACTGTGTGCAGAGGGTGCAGACCTATAAATATCTGGGAGTGCAGCTGGATGACAAATTGGACTGGACTGCCAATACTGATGCTCTATGTAAGAAAGGTCAGAGCAGACTATACTTTCTGAGAAGGTTGGCATCCTTCAACATCTGCAGTAAGATGCTGCAGATGTTCTACCAGACGGTTGTGGCGAGTGCCCTCTTCTACGCGGTGGTGTGCTGGGGAGGCAGCATAAAGATGAAAGACGCCTCACGCCTGGACAAATTTGTTAAGAAGGCAGGCTTTATTGTAGGAATAAAGCTGGACAGTTTAACATTTGTAGCAGAGCAACGGGCACTAAGCAAACTCCAGTCAATCATGAAGAATCCACTGCATCCATTGAACAGTGTCATCTCCAGGCAGAGGAGTAGCTTCAGTGACAGACTTTTGTCACTGTCCTGCTCCACTGACAGACTGAGGAGATCGTTCCTCTCCGACACTATGCGACTCTTCAATTCCACCCGGGGGAGTAAATGCTAACATTTTTTTATTTTATTTTTTTTTTCATTTTTTTTTTCATTTTTATTACTATTTAATTTAATATTGTTTCTTTGTATCAGTATACTGCTGCTGGATTATGTGAATTTCCCCTTGGGATTAATAAAGTATCTATCTATCTATCTATCTATCTATCTATCTATCTATCTATCTAATTCCCAGCTGCAGGCATCTGTCCAGCCAGCACTGTGAAGATGGAAAGAACACAACAATCTAGGAAATCAGTATCATGTTCAAGAACCTAAGAGCGTTCCTCAAGTCTGTAACAACATCAGTGCACCAAACAGTGAGCATAAGGACCTTGATGGTGCGATTCCAAACTCCTGTTCCCATCAACACAAACAAAAGGAGGTCGAACATATCTTTTAAAATCTGGACTACGATGAACAAGCTTAAGATGGGAAATATGAAACACAGGGTGAATCTGAAGTGGGCAAGAAGAGCCAATGTACTGTATATGAAGCATTATCAACCTGTTTAATAATAGAATGAGGACTAATAAATTGTGGAGCCAACTCAGGGGATGGAACCCTTAGGTGGATGTATTTTGTAGTGAACCACACCTTTTGCCCGCAACAATTTTTGACACCAGCTTCCACCATCTTCAGGTTCTCCTGAAAAAACCTCCATGTGTCATGTAAGCTAGTAAGGAATTCTGCCAAACTGGGCAATGATGAAGAAACTGATTTCAGCTGCAGTAAAGCAGGTTTAAATTCATACAAATTTTCAAAAGGTGACATCCTTACAGGAGCGCTGAGCAGACGTCTGCAGGCAAATTCTAAAATAGGCCACAAAGTGCATTCCCTATATCATGATTGCCTCGTTCTGTCTGCCCATTAGCCGCAAGATGGTAGCCTGCAATGAAATTGAGTTGACTACCTATTTTGGCATAAAAAATTGACAAAAAAAAATGAAACAAATTCAACTAGTCAACTTTTGGGAATAACAGAGAAGGGAAAGCCATGAAGATGAAGAATTGTCTTTATAAGGACATCAGTCAATGGGTAAGTTCTTTAAAAGGATAATATGAGTGCAGTTGAAAAATTGATCAACTGCCACCAAAATGGCAGTACATTACACACTGCTAAGGTTGTTCCTGCAATAATCCCAAAGATAAAACCAGCAGATAATGAAGATAAAATGAGTTTAGCTTCATGTTAAATCTTTTTAACTCATGACAGACGTATTTTGGTGTTTTCCTGGCTGCTCATCATTACAATGTCTTAAAGTGGTCTTCTATCTGTTTAATACACTGTAGTCTACTGATGAAGACAGTGGATTGTAGCCCCCACCAGAGCTGACTGTTCAATACCCACCCTGAGTGATTTGTATAAACGTCCTGTGTTGACCCTTAAGGCATGCAGATAGGTCTGTGGTGTTCCTCGCCACATCCATGACTATTCTTAAGGTGGAAATCTTTTCAGTACATGACTGGTTTGGATGAAGATTGCTTGGTCATCTGTTAGTTATTGGTTTATGATATCTTTATTATTTCTGAAAGGATTTTGGTGAATATTTTACTGGAGATTGAAAGCACACATATTGGTATGGTTGGCACAGTTACTTAGGGATCCTTTCTTGGGTGTTTCGACTAGCAGTGCCTCTCTCCATTCCAGTTATGTCTCTTCTTCATTCTGTATTTTTTCAAACAACAGGAAATGTATATCAATTTTTGAATATCCATTTTGAAAAGTTTCTTCTGGGCTTTGACCAGGTCCTGGTGCAGGGGTCTCCAACCTTTAGTCCTCTGAGAGCTACTTTTACAAAATGAATATGGCCAAGAGCTACTCATGTTTTCTAACATTTATTCTCATAGCTTATTTCAACCCAAACAAACTAAATAAGCTTGTTTTGCCTGAACATTTACAAAATGTTGGTTTCCACAACTCGCATTTTGCATTAAAACATCACAAAAAAATATTTAGTTCACCTGCAAGTGCATTTTGTATGTCTGTATGCATTTTCTAGTGTATCTCACACTATTGAATTAAAACATGAATGCTGTCAAAACAACACAATGCAATTACAGATTCACAGATATTACTTATTAATTTGTCATTTTGTTACATGTCACTGTTTCAGTTCACAAGAGTATTCACATGTCCAGTTGCATGTGTGATGTGTTTTTAGTAAGTGAGATGACTGGCACTGCATGGAGTCAACAAGAGAGGTGTATGGTGGAGTGTAGCCAGTTAGGTTCATTCTTAGGGAGTCATTTACATGTTCATCTGTCAGTCTTGTTCTGAATTTTGATTTCATGACATTCATGTCAAAAAAGGCAGACTCACAGAGGTATGTAGACCCAAACAAAGAAGACATTTTCAGAGCTGCTTGGTGAAGATTCTTATAGTTATCTGGCTCGACTAAGCTGCAGAAATGCTGAGGATGCTGTTGAGACTTTAACTGCACATTATTTTGAAAGGTTTACTAATATATAAAATCCAATATCTCTCTGTCTGTCTGTCCGCATTTCATGTGAGAACTACTTAACGGATTTAGATCTGGTTTTTTTTTTTTCTATAATTTGCTTGAACATTCTGGTTGATTTGTGGTACCAATGTATTTATGCGAACCTGAGACCCACGCAACAGGCCGAGGGGAGGGGCCTTCCTCACTAACTCGCCAGCTTCGGGGCATGTTCCTTAATTCCGCTTAGCTAGTGAACGAGAGAACAATTGAGTTTGATATTTAAAATATAAAGTGTTACTTAGGTCTTGATGAGTTGGAGTCTGGATAGTTTCTTGTGTGTATGTGTATGTGTGTATGCCACATTGAAAAGATAGATTGCAATTCAGATTGCGGATCATGATTTTGTGTTAAAAGGATCGTGATATGATTTTTTGGAAAGATCACCCACCCCTAATTTGACTAATCAAGTTTTCAAATTTATGTAGGATTCATTAACCCTAAGGTGAGCTACTTAGAAAGGGGTGGCAAGCTACCGGTAGCTCGCGAGTGACGTGTTGGAGACCCCTGTCCTAGTGGTTTATTATTCTTCACTTGATTTCTTCTCTGGTTGGGTTATCACATTTTATTCAAAGATCCCCATCAGTTGGATTAATGTCTGGTGGATTCTGAGGTGTTGGTCTGTTTAAAAACTCTCCAAGGTATTCTGCCCATGTGCTTATCCATTCTGTCCCCTTTCTTCAGCATATTGCTTGCTTCAGCACATTCTTCCTGTGCTTTGAGCTTAGTTGCTCATGTTCTGCTGTTATTGACTGCTGCTTTATTTTTTTTTCTATCTTCAGTTTTTGCAGACTGTAATTTCTTTTGATTGATGTTTCCTTGACATGCCATTTCTTATTTAAATCGGTTTCTTTCCGTTGTTCTTGCAGTACCCTGAACTTGTTGAAAATAAAAAAAAACTGAAATTCTCCTCTAATCTCTGCATTTTTCATAATTCTGTGTTATATCCCATCTTTCTTGATGAATTTTGGACCAAGTTTGTTTTTGGTTTAGTTTCAGAGTTCATTTAGCAAGTTAAATACGGAGTCATGATGCTACATATTCACCTCTTTATATCTGTAATGTACTACAGAATTTCTTGCAAATTCCTTCATGATTTGTTTAGTTTTCAGAGCTATAATTTCCTGCTACTATCTTTTGTAGGGTTGTTTTCTAGTATATTTTGTAGCCTGTTAACAAATGGTTCTTCTGGCTTCATTGTCACTATCATTTATTGGTGCATAGCACTGGATGACATTTACATTTTTTTTTGCATTGTTCTAAAAGAAGTAATAATCCTTGGTCCATGATCTTCCCATCCTAGTAGTTCCTTCTGAGATTGTTTTGAAACTATGAATGCTAAAAATTGCGAATGTCAGCCATTTTCTTCTTCATTCCCTGAACAGAGTACTAATTCACCTGTTGGTCGATTTGGCTGCCTTCATTTTGTCCAAGGAATTTCACTAATTCATCTTGCCTGAAGAAGGGGCCTGAGTTGCCTCGAAAGCTTGCATATTGTAATCTTTTTAGTTAGCCAATAAAAGGTGTAATTTTACTTGGCTTTTCTCTACATTCATAATGGCTAACACGGTACAACACCCTAGTACTACTAATTCGTAAAAAAGTTAAATTGTAACACTCTGTTACTTGTGCTGCTTTTCCCCAGGTCCATACATGGTTCTAACACCTCATGTCTGGGCACTGTTCCTCTTAAAAAGGTAGTAAGCCAACCCATGTCTTCTGCTGCTGAGTGACTGTCACCACATGACGTCATACACCTTCCCATTGAAGATCCTTCTTCCACCATGTTTCCAGAGATTATTCTACCAGAAAAAGTGAGGTGGAAAATAATTTAGAATAGGACCAGAAGATAAGATGTGGACAAAAATAATAATAATAGTAATTCTTTACATTTATATAGCAGTTTTCTCACTACTCAAGAAAACAGGCAAAGATTTTTAACTAGGAAGTCAAATGTGCAGTCGTCAAGTCAAACATCAGAATTCTATGAATTCTCAGGAATCACAGTCAATATTTAACTTGCAATGATTTGTTTGCCAAGAATACAATGAAAAGTACAACGTGACTGTCTCTTTATTTTTACTCTGTAAACTGTATAAGAGGTATTTCATGAGACCTTCATACCTATGACCCCATGATGTCACAGCCACTCACTTTCAGGTCTTTTACCTACTAATACTATAGTCACCACTCCACATATTGACGTTTACAAAAACAAAAAAGGTGCAAAAATGATTGAACCAAATTAAATAAATACAATTAAGGAACACCATTACCAGAACTGGAATTTACATGTCCGAAAACCTACAATACATTTTGAAAGGTCCACCCAAGTAATACAAGAAAGTCACAAAAATTACAAGTCATAATTGAGATATTATGATTTGAAGTTTCTGTTGGTGTTTCTGAAGCAGGATTTTTTCATGGGCTGGGGTTGCTAGTGTAATAAATTGTGAAAGATTACATATTAACATACCCTCTTGCTCCCCATCCCTCTAAAAATATACATAGCAAATTAGCACAGGTGTCACTAAGGGGAAGGGTTGATTTTTGTGTTATGGTAAATGAATTGTTTTATTCATAGCAGCAAAGGTTATGTGCCAATAGTTTGAATATTGTGAGACTACTTGAATGTTTTTTTTCTTAGTATATTTGAAGAATTACATTATTTTATATTGTGATGATTTACTTGGTATGATGGATATGTTTTCAGTGGAGTGAAGGCAACAACAGCAGCCATACTAGATATAACTATGAAGGATATGTTTTTAATGAAGGATCTATTTTGAATATAATAGACAAAATAAAAGGAAACTTGTACATTGTGCTTATAACCTTCAGAATTCACTTTGACCATTAAAAACAAATTGGCCAAGATACAAGCAGAGACTGGATAAAATGTCCATCTGTTTTACCGTTAGTGTTATTGATAATATGAGATACCCCCAGCGACTAACACCTCATGAGATATTAATATGGAATCCATAATTAACTTTCAGCAATTGCAGATGAACTATTGTAATACTGACTAATATTGAGCGAAACTCTTAAGGATTTATACCTGAAGGTAAAAGCTGTTCTTCAGAGGTAACAGCACTTGAATTTGAACCTAGACATTGGGCTGTAATAAAGGTCTATAAATAAATGAATTGTCTGATTCCAAGGAGGAAGAAGTTGGACCAGAAGGAGATCACCCTATGGACCAGGCCATCGTCCAAGTGACTACTGAACCTCCATTTATTGCAACGTACTCAAGTTCCAGTTAAAGGGGTCACAGGCCCCTAATGCAAACAACCCAACTAAAAGTTTAAGAGGTTATGTGCTGTTGACTTCTGACACCAAAAAGATCATCGTGGGTCTCGAACCATAGAAGGCATCCATCCACCTTAGATCAAGAATTTTAGATATTAGTATCCTCTGCTTTGGAGTATTAGAACATTAGAACAATCTAGACAAGAACAGGCCATTCAGCCCAACAAAGCTCGCCAGTCCTATCCACTTAATACTTCTAAAAAAACATCATGTCTAGTTTTGAAAGTCCCTTAGTGTCTTACTGTCTACCACAATACTTAGTAGGTTATTCCAAGTGTAGATGGTCCTCTGTGTAAATGGTGTTAGACCCCAAGACCTGACTATCATAATAAATTCCAACTAAAGAAGGAATTTTGTCACACCATAATATCTCTTTTCTGCAGCAATATCTTTCAAATAGGCTGTGGGTGAAAAAAGAGAAACTGTTAGTTTTAGCGCAACCTCTCACCCCGTGATAGTACTGATTACCTCAATGGAGCCCTGAATGTGACCCCTAGGCATGCATGCATAACACTCAAATAAGAAATTAAATTCAGTCGTTCATACCATACACTCTCTTGAATTTGAATTTGCTTTTCTGCCTTGCCATTACTAACTGACTGCGTTGAAGGACAAAAGGCACTAAGAAGCACTGAGAGTGTCACGGGGTGGTGTGGAGAGAGGATGTGCACATTAGGAGTAATGATTGGGTGATCGGTGTGGAGGGGAGTGGTCAAAGCTGAATAATGTGAACACGACGGAATACATGTTTAATATAATTGGAAGATTGTTGTTGTTATTGTTTTATTATTTATGTTATAGCCTATAACCCCCCACCTCAAGTCAGTGCCCATGCTTTTTTATTTTAGGTCTTCTTGGTTTACAGCTTTGTAGTGTTTTGGATTTAATTAGTATTAATGGTTTTTGCTTATAATATTATAAACAAAAAGCATTATAACTAATTAAATCAGGCATTTCAAAATAATTGTCTGTTTGGATAAATGGTATGCGAGTTAACATTCTTTACAAAGGTATTCAGAATCCAGACCTTCGACTCAAATTAAATGGAGCTGAGATGTGCATTCAGTTAAGATATTCAGCCAACAGTTCTACTCCTTTTCAGAAAAAAGAATTGACAAATTTTGCATGAACTTTTTTTTTCAACTTGAAAATTTTGTTTCATCATTTGAATCTGAGATGTCAAAATGGACCTGTTTTGAATGAAGTTGTTCAAACAGTATGTTATGTCATTAAAATTTCAACCGAGTAACCTAATTTCTCAATTTATGCATATTGTGATAAATCTGTCATCTTATTTGCCCAAAATAAGTTGCTCACCTATGATTTAAAGACTGGATGTTTAATCAGAGCGTATGGGGTGGTCCTGCTGTGTCAGAGAACCAAACCCCCACTTAAAAAGTATAGGCCACCTGACTCGCAGTGCTGGGCTGACTGACTTGAGTGGAATGGGATTCACACAGCTGCTAGGATTTCATGGTTTGAAGACACTGAAGATGGTGCCTGCATCAACAACAAAGGCAATCGCTCATTCTGGAAGTGAGTAGTTGACAATCCTCCCAGACAGATGGAACTGTAGAGACATTTTTGGGTTATGTCTCTCTCTGACTCTCTGCACAATTCTACACTCCACACTTCCTTTGACAGTTTTTAAGAAAGGTATGTCAACTTACAGAAATGTCTCAGTGCTTTATTGTACCAGCAAAAAAAGAAATTGCCTTTAAGTGCTGTTTCAGCTTGTGCCCCTTAAGATGGCAGTTTTGATGATATGTTTCAGAGTGGCAACTGTTGATTTGGCCCATAACAATGCAAACCAAACCCACAGAACCTGAAGCAGACTGAATATAATGTCTGAGCTCCTCCTTACTGTTGTGGACACTTTGTATAAAAGTTCCAGCCAACGCCTTTAGGAATGGTGGCTATTAACTCTTTCAGGGCTGATGTTGACTTTTGTCGAAATTCAGGGGTAGAGGACGGTAATGGGCTGTAAACTGCGACAAAACTCGTCCTTACATTTTAGTTCAACTCTCTTTGCTTGAAGGAAAGTTACGTAGCTTTGTTGATTTGGCCTTGATTCCCTGTGTGTGCATGAGTAGTGAAGAGCAAACAGCCTCTAAAATGGCGAGAGTAAAGCAAATGTGCAAAGCAAAATACCCCATGGACGTTTTATGTATTATTGTTGAATCGGACTCTGAGTTTGATACAAGTGATCTGGAGATGGTTATCAAAAATGAAAGTGAGGTACCAGCATCGGCCTATCAGTCAACTGATGATCGTGATGCTGAACACGTTCGTGTAGCCGATATGCCGCTTACAGCAGCGTTTGCCTAGGGGAACCACCACTTATGACGACAAGAGGTACAAACCATATTGGATCACACTGCCACTGTCCCCCACCTGCTGTGCGAAAACTGAGAGGTAGCCGGCCAGCCATGCATTCCTGCTGGCCATCAAGTTGCCCCTGCGCAGCCACTGCTGCCAGAGATGCCGAACAGGCGCCAACAGCACGCAGCAACAGATGATTTATGTTGATCTATGTGTGACACCAGTGCATTGTGTGCTTTTTGGAAAAAATATTCAGCCCTCAAAGAGTTAAAAGTGACATTTGCTCTCCGGGCCTACCAAACACAGTCCTGACAGAATCTAATCCCTTTAGATGATAAAGTGCCAAACATAAACCCCTCACTTACTTTGATGGTTTGCTTCTACTGATAGGTGCCTTGTTTAGTAACACTTCAAGTATTTGATGAAGAAATTTGAGCAAAGAGTCCTCAAACTTGTGTCACAGAGTGTGTTTACATTCAGCCCACTTATTCACAGAAACACAGTTTCAAAAAATGCCATGTACAGTATATCCTGTATTCACCTAAAGTTAGTAGTACCAACCTGGGACAACAGGGGGTGTTGCTAATACTCTTGTCTCCTTTTTCCCCTCACAGCCTTAAGAAACAGCCCCTTGAGGGCACTGAAACAAAGGAAGCCTTGCATTTTCCAGTCCAACCAGTATAAGAGCAGAACGCTCCCAGAAAACGGCATCTCAATTCGGTGCTGACCTTGCTACTGCGCAGGTCAAAACCAGAACTTGGTGCCATGCAATTCTGAAAGCACGACTATACCTCTCGTATGGCACATTTGTATTTGTTCCAATTGAATGGAGTTTTGCCCAGTTGGCACTTCAAGTATTTGGCTTTGCCCTGCTACATCCTTTATTCTGGTTAGAGAAACTGGTATTGGTCTTTGAGTAACTGGGTTAGCACACGTAGATTTCACTGCAAGAAACCTGGTTAAGTGGCATGTAAACCTTTAACCAGGTTGCAGGTAAAGATTTCACAGTCTGCACATGTCTGCTGCACTTTGTTGGTGAACTTGTTCAAAGTAAATCATCCCACTAGTCTCTGCTTCGCACTCATTTTCAGCAGTATGTCACACGTGCGATTAGGGGGCAGCCAAAGGGCCCAAAGGAGCATGTAAGAACAAAGGATAGAGGATTTGAACAGAGTGTTAAGATTAACAAATACCATCCTACCTCTGAACACACGCAAATAACAACACTTCCTGCTTCCTTGAAGATTCCTCCTCCGGTCCCCTTCAGATGACTTCACTTCCGTCTCTCACCACTGACATCATTTCCTCTATCGTTGTAATTTCCTGTCTGTCTAATATAAAAGTCCCACCAGCAATTCTCTCTCTGTCAGATGTATTTACTTTTAATTTTCACTGTTGTATCAGTCTGTTAATATTACTCAAGACCACCATCATTATACAGGGAATTCCCCCCCAACACTTTATCTGTTTTCATGTTGTTTCTTCCATTACAGCAGCCATGAATAGGAAACAATGGCGGTTCCACAAAGATACACTTCCTGATGCAAATGCTTGGGTGATCACATGATACTTTCTTCTGGTTGGGATAATCTGTCCAAGTATTTCAGAAATCACTAAATTCTTGTTGATGAGCTGAATATACAGTGCTAAGCTCAGTAGCACAATCTCTGGAGACACAGGGTCAGTTGCAATGCGCTGCCAGCTCGGGATGAACCCACGCTGATCTGGTCTTAGTACGTATTTATGGTAACAGGACTAACTTTTAGATGTAGCCTTATTGTTGTGTGCCACAGAGCTGCAGACTGCCAGCAGACCAAGACGAAGACTAAGTGCAGGTGCAGTTGTAGTCAGAGAAGTTGGAGAAAGGGAACAACATTGTATACTAACTTAGACCACCTTGTGAGCAGGTTTAACGGATTTAGTGAGGTGGGTAGTGTTAAAAAATGAATTCCACATGGATCAGACAAACTTGTATGAACATGAAAAAGCACTTATACAGTATGCAATTAAAAAATGAGGAAACTATATTTTATATTTATATTTGGTGTGAAGTAGAATAGAATCAAATCTATTTAACTCAATGTCATTAAAAAAAATCAATTGATACAAGGAAAAATTTATGTTGCGTTTTATGTTGCTCAGTCATCGGTTCCGATATGTGTGTATTTAAAGATGCTACTGGTTGCGTCCATGCTGTATTCTTTCAGAGTGTTGTGGAGGTATCTTTGCAAGTGTCATCCAGATCTGATATGAGATCTCTCACAATGCATTATAGAGAGCTGGTGCTCTTCTGTGCGCTGTGACCACACATTCTTTATGAATATTGGTAGCCTCATACACTTTAATTACTTTTGGATTAATCTAGCTATTAAGAAAAGCTTTGCTTAAAATGAATAACAAGTATGAACTTATCTATATTACCCATTTAAATGTAGCTGGAAAATTACAGACAGGCAATTGTGCTTTAGATACAATTTTGCTAACATGTACCTCTCACCATCATTAGTTTCCATATAGGAATATCGGGGCCTTTTCATATTCTCAAAGTTCAGTGTTCATTGGAACCCCTCAAATATAAGAGAAACTTTTTGTGGAAAAAGCTTTCATTGGTTTTCAACGAGGTCATTCACGGAGACCAGATGAAAATACAAAACGTTTCTTTCTTTGCACATAAATATGCACAAATGTCTCAGTCCATGGAGTTAGCAGTCAATAAAATAATACATTCCCTTTTATACTTTTTATTACCATTACTTTTAATAACACATCACGTCATCTGACTCTTAATATGCAGAATTCTGTTACCTTATCCAATCAACTACAGCCACCAGTAACTTTGTATACATTTCGATTCTTGCATTATTCTAAACATCATTTTCTTAATAGGGGTGTCCTACGAGTTTTCCCATTGATCTTATCTCCCCTTCAGAACAGGAGTGTTTGGGCTTTCTCACTGGTTTGTTCTCGCATTTTAAGGGAGTGTTAATTACACATATACTTAATTTTAACCTTAGCAATAATCTTGGCGGCTCCTCTAGATGAGCCAAAAGCCTCACATGCTTAAAACAACATTTAGTTAACCCTTTAGTTACCTTTCCCCTATGCTTTTAATAATCCACTGTTGCAACTACATTTAAGTATATGCTTATATTAAATTGTAAAAATGATCATGTATTGATTAAAAATATTTGGTTAAAATTCTATAAAACTTGTCTGTCTGATGTCTTGTGATTTATGTGCTAAAACAGAACTTAAAAAAAAAATAAAACAAAAACAGAGACTGCAGCTGAACGCACCACAACTATTAACTATTGATACAGCGCCAATACAGTGCATGTTCCGTCAGGCAGAGCGCTATTGGCTGTCAGAAAAATGGGCATGCATGGCTGTGCAGGAAGATTGCCGCTCAATCAGTAAATGTCACATGGGCTGCGATGTTTGAGTCGTGTATATTGATATTGTGCAGCGATGAGATCAGCAAATGCTGTTGGCAAATCTGATATACCCCACTACAAAAAAGTTACGTAATGTGATATCAGCTTTAACGACTGCAATCATTTTTATTGCAATTATGAGACTGCACTTATTTCTTAAATTAAGTTTACATGAGTATGTACTTTTCCTTGTGCTCTGTCCCTTTAAACTGAGAGGAATGTGTAGTAGTATGTTGCTAACTGAGAGAGGGTGAGATGTTAATTGCTGCCGTTAAGAGGCAATCAGATGGCCAGCTGAGCAAACCGAGGCGAAGCACAAAACAAAACCAAGACTCACGGTGGATTAGTTCAACTTGGTATTGGTCTTGTTCCACTGTTCACTAAGACAACACTTATACCTGCAGATCGTCTCCTCTTGGTACCGTATGTACTTCAAAGTCTGGTCTTAATCCACTGCTAATGTGGTGCTACCTCAGATACACTACAACTGACCCACTGCAGGCTCCTTTCAGATTCACAGCGGCCAATGAGGACGTTTACCTCTTTTTTTGTGCAGTTTAATGATTTTGGAGCGTTTTGATATAACTGGACTCATGTATGTAAAGTGGACTTTTTAATGGGTTTTTAATAAATTCTGGGTCATTCTGGGATATTGAATGTTGCTCGATGAAGGAAAAAATGAATTTAAATAATTTTAGCATAAGTCTGAAAGATAGCAAAATGTGACGAAAGTGAAAGGGTCTCAATGCTTATTCATTGTAAGGTTGTTAGCAAATTAAAAAAGCTCCAAGATGCAGGGAGATGAACTGAAGGCTTTTATTCATCCATATAGTGTCCCTTTGTATTCAGCTAGTCTGGTTTGGTTCAGCATAATGAATGAATGCACATTTTACAAGGATAACCAGCTTTCTAAAATTACTTCTCTTTTTGTCCTTCTGAACCTAATTTTAGATTTCTTTCATCTAACAATTCTCAAAGACTGCCACTAGAGGTCAGTGCCCAATGCTGGAACTGCTGAGGAGACCCAGCAGAAGAGCCGTCTGGAGAGCGGCGTCTATAATGGGAAGTTCGGGTGTCCCGAACAGGAAAATCACGCCCTGTACACAAGGGGTTTTTTCATCTTCCAGAAAGGTGAAATCATTTAGATACATCCTTCTTGATTCATATATGACCACATTACTTTTTTATTTTTGGTAGCTTTACGTGGTTAACCTCTTCATAACATTAGATTTATAAAATTTGTATATAATTATGCCTAATCATTCATATGCAGTAATTGCAGGTTTAGCAACTTTGGTGGGACGAAGAAAGTAGCACAGTGGTCAGCACAGTTCCAGGAACCCACATGGATCACAGCCCAATTAATGTTTGTATGAATTTTAGACACATATGTGGAAAGATAGGCCTTTATTTATCTCAAGAGGGGAATTAACTTTTTGTTGAACCTGAAGAAATATTATAACAAGCAAACAGCAACAATTCCCTCAAATACATTCAAGAATTACAAAACAGAAGAAAACCTCCATGTTGGCTAAAGACAAAATGAGCAGTCACAGGGAGCCATTATAGTGGCAAATGAAGGAGCCCCAAGATGCATTTCTTGACACACATCTGCTGAATAATTTTACATAATAATTGTACACATTTTACCCATGTTTGACTGTTTTCTTTTCCCCCAACATACTGCAGTTTACTGACAAATTTATGGATGTGGTTTTTAATGCTTGATCTTGTATTCATTGTCCTTTTGTTTGTCTGTCTTTGATATTGTACTACTGGCACTAGTCTGGGAATGACGTGCAAGTAAGAATCTCCTCATACTACATGGACATAATCGTAATTCTGAATGTTAACTAAGCGTAGGAGTTTGTGAGTAGACCCTGGTACCAGCACATTTAAATTAGAAAATGGCATTGAATATAACTTTAGATTGTATTCTCTGATAGAAGTAAACATATATATATTCATTTGTTTTAACTCGAGAGAGAGAGAGGTTAGGAGCACGTGCTGATACAGTCGCATTGCCGCACCCACCACATGACAAACCGACTCAGGACCCGAGTGCAGCCATGCAACGGGTGACACCTCAGCACCACACCAGTTCAGATGGAATGGAACCAGTGTGAGGTTTTTTATCAGGGCTGGAGTGCCAGTTCTGCCACCAACCCCCAGGTTTTCCTTGCTGGATGCAGATTAATGTCATACCCAGGACAGAGCAATTGCAGGGTAAGGGACTTACTCAAGGGCCCAATGAAGCAGAGTCAAATTTTGGCATTTACGGGATTCGAACTGGCAACCTTCCGATTGCCAGCGCAGAGCCCTAGCCTCAGAGCCACCACTCCGCCACTCTGTTTTAAATAGGTGTTTACTTAATTTGGGATTTTACATAATATTTAACCTACCTAATATACAACATTTATCTGTATGATGATTGGTGCAAATTTAAAATATGATGAAATATTAAATGATAAAGGAACTGTTCCCTTAAGACTAACTTGTCATGCTCTAGAGAACTATACCATTCAAATGGCATGGCCGCACTGGCCAGCTGTAAGTAAAGGGCGCCCATGTTGGAGTTCTTGCCTAACATTGGCTCAAGACTCTTCTTTATCTACTAAGTATTTTCCTCAGCACTGTCTTCCACCCAGAGTTGCCTTCTCTCCATGTTTCAAGACATGGGTGGACACACGGATGTGCTGCGTAGACCCTCTTATAAATGATTTACAGTATATAATATTAGATTATTGAGGGCCATACCTAGTGAGTCAGAGAGTTTTTGTTGAACAGTTTTGTAATAATACTTTGTTTATTTGTGTCTCCATTTTTGGATGTAATTAATCATGACTTTCAATAAGCTGAATTATAAAGACTCTTTGTGTATCTAGGTTAAAGTGGTGAACAAGTGGTGCTATTTTACAATTTATAATCGTGTTAGGTTGGTTTGAGAATATTTTGTTACTTACAAAAGGCCACGTGTTCTTTTTCTTCTCTGTGAGGTGTGTGCTGACTGCCTACTGTTAGCTGTCATTCCCAAACTTTGATTTGACACCACGTTTCTTGTCTTTGTTCCTTCTCTGTAGAGCTTTCTAGTCAGTTCTTCATTTTGGTTGGCAGGGGTGGGTGCTGATTTGCACTTCTGAAGCTTCTTGTTAGTACAGACAATAAGAATGAAGGGTTTGATGGAGCGAGTGAAATCGAAAACATTTCATAAACTACAGTATCCTGGATTTAATGTTTAAGTTCCACACTGTAGTGTTTGGAGACAATCCATGGGAAAAGGTTTTATGTAAGAGTAAGTTTGACTCAATCTGTGGAGCTGTAATAGGAATCATTTCTTAAGGTAGGCACATCTGCTCAGGATGTAAACTGACTCTTTCATTTTTTGACTATCATTGTGCCTCACTTAACTGAAGCTGTGTCTGCTCACGATAAAGGGCAATTACTGACGCTCAGTCAGTCAACTGCAATAAGGTTAAAAAAAAATAATTCTCAACAAGCCTCCAATGCCATCCTCCAGTGCATGGATGTTTGATTTTTGGCATTCATCTGTGGTTTGTCGGTTCAAGATCACTCACAGGTCTCAGTTTCATGCCAAGATGGACAACTTTGGCAGTAAGGTTCTTTGAAGCGAATTAACTGAAATATACTCAAGGTCACCATCAATGCCAATGAGGTACGAGAACATATGAGCACCAATAACAACAAGAAGGATCACATACTTGAGATTTTCCAGTAAATGTCTGATGCCAGATGTGCTTTGAATACTAAGAGGGAATTTCTGGAACAAAGCAGTAATAACAATGAGCCTGATAAGTGCGTGCCTTGTGCTGAGGTGACAACAAATCGGGGACAGCACCACTGGCGATCACCAGGCAACACAGAAGGCTTACATTCTAGGAGGTGAAGGGTTTACAAAATACAAATCTTGTCCCATCTCTGTAAAATGAATTGGCCTGACTGTTGAGCAAATGTGACCTCCTGTCTTCTACCTGATTGGAATGACTCAATTGAGCTTGAAAGGATTCAAGTAGGGTCTGAAAAAGGACAATGTTAGTCATGGACAAAGTCAGCACTGCTACAGCTTAACACTGTGTTTTTGTAACGCCGGAAGTCTGTAGCACATCATTAAAATTACATTCTATGGCCTACATTCATGCCACTGAGGAGGAGTGCAGGCCATTTTTTTTTTAAAATTAGAGCTGCTGCAGATTTTCTGTGCCTAAGCATGCAGAACGCAGTCATTGAACACAATGCAGATATAGGAAAACCACCCGTTGTGCATTTCAAAAATGCACAACACAGGGAGCTCACCCATTGTCATTCCCTAATAACCTCTACCTTACACTAAATCACATACGGGGCTCTCTAATCTGCACTGTATAATATTAACTGGGATACCATAAGTTTGATTATCAAATTTCACAGACGCACCTCAGCCATCTTTCTTAAATTTTCTCCATGAAACACCTTCATTCATTGTATTGTAAAAGTTCTTAATTTTAAAGTAAAATTCAAAAGATGTATTTGTTAATAAAGGCAAACACATTTTCAAAATGATCCTGAGGTAATAGGAAGTATTATGAATACCACATAGCAAAGTCCTGCTGTTTACTGAGATAATCCTCTCCACAAATCATTCCCTTGAACAAGTAACATAGCCGGCTTTCATAATCCAGCAGTAGAAAATGAATTTACCATAAGCACCCATTACCACCTCTGTCTCTGATGCATCTTCAGGATTACAATTTCCATGACTGCCATCCTAACTTATAAACTGGGTGACGGGGCAACAGAAAACCACAACATACATCAGATACCTCAGCAGAATGTATGCACGTGGCAGGGAATGACTCCAGTGACTCCCTTTTTTTTTTTTTTTTTTACTTGATAACTTTATTGAAACACAAAATGACAGACAAATGCATGAAAAAACATAAACCTATGAGCATTAACTGAAAATGCAAGGAACATGTAAAAGCCTTAAATGTGAACCAGCCTAATGATGACTAATTTAGAAATAATGCTTCCTAGGAATAACATTAAGCTACAATGTTAACAAAATAAATGTTAAAAAGAAACTGTTAGCATTATTGTTTATTTAGCAGAAGTCTTTATACAAAGTGACTTACAAAGCAAGTTATAATACACCAGTAACGGCACACTGCACAATAACGTGCAGTAAATACACTTGACTTGAGCATTCCTAGTTTTCATCCTCTTTCTCTGTATGTTTAGTATTCATTTGCTCAGAGGTTGATGCACTTGGTGCTTCCTGAGCAGCTCTTCTTTTCTCCAACCTAGCGATCTGCTGCTTCTCTTCTTTCATCGGCAGGTCAGTGTTTGTGTTGCAATTACTTTTGTACGTTTTCCTTAATTTTTCACTTAAGCTGGTACTTAAGTATTCAATCTGCCTCAAGAATGACTCAAGATATGAAGAAATGACGGCGAAGGTGGTAGTGATGAGAACGGCGCCAGTACACATGCGCTGCATGGACTCCCTGCTAGCTTCTGCCGAGAGTTGATTCTGCAATAAAATAAAATAAAAGTAAAAAGAGGAATAACCTTGGAGATCAATCGTCTCCCCGAAAGCGGATAGTAGACATCACGTAGTATATGTGTACCAAATTTCAGGTCAATAGATCAAACGGTTTGCAAGCTACAGGCAATTTAAAATCCTGGACAGACAAACAGACAG
>JANRMT010028174.1:110333177-110421213 GCA_026402145.1 Polypterus bichir lapradei | reverse complement strand
TTTGCAAGCTACAGGCAATTTAAAATCCTGGACAGACAAACAGACAGCCATGGTAGCATATTATATAAGAAGACCAGTAACGGCGTACTGCACGACAACGTGCAGTGAATACACTTGACTTGAGCATTCCTAGTTTTCATCCTCTTTCTCTGTATGTTTAGCATTTGTTTGCTCAGAGGTTGCTGTGCTTGCTGCTTCCTGAGCAGATCTTCTTTTCTCCACCCTAGCGACCTGCTTCTACTCTTCTTTCGTTGGCATCTTTTCACATTAAAACTGATTAAGTCAGTGTTTGTGTTGCAATTACTTAGTACGTTTCCCTTAATTTGGCACTTAAGTCTTCAATCTGCCTCAAGAATGATTTAAGATATGAAGAGGTAGGGGAAGTGACGGCAAAGGTGGTAGGAATGAGAATGGCGGCCGTGTTGGCTGCTGCCGAGAGTTGATTCTACCATAAAATAAAATAAAAATAAAAAGATGAATAACCATGGAGGTCAATCATCACCCCAAATGTGAATAGTAGACGTCACATAGTATATGTGTACCAAATTTCAGGTCAATAGTTCAAATGGTTTGCGATCTACAGGTGATTTAAAGTCCTGGACAGACAAACGGACAGCAACAGTAGCGTATTATATATAAAGATTGTGTGTATTGCGTTCCAGGTTCAAATAAGGTAAGCAATACCACTGTGGGACAAGAGGGGGCGCTGTTGCTAATGGCATCTTCTCTTTCAGCTCCAAGGAGATGCCCAATGAGGGCTCCTAACTCAGACCATGACATCTGAGCAGGCCCAACCCCTTTCATTTGGGACGCTATAAAAAAGGGCAACCCTGGCAGGTGACATCTCACTTGTGAGCAGGATCTGAGATCGAATGAGGCCCAAGTGAGAACCTAGGAATTACAATACTGGCAAGGAACTCCGTACTGGTTGGCCTTCTGGTCAGCGTCTTTTTTGTTGTGCCGCTGTGTGCCTTTTTGACTTTTCTTTTGTTACAAATAAATGAGGATTACTCGGTTGGTATGCCAAATATTCTCCCTGTTCCCAAGCATCAAAAGCAACAGAGAACAAGATTAAAAAAGAGCGAAAACAAGGGAGCAGTACTACTACTACTACTACTACTGCTGCTATATAATTATACCTGCAACTAGACTAAGACAGAAATCAGTATCCTGAACTCTTTGACAATATGACAGCAGCCAACCTGTAGAAGAGAAACTAAGCAGATCCAAAGTATTTGATGAAATGGTGCATTCTCTAAACATGAATAAATTGGGTGCGCTTTGAACAGCCAAAGGGAGGTAATTCTACTGCTTTGGAACAAGAACTGGGAAGGATCCTCCATTCTGCCTCTGCCTGTCTGCTGACCATCCCTCCTCTTGGCAGGCAGCTGTAACGTTCGATGGATGCTCTGTGTGTTACTTCCTGAGCTGAGTGGAAAGTGAAGGAGCAGGTCCAAGGCATTGCATAAGCGTATCGTGGAGTGATCCTGGTAATGTACTGTAAGTTGCAGATTAGCTTCCCTGCTCTTTAGAAAAAAAGATGATGTTGCCCAAAGGAACTTGTATCCATTTATCAAAGGAAGACATAATCATACAGTCAGTTCATATCACCTATGTCAGTTCCATCTACAGAGACATGATTCTCTCATTCTGCACCCTAATCATCCCCTTCCTTTATTGGCTAACTGTCTCTCTCAACCCTTCATCGCCTAATAGTTAATGTGCAGTGAGCTTGCTGGTGCAAAATGGCTGCCATCAATTCAGGTGGATGCTACACTTGGTGGTGGTTGAAGTAGGTCCCCCAACTCTATATAAAGCACTTTGAGTGCTACATAAATGCAAGAAATAATTTTTAATGTGTGCTAATCAACACGCAACACCTCTCTCAATCATAATTACAGAAATCATGATTGAAGACATAGAAATAGCACAGACAAGACACAACACAATATTCATTTATCTATTTATTTTGTATTCTATTTATCTAGTTTAGAACAGTTTATTTCTTGATATTCACTTGACTTTTACATTAAAATTTGTTCTTCCTGCCTTATATTTTATTTATCTTAGAATGTGATAAGATCTGCTTAACTTGCACTTCTTCATAAGTGAAACGTAACACCAGGGATGTAATGAAACACAAGTATCACAGTATGATGCCTAGCTTGATTTTGGGTTCGTGATATAATACGTTTTTGATACGCCTTTGTTATTGTAATTATCAAGGACACCATGATGTTTCCAAACATGATTTCGGCAGTTCTACTTTGGGCTTAACTCCTCCACCTGCTGTTTCTGACGACCACACTACCCAAGGCTGCCTGCGCCTTGCACAAAAAATTATGTAAGCAGTATTAAAATTAAAAGAGGTGGCATGTGTAAAATATGTAAAAGGATTAGTGTGGGCAGCAAAGGTAGGCTAGAATGCTAAATAAAAGAACATTCAGTCACTTCTAATGGGACTCAAGCTATCACAGTGGCATAAAATGATTTCGATAATTTCTCTCATTTTTTCTTTTTATTTGAAAGTAGCCGTTCACCCGTGGCTTCGTCCACATAGTAGTGAAACAGGACAAACTTTAAAACTCAATAAACAAAAAGGTATCACTAGCTAAGTGGAGGTAAGTTATGCTCCAAAACATAAAAGTAGAATGATTCCCCACTCCTGACATCACGTTTCCCCCTCCCATCGGCCCACAGCCTCTGTCTCGGATTAGCGCGAATATATCCCTCCTGTAAGCGAACTTTGATTCTTAGCGCGATAAGAGAAGTCACAAAATGTTCAAGCAAATTCTAGAAAAAAACCTGATCTAAATCCTTTAAGTAATTCTCTTGTGAAATGCGCACAGACATACAGGCAGACGTTGGATCTTATATATATAGGGTGGTCCAGATCTTATGCAATTTTCATTATTAAGTTTATCACATAGAAAATCACCCAAAAAATCCTGAACCATCGAGAAGTGTGCGAACTGACGACATGAAAAATCGTCTTCGCGCCGAACTGGAATCGTCTCCGCATAAATCAAAGTCATCCTTAGACTAGACCATAATTGGATCTGGACCACCCTGTGTATATATTGTCACGCATGCGCGAGTAGGAGGCCGCGGACGACCTGAAACCGCTTCGAAAGACGTTCGCCGGCAGGGAATGGCGGGGTACTAACCTTTCTGCTTTGTCTTTCAGGAAAAAAGACCCTCCGCCATCATAACCTGCCCGCAGTACGTCCACTTCTGCCCTTCCTCCACCATCTTTCCTGACGTCAGCAATCCCGTCCTCCCTCACGCTTCCTTCCCAGCATTCCTCCACTTCCGGCTCCTCCTCTATAAAATGGCCGCCGACGCCTCTGAAGGGCGTCGCGCATATGAACGTTTTGTTTGTATTTTTGACCTGTTTTGGTGAAAATTGTGTACAGTATACGGGGCCGGAAATCCCAACCCTTTATGCTGTGTCTTCTCTTCTTTTACAGTATATATACTGTATATATATATATATATATATATATATATATATATACTAGCAAAATACTCGCGCTTCGCAGCGGCGAAGTACTGCTTTAAAATTTTTATTAAGAAGAAAATAAAACCTTTTTAAACTGAGGGAAAATATACCAATAACTATCTGTTAAGGATCTCTTTGTATACCACATTGTGAGTTCAGCCCTCCGGTTGTAATATGACCAAGCTGTAGCTGTGTGCTGAGCTTACTCTTGAGCATGCAATGTATAGTTGGCCATGTGAACAGTAGTCTTGTCTCAAATCTCACAGCTTGGATTGCTGCTGTCATAATCGGTTTGAGTTTCATGGTTTGTTTCAATTACGACAGTATTTGTAGGACTTGTTTTGAAGTGACATTCGGCATCTGTCAAGCGTTGTAAGCATACAACCGGTTTCATCGATAACTTCACATCCAGCTTTTGAGAGTTTAAACATTCATAAACATTAAAGTGTCCACTACTGAAATCGTCACCTGTGAATCTAAGATGTTTAAGAGGCATTGGCGGTTGTCGAAAGGTGTAAAATATTTGGCAATTTCGGAACACTTGAAAGCGACAACCGAACAATTCAGCGGCAGCCATCAACTCACATGCAGAACCATAGGTGAAGGGCTTAAGCATTCCACTCTTATAGTGCTCCTGTGTAGTATAATTATCTCCTGTACCGTCATCAGTCCACACCTTGAACCTGTCCCAGTCATTCAATACATAAGACACAAAGTTCCTCTGGATATCAAGAGTGAGCCTTATATGGCCGTGCAATATGTAACAAAGAGAATGGAAAAGGCAGGTGCCATCTCCGGGCATGGAAACCACTCGGTAAGTGACAGTTCTTTGATCGATGGTGATCACCTCGATAAACATGTTAATGGGGGTACGGTTGGAACGATAAAGGAAATGGGTACCTGAACAATGTAAAGTAAGTCTAAAATACCCACACAATAACTATAATCGTAATAAACAAACAATAAAACAGCAGAGAAGCCGTGGATTAAATAAAAAGGCTGTAGTTATCAGCAGGGAGACGTGAATCCCGTGGTGAAGCAAGGAAGGGAATGTAGAGACCGGAGCAACGGACGGCCTTATATAGGCAGGCAGCCAACAATGTCTGCAGAACTCCGTATTAATCCAAAGAAATGTTTCTTTGGATTACGCGAGGCCAAATATTTGGGCTACCTAGTGGGTAGAGGTGTCGTTAAACCACAATGTAATAAAGTTGATGCCATTAATTGGCCCGTCTGATAAATAAGAGGCAATTTCAAGCATTTTTGGGTTTGGCTGGTTACTATCGCCGTTTTGTACCCCATTTCTCCGAAATTGCTGCGCCCTTATCTAATTTGACAAAGAAACGGACACCTGTGAAAGTGGTATGGGATGATTCGGCTGATAAAGCAGTGACTTAGTGACTTAAAGTTGGCCCTTACTTCAGCACCTATTTTGAAATCTCCTAATTTTTCTGTTCCTTTCATCCTCCAGACCGACGCATCGGCCACAGGATTGGGTGCCGTGCTGAGCCAATGCAGTCGATGGTGCTGAACACCCCGTTATGTACCTCAGCCGGAAACTGCTGGATCAGGAGACCAAGTATGCTGCGGTGGAGCGGGAGGCCTTGGCGATTAAGTGGGCTATAACGTCCTTAAGGTACTATCTATTGGGACGGGAATTTACTCTGGTGACGGATCATGCTGCTTTGCAGTGGATGTCCCTTCATCGGGAGTCAAATCCTCACGTCACTAGGTGGTTTTAGGATCTACAACCTTATCGTTTTAGTGTCATTTATCGTAGGGGTTCCTTGCAGGCCAACGCGGATGCTCTCTCCTGTATCCACGACCTCTCGGTGCAGGACACCCGACCCGATGGGTTTGGACTGGGGGGGGGGGTCATATCAC
This sequence comes from Polypterus bichir lapradei, assembly GCA_026402145.1. Lineage (NCBI taxonomy): Eukaryota > Metazoa > Chordata > Cladistia > Polypteriformes > Polypteridae > Polypterus > Polypterus bichir. The sequence goes on along the minus strand of JANRMT010028174.1, from coordinate 110,415,827 downwards.
ACATGTGCGATTAGGAGGCAGTCAAAGAGCCTAAAGGTGAGAGATATGCAGTGGTCACGTGGTATTTACCTGAATCTCTTCTCTCCACAGAAAGCCAGAAGGAATTTAATTACCTCCACTTCAGGGTATACAAAATGGCCGACGCAACATCACTTCCGTCCATCTCCAATAACATCACTTCCGGCCATCACCAATGACATCACTTCTGGCTCATCCTAATGACGTTGGTTCCGGTTCCTGTCTGACGTCACTTCATGCCAACCATTTCCTGTTTCCCATAATCCTTACTGTATAAAACGTTCATTTTCATCTGAGTAAACTGTCAAATGTTCCTTTGCAATCAAAGACTTTTGATCTCTTTTTTCTTATATATCGTCCAAGGGCAATATACGGGGACGGTCCCCAAACCTTTATATTTGTCAAAGCTTGTTATTTCAAGGGAAAACTTCACAACGTACATTGGTTTCAGTTAGCGCAGGGAAGCCGCCTACCAAATTTCGTGAAGATGGGGCCATAAATAAGAAAGTTCACCATGGCGAACGTTGTCGACCGTTATGACCGTTACGTGTAGAATTTCGAAATGAAACCTGCTTAACTTTTGTAAGTAAGCTGTAAGGAATGAGCCTGCCAAATTTCAGCCTTCTACCTACACGGGAAGTTGGAGAATTAGTGATGAGTCAGTGAGTGAATTGGATTAAAGACTTTCAATAAAATCCATCCACCCATTATCCAACCCGCTATACTGTATACTAACTACAGGGTCACGGGGGTCTGCTGGAGCCAATCCCAGCCAAACCCTGGGCAGGGCACCAGCCCACCTCAGGGCAGAAACACACACACACACATCCATACACCAAGCACACACTAGGGTCAATTTAGAATCACCAATGCACCCAACCTGCATGTCTTTGGACTGTGGGAGGAAACTGGAGTACCCGGAGGAAACCCACGCAGACACGGGGAGAACATGCAAACTCCACACAGGGAGGACCTGGGAAGCGTACCCAGGTCTCCTTACTGCGAGGCAGCAGCGCTATTCACTACACCACCATGCCAACCCTTTCAATAAAATGATGGCAGAAATCAAATGTTTAAACAATCAACATTTCTTGAAAGAAGAAATTACTGCTATAGGTATTTGTTTTGTAAGAGACAAATTAGGAAATGAGAAGTTTCAGAGTTTTAACTATTTTACTTTAAAGTTTTTATTTATTTGTTCTTACCAGATTATTATTGAAAACAACAAAAGGTCTAAAATTGTCTGAACTTCATGATGACTGGGACTTCTGGAGAGACGTCATGACATCCACAGCCTGTGGGTTGCTTCAGTTTTATGTCTAATGTTGAGCAAAACAGGTAAGCTCCAGTTTACATATAGTTTTCACAAAACTGACACTAAAAGTCACCTTGCTGGCTATTCTGCAATTATGTAACTACTTTGGAGTTCTTGGGAGGTTTTAAAGTTTGGTTGTGGGTAGAAGACATACAGCATACGTCAATAGACTTGTTCACACTTTCATACTTATCCTGTATGTTTTCTGCAGCTCTGTAATGTGGCTAATCACCCGCACACACGCCAAATCACTTCCATGTATGCCTCTCGTCCACATCAGCATCAAAGTGCAGTGCACATTTTGAAACCGTGACATAATGCATATGTTACACATGACGACACACCAGAACACACCATAGTGCACTCCATATGAAAACTCACTAGACAGGAAGATGCTCGCCCTGCCCACCACAGCTGTTACCTTGTAACCCCCCTTTCCTGTGTCTGGATTTCTGCAGATGACGATTTGCACACTCCAAGCATCACGGAGCTTTGAGTCCCATTTCTGTCTCAGATGCATCTCATGATCGCCAAGATTGTCATGATAATTAGTAAAGTGAGCGTCTTCTTACCAGCACAAACACATGTCTGAAGGCTCAACAAAATATCTACACATGGCGGTAATGCAGTATGGGGATTTCTTTTTTAATTTTCAAAACTAACAATGGACAGGCAGACGCATGTGGAATAAATGCATGAAAACACACAGAAGAAACCCCTTTCTTTTTGTGTCAATGGCTCAAATTTCACTTGATGTGAAACACCATTTATTTTGAAATTTTTTTGTAAAGCAAAACTTTGAATTTGACTGTAAATGACATTTTGCAAAAATCACTTCACTCGTCCCTTCTTACAGTGAAGAAGATATGTAGACCCAATCACTTCCTGCACATTTTATTGTGTTGTAGATTTAATTTTTTGAATAAGTCTACCATTTTTACCCATCATTCTACACACAATAACCAATAGTGACAAAGTAAAAGCAATGTTTTAGAAACAATTGCAAATTTATTAAAAATCCAAAACAAATCCCTCATCTCTATACGTTTTCCTACCACAACAATTTGTTTTTCAGGAACCAAAGAGTTCCACTATAATATTAGCACTTTTCTGCTTTGAAGCAAATGAGACTTCACGGGGAAGAAAATTGATTTGATGCGGTGCATGGCCTAGCACACCGGGAAGGTGGCTATAAAGAGTGATGATGTGCGAAGGGTGCCACTCCATCTTCACCGATAACTTTCCAAAGTCTAAACTGCTAACAGATTTGTAAGATGGCACCAGTGCTTGTGGTAAGCCCCCACTCACAATACTTCCTGATTAAATGAAAAGTACATACAGTACCGTGGAGTAGGAGCTAAAAGAAGTACTGAGAACTACCTATGAGGGACTACAAATGGTCTGAGTTCCTGAGTGGGAATGTTCTAAATGTTTCTAAAAAGTGCATGGTTCCTGAAAAATGTTTGTGCAGTGGGAAAGCGCCTAATGTAAATATTTATACTTTTTGCTGTGGCACTTCAAATTATGGTCAGATGCATTGGCACCTGATTGTAGTCCATCTGTGGCAAATTGAACTGATTGGGCATATCCAGTGGAATCACTACAGTTAAGATTGCACCGGGTGACACCACAAATGACAATTTATGTGCAGTGCTTCCTGACTGATGCAATGGTTGAGTCTCTGTGCTGCATTAAACGGCGTGGTGTCTGCACACTGCATTGTTTAAAATATGATCAACTCTCTGTTAAGGAGCTCTATTCAACAAATCACTTAGGGGCCAGTTGGGGGGGTCTTGGTTTCCACACTGAGTGACACCAACCTTAATGAAGCCACTGGGAACAGTTTAGAAAGGCACATGCCTGTGTAAATAAGGTCCTACAATTTACACTGCATGTCAAGAAAGAAAAGCCATGAAGTCCAAGGAACTCCTTGTAGACCTCAGTGAAACAACTGTGGTGAGGCATACAGTAGATCAGGATAAGGATATAAAACCATTTCTAAAGTTTTGTGTGTTCCTAGGAGTACCATGGTCTCAATAATGGTGAAATAGAAGAAGTTTAAACCCACTAGGACTCTTCTTAGTGTTGGTTATCCAGGGAGGTGGCCAAGAACCCAGTTGTCACTTTAGTAGTCCTCTGCTGAGATGTGAGAACCTGCCACAAGGAATACCATTCTAGCAGTACTCCATCATTCAAGCATTGTGAATAAAATCAGCCTCTGACACACATAAAGGTTTGGGGCAGCCACCCATATATTATACCTGGCTGCAAAAGGTTTTATAGTAGTCACACTGATGTGTACAGTTCGAGTTCTCAGTGTGAACTGATTTCTAAAGACTAAACGGATGTCTTTATAGATCACATCCTGGAAGTGATGTTTCAAGATGGTGCAGGAAGCAGAAGTGATGTCTTTGAAGAGAAATCAGGCAGGTTTTCCTGTATTGGGTCTGAAGCCCCTGGCTTGGCATGGAATTACCTTCTTTTGGTCCATTCAGCTTCTCCCTATTCGTAAGTGTGTGACAACATTTATAACAGAGTGGGTAACCCCTGCTTGGTGTTTGCCAGGCAGCATTTAAAGGACTTTGAGAACATGAAGAAAAAAAATTCTCTGGTCTGATTAGACAAAAACTGAACTCTTTGGGCAGAACTCCAAGCACTATGTCTGGTGAAGACCAGGCACTGCTCATCACCTGCCTGGTGAAGCACGTTGGTAGCAACATCATGCTATGGGTGCTTCTCAGTGACATCAATAGGAAGACTGGTCAGAATTGAGGGAAGGTTGAATGCAGACAAGTACAAAGAGTTCCTTGAAGAAAACCTGCTCCAGAGTGTATGTAACCTCAGACTGGGGTACAGTTCAACTTTCAACCCGACAACGACCCAAAGCATACAGCTAAGACAACACTGGAGTGGCTTTGGGAGAAGTCTCAGTCTAACTGTCCTTGAGTGGCCCAGCCAAAGCCCAGACTTAAAAACCATTGACCATCTGTGGAGTGACCTGATGATGATTTCCCATCCAATATAATGGAGCTTGAGAGGATATGCCAGGAAGAATGGAATAAACCGCTCACATTTAGGTGTTTGTAGAGACTTACAAAGACTCAAAGCTGTAATTACTGCTAAAGAGGCTTCCACCAAGTATTGAATTAAGGATCTGAATACTTATGCAAATGAAAGATATCATTTTTTGAGTTTTAATACATTTGGAAACCCTTCTGAAAACATACTTTTATTTTGTCATTATGGGTTACTAATGGTAGAGTGGCTGGCAAAGTTACAAACTTTCCTGTTTAAAATTAAATCTACAACACAATGAAATGTGCAGAGAAAGTGAAGGGGTCCCAATCTGCTGTATGTCCACCCGTCTTCCTTTAGATTTTTTCATTGTCCATACTGATTATATTAATGTTTAAATTACTAATTAGGAACTTCTTTTTACTTCCTTGATTTTTTTTACTAATAGTAGTTCATTTCTTTTGGTTTTATGGGAAAAATAATGTTTAAAATAATTGAAGAGCATCATACATATACAACGTTCAGTGCAAAGGTGTAAAAATGTGTTAGTTTGGTAAACTGCATTCCTCTGAGTAATCATTTTATTAGTCTGATGCAGTTTCTCTCAGATTATTGAACATTTTCTGTCAGAGTCTCTCCTCTAAGGCATCTTCTTCATGCAGAAACACCCATCTTTTACAAGAAAGTGATAATGCTGAATATGTAATTTTGTGGGGGGGTTTTTTGTAAAATGCATTGCAACCATTGTCCCTTTTATCTTACATTTACATTTTAAATTTCAATAACCATCCATTCTGCCATTAGCATTCCACATGCTCTTTTTTAAGATGCAGTCTGCAGTAATAACCTGCTTGCTGAAAATGAAAGGATTATCAGTGGCCGTGCAGACTTCCAGTGAGCAGATCACCAGCGTCCTCACTGTCATGTCTTCTAAGCTTTGCTTTGATCAAGAAAGGTGGCTTTAACCTAAATTGCAATGTGCAGGCAACATCATCTTATGATTCTTCAAAAAGCTCTCATAATCCAAGTTTACCTGCAGGTAGCAAAAAGTAAAGGCAAAACAAAATCAAAGCTTTCTGTGCTGAAAATATTTTTAAACTTTGTTTGTATAATACAACAGAAATCGTACTGTACTTATCATTTTTAGACTGAACTTGTAACAGAATTAAGTATCACAGCTTTCTCAGTGAAAATCAAGATTGTAAAGTCACTAACTGAATAGAAACACTCAAACACACACTTTACATTATTTGGTTCTAACTAACCAGAAATCCAGAGGCCCTGCACTCTTTCGGAGTACAAACATTTGACTGTCGTGCTTACAGATCATGCTGTTGCTGGGAATAGTCTACTCAAATGTAAAGCTTTACAGAATCAGTTCTCATGTTGTGTTTTCCTGTAGCACCGTTTTGCATTTAATTAACTGAAAATGTTGCTTAGAGATGTCTATGGCACATTTTCCGAATTAAAACTCTGAACTGGACAGCCTTGTTAGTCATTTCCTCTGCTGGTTTTGCCATACAACTTAACTGCACAGTTGGGTCAGGCATGTCTGGCAGGTGTGGAGACGCTTAAAGCTAACCGGACCCTTCGCTTGTGAAGAGTGTGTAAAACATGTTTCATCTATGGTTTCACACACAAAGCTCTCCTGATTGGTTTACTAAAGAGGGGTCTTGCTATCATGAATAATTATGAGCATATTGTGCCATTTCTTCACCACCTTACACGTAACCAGTATCCCTTTTTTTGTGCCAGTGGGATGAGTTGGCATTTGAAGGCACAAAGTGAGATACAAATTACTAATTGTTTTATGTAAAACTAGGGGGCTTTGCCCCCTTCTCACTTCACTCGCCAACCCCTGGTGCTACGCGCCAGCCACTATGCATCTCTGCCGCTCGCGTATGTGGATTTCATTTTTTACCAAACAACAAATCTTTTATTTCTCGCAGATATGCCTCTTCATTGGGAAGAAACACTACTTTTCCCTGATGGCAACGCGAGTTAGACGATCTACAAGTCTCCGGCTTAAAGTTTAAATCCGAACAATATCTACATACTTCTGTCATATCACATATGTCCAAATATTTGATCTCTTTTCGCTGTTCCGTTATTTCACCGAGTAATACTTTACGTTTGTTTGCAGTAATGCAATCTTTACTATCTTTTTTTGAGACTTTCGAATTTGAATACTTTCATTATCTTTAACCTGCTTTGCATGTGTATCACGCCAATGTTTTTAAATTCTTTACGACGTTCTACTTTGTCATCTACTCTTTGTCTTTTATTTTCGGCCCTGGGCAAGGTTAAATCTCTTGGCACAACGTCTCATCTCAAGGGACATGAAAATATCTCTCTGAAAAAGTCATGTCTCATCCCAGGATTTTTTAATTATAATAGAGAGATTGGACTCACAAATATAAAACAGAGAGGTGGAGGTTATAGAAACATTGTTAAATTTTCAGAATTTCCATAGCTAATTGGAAAAAATCAGAATCTTAGCAGCAGACACATTACTGGGATTTAACTGGGCATTGAACAAAAAAGGCAGCTTTATTTAGAGGCCATGCAAGGATGGACACTGTTAAAAAGAAAAATGGTTACTCACCAACTGGGCTGAATCAGAAACCAATGAAAAGGCAAATACTTTGTAAATTGTGAGCAAAATTTATTCAGGTAAATACTCAAAAACTACACAACTGAAAAACTCAAAATAAAAAGACTCAGTCTGAGTCTGACTCAGTAACCAAGTAATGTATAAATGTCAGGTGCTTGCTTCCTCAATAAAACAGTTAAGCCTGAAACATCTCCAGGGTGACCACATAAAAGTTGTTACCAGTTAGAAAGAAATTAAGGAATGGCTAGCAGTGGGAGTGGATGTGAGACATAAGACTAGGAGGGGCGGCACTGTTAACACGTACGCCTTGCCCTACCACCTTAATGGCACAGCATTATTCTTGCTCAAATACATGAATCCTAATACACCTAACACAACACAATGGGAAAAAATTAGCCCTTTTATTTATAGTTTATTTATAGCTAGCCAACCTGCAGTGTAGTATACGCTGCATAATTATTTATTGATGGGTGAACACTTCCTGAAAGACACAGTTGTCCAAATGGGGTGGGTTTGAGGATACGACTGTGAGTGAATGAAAAGGTGGAACTCTGGAGAGAGCAACATACAATTGTCCATGACTGAAAACTGGTTTTGGCAGATACAGGCATATCTTTTTGAAAGCTTGGCCCTGTGCCTTATTAATTGTCATTGCAAAGGCCAATCTAACAGCAAATTGTCTGCATGTAAAAGTAAAAGGCAAATTAGAATCTGATGGGGTCAGGGAAATCCGGGGAATAAGGACAGTTTGTGAGGTAGGAGCTGCGATAGTTTTACACTCCAGTAAATTGCGGTGAATGCTGGTAACAGTCAGTCTAGTGCCATTACAGAGAACTTTTGCTGGCTTGAGGTTTCTGAGAAGCATGACGACTGAACCAATTTTAATTTTGAGTTTATGCGGAGGCATGCCAGTGGGAGTAAGACTGTTAAGAAATTCTTCGGGGAATGAAAGTTGATCTGCAGGATCGTCTGTGATGATGGAGTCAACGCTGGTGAAAGTTACTTCGTCGGTAGGGATAAGTCCTCGAGAGCGAGGGTGGACGCGGGAGGAGGGTGAGAGTTGGCAGGCGGGGCTCTGTCGTGCGTACCCCATGGTCAGGCGACTTGGTTGATTATATATATAGAAAAGCAGCCAGAACCGAAAAGAACAAGGAAAAGTCAATGTGGCTCAGAGGTGCATGTGGACTGTAGCAGAGATGAAGCGACTGAGGCTGTGTTTGGTGAGGTGTTGTGTGCAGGCACATGAGCAGGCAGTGCACTTGCCTCAAGAGCAAGGGTGGACGCGGGAGGAGGGTTAGAGTTGGCGGACGGGGCTCTGTCGTGCGTATTCCATGGTTTAGAATTGGTGGGCGGGGCTCTGTCATGCACATCACATGGTCTCTGTTGTGCGTACCCCATGGTCGGGGTATATATATAGATTTGAAAAAATGTATTCACTTTGCAAGGAACAATTCAAAAGTTGTTTAGTGTTTTCCTCAATGAATTAAATGTGCTGTGGGGTGAGACGATCACCTCATTTTTGTACAAGCCACATTTTCATGTAATGTTTTTTTTTTACATTATAAAATAATCATACAAAAAGCAAAAGTGTGACCCTTAAGTATTACATAAATATAGAGTGCCTTATTTATATAGTACTTTCAAAAATTCTAATAAATATTTTCAAGTTTCAAATTTTGTATAATATAGTATGCAATGCCTCACCTCATAGTGAGCATCCGACAGTCAACGCATTACAAAGCCACAAGTCAGTACGTGAGATTGTTTATTTTCTTGATTTTTACGTGTTGGCATAGGTGTCATTTTTGCGGGACAATCCAGGAGCAAAGTTAGACAAAAGTTCACTCCACTGACTACATTCAGACTGCAATCTAAAAATCAGACTAAAATCTATCCTGAATCCACAAAAATAATAAAAATGAATCTGTGAGACAGATGCAACCTAATTAACAAATATGAATACCAGTTACATGCTGCCTTCAAACTCTTTACAGTGCAGGACGTCTGTGAATTGGTTGGCTCATAGTGGTCAGTGCTTAAAGATAATTCATCTCTGCCAAATGAGTCTTCAAGACTCTTTTAGAGAAGTACACATTTGAAACATCACATTGCATGGCTCTGCTGGCCGGATTTCCTTGTTTTTTTGTTTTTTTTTTTTGTCTTTCACATTTCTCTAAAAAGATTGAAATGTGATATTTTAATTTTTTATTTTTAATAATCTGGAAAAAATGTTAAAATCCTATTTTGGCTTTGTCATTATGGTGTATTGAGTGTTCCATGATGTGAGGGGAAAAATGAATTTAAATGATTTTAGAATTATCCTCCAATATAACAAAATGTGGAAAAATTAAGGGGTCAAAATACTTCCTGAAGGCACTGTATAAATTGTGTGTGTTTATGGTTCCTATGCCCTTTAGCAGTCTCATGACATGGACATCATGTGACATATTGTGTCATCTTGGTCTGCCTATATAAGATGGAGGCACACAGATCCATTTCTTTAGTAAACAAAGAACACTAGTATTAGCTAGAGGCAAATAAAGCAGGTTACTTAGAAAACTCTGCAGCATTTATTTCAGCAATGACTTTGGTTTTGTGCTTTGGCTTTGAAATTTGGTTTTGATGACTCCTTTTGGTTTACTAGCAGTTTCTAGTATCTGCTATCAATAACAATTTTGTCTACCCCTGTTCATTCCTTCCAGCTCTTAGTCATGTTCTATCACACCAAAGTTCATCTAAATACCTGTTTCTCACCAGGTGATCATAAGACAATACTGGTCTCTCCTTGATGTCAGCCTGGAGAGCCCAAATCCAGCCACTGGAATTCAATCTTTGAATTCACAAAATGGTCCTCACTCTGAAGCACTTTGTGTACTGCAAACCTATATGAACTTTTTTTATTGAATTAATATATTGCTTATTGACTATGTTTTGCACTTTTTTAATGCAAAGAAAGGAAGCTGAATTTATACATTCCTTAACTTGCATTTGTTCTGCTATTGATGAGACTAAAGAAGTCATATTCATTAAAGTAACAAGCTGTTTTGTATATTTTGCAAAATGCCATTATTTATAAAATATCCTAGAATTTCAGTAAGTGAGGCAAAAATCTCCCTTTACATTTGTTTTTTTTATAGACGTTCAACAAAATAGTCCAGTTTAAAAATTCAACGTCACCCTAGGAAGGCCTGGAAAAAATATGTAAAGAAAAAAAAAATCCTAAAACATATTAAACTCTTAATGATTTGTCACAAAGTAGTAGGACTTTATTCACACAAATGTTAAAAATGGTCAGGTGGGCTCCTTCATTTACATTGGGGTTCTTAACTATGGGTGAGTTGAACTTTGATATCAGGCTGCTGAGCATTGAGTAGATTGTGTGTTTGAGAGAGAAAAAGTAACTGTGTTCAGGTCAGGTTTTCAGTGTAGTGTGTAGTCCACTGGCAGGGGTTTGTAGGAACATTTAAAGGACATCAGGAATCTGCCCTGAAGTTGCTTGCTTTTGAAGAACAACACAGACTGTGTGCTGCCAACATCCAGGAAGTAGTTAGAGCTTCTGCCAGATTGTTATGTCGCCAGTCATTGTGATGTTCCAAAAGGCTTTACTTCTGGTGCTTGACTTCTTTAGACAGGGCCTGCCACAGCCTGTCATAGCCTGTCATCCCACACTGGTGGGCAGGTGTTCTGTCAGTGCCAAATTTTAAGGTCTGTCACCAACCCTTTGTTACTTTACTGGTACCCTTTCCTACAGGCACCTTCATGCAACAGGAATACGTATTGAGTGATATTTGGATGAAGCTGCTATAAACTACTATAGACAGACATGCTGGTCAGAAGAGCCTGGTGGCTTGTGAAAACCACAATTTTAGTCAGAAGTAGGAGGTACTTAATAATGGCTACCTCTCAATGTCTCATTTCTTATTCTATTCTTTTTTTGTAGCTCCACACATCAATGTCATTATTCTCAATTTTGCCACATCTAACTACTTCTCCTGTGTTCCCTTTACTCCCCATGTCTCAGCTCCATTCATCATTGCTTGTCTTAACACTATTTAAAACCCTTATCTTTAACCTTTGCCTTAATGTTTTGACCACACACTACCTCTGATACCTTCATCCAATCGTTCCAACCACACTGCACTCTATGGCTTGTCTCTGGATCTAGTTTTCCAAGAAGACCATGGCCTGGTAGCCCTCACTCACTTCCCACAGGGGTCAGACAAGGACCCTTTGAGTCACCTAAGTAGTATTAGTATTTTCTGAAGCTCATTGGATTTATTCCATCCAAAGTTATTATAGTTAAAGAAAACTAAAATCAAAACTGAAACTATTATTAATTTTTTTTTTGTAAACTGTAAATAAAATAATTAACAAAACCAAAAATTAAAAACTAAAACTAAATGAAACTATTAAAGTAGCTGGAAAGACTAACTGAAATAAAATAATAATTTACTAAAATATTTTTAGTTTTCGTTTTTGAATGAATATTCTTGCCGTTAGTGGTTTTTTCAAGGAAGTATCAGGCATGCTAATTGATAATGTTCTTGACATAGTAAATTCGTCATTAGATTCGGGGGTCTTCCCAGATTGTCTTAAGACTGCTGTAGTTAAACCCCTACTCAAATAAAAATAATCTTGACCCCTCTGCTTTTGAAAATTTTAGACCCATCTCTAACCTGCCCTTCTTAAATAAAATCACTAGGACAGCATTTTTTCACTTAAGAAACATAGAAAAAATTAGACCTCTTATATCATTGAAAGATGCTGAGAAATTAGTTCACGCTTTTGTTTTCAGTCGCCTAGATTACTGTAACGCACTCCTCTCAGGACTACCCAAAAAAGACATAAATCATTTGCAACTAGTGCAGAATGCTGCTGCTAGAATCCTAACTAGGAAAAGAAAATCCGAACACATTTCTCCAGTTTTGATGTCACTACACTGGTTACCTGTGTCATTCAGGATTGACTTTAAAATTCTGCTTATGGTTTATAAAGCCTTAAATAATCTCGCTCCATCTTACAGTATATATTGGAATGTCTGACACCTTATATTCCAAATCGTAATCTTAGATCCTCAAATGAGTGTCTCCTTACAATTCCGAAAGCTAAACTTAAAAGAAGTGGTGAGGCGGCCGTCTGCTGTTATGCACCTAAAATCTGGAATAGCCTGCCAATAGGAATTCGCCAGGCTAATACAGTAGAGCACTTTAAAAAACTGCTGAAAACACATCAGGAGTGGGCAGGAGGAGGAGTACAGGAAGCTAATCAAAGACTTTGTTAAATGGTGCGACTCAAACCACTTACATCTTAACACCAGCAAAACCAAGGAGCTGGTGGTGGATTTTAGGAGGCCCAGGCCCCTCATGGACCCTGTGATCATCAGAGGTGACTGTGTGCAGAGGGTACAGACCTATAAATATCTGGGAGTGCAGCTGGATGACAAATTGGACTGGACTGCCAATACTGATGCTCTATGTAAAAAAGTTCAGAGCTGACTATATTTTCTGAGAAGGTTGGCATCCTTCAACATCTGCAATAAAATGCTGCAGATGTTCTACCAGACGGTTGTGGTGAGTGCCCTCTTCTACACGGTGGTGTGCTGGGGAGGCAGCATAAAGATGAAAGACGCCTCACACCTGGACAAACTTGTTAAGAAGGCAGGCTCTATTGTAGGAATAAAGTTGGACAGTTTAACATCTGTGGCAGAGCGACGAGCATTAAGCAAACTCCTGTCAATCATGAAGAATCCGCTGCATCCACTGAACAGGATCATCTCCAGACAGAGGAGTAGCTTCAGTGACAGACTTTTGTCACTGTCCTGCTCCACTGACAGACTGAGGACATCGTTCCTCCCCCACACTATGCGACTCTTCAATTCCACCCGGGGGAGTAAATGCTAACATTACTCAAAGTTATTGTCTGCTTTTTTATTTTTATTTTTTTCATTTTTATTACTATTTAATTTAATATTGTTTTTTTGTATTAGTAAACTGCTGCTGGATTATGTGAATTTCCCCTTGGGATTAATAAAGTATCTATCTATCTATCTATCTATCTATCTATCTATCTAAAAAATATAGAAATAAAAACTAATATAAAAAGGCAAAACTATAATAACCTTGATTCCATCATTAAGTGCTTGGCTAAAGTTTTACAGCCAGATGTAACTTCCTGACACTAACCCTCTCTATTTAGCTGAGCTTGGGACTGGCACCAAGTTGGGCTGGTTTGCCCCCATTGTGGCTAGATTAACTCCAATGCCTTGCAAGGGATACAAAAAGCTGAAGAGGCGCAGCATGGGATCTGCAAACCTATGCCCATTTATTAGTGGGATTGACACGCATGTATTCATCATAAACAGAGAGCCTTATGCTGTATTTTGCCTGCCTAATGTTTAGGTAGGTGACCACCCCGAACATGTTGGTAAAATCTTAACATAAAATGCCCATATTGAAGCAAATCGCTTGTTCGCTAAGAATTGACAATATAGTTTTCACAAAAAGGCATTTACTTTGTGCTAGTCCAGGTAGGGGTAAAGTGACAAATGCATTGCTCAAAACTGATACATAATAGAAGAGTAAAAGCTTATGCGCCATTTGGAGCATATCAAATGTGGATTTCATATGCACCTGAGGGAAAATGATGTGGTGGGACATTGTGCACAGGGTAACTGAGGAGCATTTAAAACTGGGGTGAGGACCCCATGACAGGTCAGCTGTATATCATCAGGTAGTGTGGTGTAGTAGTTACAGCTTTGGACTTCAGACCCCAAGGTTGTGGCTTCATGTCCTGCTACTGACACTGTGTGACAGTGAGCAAGTCATTTCACCCGCCTGTGGTCCAATTGTATCTCAGATATTCTAAGTCACCCTGGATAAAGGCGTCAGCCAAATAAGTAAATGCACCTCTCTTTAAATGTTGAAAACATTACCTTCAGGGAAACGGCAGATACATAAAGTGATTGTGAAAAAAATCTTTTTTTTTAATGCTGATTGTATTTAAAGAAAAATGACTGAACCAAAGTTGTAAGTAGCTACATTTATACAGTGTGTGATATCTTCTTTATATAATACACTACCGTAGCTGTCTGTTTGTCTGTCCAGGATTTTTAAATCCCCTGTAGCTCCCAAACCTTTTGAACTATTGACCTGAAATTTGGTACACATATACTACGTGACGTCTACTATCCACTTTCGGGGTGATGATTGACCTCCAAGGTTATTTCTCTTTTTATGTTTATTTTATTTTATTATAGAATCAACTCTCGGCAGCAGCCAGCAGAGCCGCATGCGTACGGGCGCTGTTCTCATCCCTACCACCTTCACCGTCACTTTCTCTACCTCTTCATACCTTAAATCATTCTTAAGGCAGATTGAAGACTTAAGTGCCAGCTTAAGTGAAAAATGAAAGAAAACGTACTAAGTAATTGCAACACAAACACGCAGTTTTAACACGAAAAGATGCCAACGAAAGAAGAGAAGAAGTGGGCTGCTAGGGTGGAAAAAAGAAGAGCTGCTCAGGAAACAGTAAGCGCATCAACCTCTGAGCAAACGAATGCTAAACAGAGACAGAGAAAGAGGAGGAAAACTAGGAATGCTCAAGTCAAGTGTATTCACTGCACGCTATCGGCTATCTGGTATAATGATAATAGATGCCTGCCTGAATCCAGCAGATGAGGATGACTACTCCAGTCACTCCCACACCCCAAAGATGTGCACGATGGGGTGATCTGAGGTTCTGCATTAGCCTGGTGTGAGTGTGGTTCTGTTTGTGTGTTCATGCTGATATTTTTAAAATTCAATATGAAGAGCATTAACTGTATGGCCTTTAAACACCTAATGAAATTGAAATTCCACAAGAAAACAAGAAAAGAATCCTAATTCTAAAAACAGTGAACCCTAAAGATTTTATTTTACCACAGAACCTCAGAACCACAGAAAAGAACAACAATGGAAGACACAAAATGTATTAAAACTTACCTGATTGAAACACAAAAAATCAAGAGAACCTACCGAAGTTACCTGAATTACCTCCAGGCCAGCAGAGTGTGAACTGTTGCATGAAGAAGGGCATTTGAGGCAAACAGGTTTATTTAGACAGAAATGGAGTAGAAAAGGCAGAAGATGACAGATGATTCATACTGTAATTTAGTGATAAAAGAACAGTCAAGGAGGAGGTGAAGTGAGTCCTCACAAGAGATCATCAAGTAGATATATAAACTGTTGACGGTTATTTTTCAAACATCACTGTACTTGGGGAAATTTCTAACATCTGGAATCTAGCAAGTACATGTATCCTGTTATATAAAGAAGGGAATTTTGATGACCCAGGTAATAATAGGCCAGTGTGCTCAACATGCATCATGGGTAAATTAATGAAAGCAATTATTAAGGAATAGATTGAGCAGCACATGGCAAGAACAGGTCTGGTGTGGGTTCAGTTGGTGCAGACAATGTTTCACTAATATGCAGGATTTCTACAAGGATGAATCAACCAGCATCATCATGCGAAGAACACACTTGCAAGTCTACACAAAGGCAGCTGATACCAGAATCTAAGTCAGGATTCCTGGAGCTGCCTATCAGCACCAACAACAATATGTGCATTTCCCTTTCCTCCATCCATGCTTCAATAATACAGTATACTGGAATTCTATGAGTAGGCAACAAAAGCATATGACCAGAGTGGTGCATATGATTTTATTTATCATGACTTTCAGAAAGCATTTGATAAGGTGCCACATGAGAGGTTGGGCATCAGACTAAAAGAAGTGGGAGTTTAGGGTGATGTTTATATATGCTTGTAAAATAGCCTCAGACACTGGAAGCAGAAGGTTATGGTGTGAGAATTGGCTGATGTTAAGAGTGGTGTTCCACAGGGGCCACTGCTATTTTTAATATATAAAAATAATTTGGATAGGAATATTAATAACAAGCTGGTTAAATCTGCAGATGATACCAAGCCAGGTGGATTAGCAGATAATTGGAATCTGTTATATCATTACAAAAGGACTTGGATAGCATACAGGCTTGGGCAGATTTGTGGCAGATGAAATTTAATGTCAGTAAATGTAAAGTATTACACAAAGGAAGTAAAAATGTTAGGTTTAAATACACAATGGGAGGTCTGAAAATTGAAAGTACATCTTACAAGAAGGATTTAGAAGTCATAGTGGACTCTAAGCTATCGACTTCCCGACAGTGTTCAGAAGCCATTAAGAAGGCTAACAGAATGTCCGGTTATATAGCACGATGTGAGGAGTACAAGTCCAAGGAGGTTCTGCTCAACCTTTATAACACACTGGTGAGGCCTCATCTGGAGTACTGTGTGCAGTTTAGGTCTACAGACTACAAAAAGGACATAGCAGCGCTAGAAAAGCTCCAGAGAAGAGTGACTAGGCTGATTCTAGGGCTACAGGGAATGAATTAGGAAGAAAGATGAAAAGAACGTAGCTTTTTCAGTTTAAGCAAATGGAAATTTAGAATTGACATAATTGAAGTGTTTAAAATTATAAAGGGAATCAGTACAGTGGATCAAGACTGTTATTTTAAAATGACTTTAGCAAGAACATGTGGACACAGTTTGAAACTTAAGGGTGCAAAATGATAGAAAGTGTTTTTGTTTTTTACAGAGACAAGACATTTGAAATAAACTAGCAAGTAGTTTGATAGACTTTAGGACTTTAGGAACAATCAAAACTAGATTTAGAGTTATGTTGGAAAAATTAGGTAAATAGGATTGACGAGCTGTGTTGGACTGAATGGTCTGTGCTTATCAAAATTGTTCTAATGCTCATAGTGAAAGCTGTTTAATCCAGTTTAAGGGCTGAGCGACAGGTGCTTATCCTAGTAAGAAAAGGCATAAGGTAACTCCTGTCCAGTTTAGAACTGCGGATTAGCCTAACCTGCATTTCTCTGGAATGGGAGGATGTGCAAAACTAAACACAAACAGTGTCCAAGGCAAGATTTAAAGTTCAGTGTGCTGCAATGTTGAGGAACCTAAACATACATTTTGTGTTATATGAATTCTCAAGGCCATTCACAAACGGAGTATAAAGATCCCCAGTGCTTTTCAAATATTGCTGTAATTGCATCAAGTTAATCTGTCCAGTGAAATCCTCCCATACCATAACACTGTCACCATCAGCCTGGATTGTTGACATCTATAGAGATAGATCTGTTAATCCTTTTTTTTTGTCCATATACTGCTCCTAGTTCTTCAATCATCAGGAATCAACAACAACCAAAATTATTCATACTTGGTTATGTTTTTCCACTTCTCCAGTGTTAATGATTTTTTGCTGACTTGTTATACTTTATCCTTGAATCCATTGCTTGATGGCCCAATATTCCTTTGACTAAATGCGTCTGCCACTCTGTACGAGTCATGTGAAGCCCTACCATGAATGATCATTGGTTATATTTTGGGTTTTGGCCCATTCTTGAAACACCGGTGACACAGTTGTGTGTTAATACCTCTGTTGGGCTGGTATTATTGATGCAGTCATGCCAGCAGCTACCGTGAATGTTTAAAGGCAAATAAATATTTCATTCTTCCTTTTTTTTCTCTGAGCTACACACATGTACACACAAGCCATTGTTATATGCCTGGATGGTTTAATTGCATATTATTCACTGTTTTACTAGTCTGGTCTTTAAAATGGGAAGGTGTACTTAATAAAGTGTAACCAAATTCTGTATTGTACATTTCCATTTTCCTGTTAAGGGGCACGTGTACCTGAAAACAGAGTTAAAAGTAACAAAACATACTAGGTAAAGTAAATACAGTAATTTTATTTTTTTTAATTTTCACAAGCTTCTCTTACCTTCTTTTGAATAATACATTGTATGTTCCGGTACTGAAATGCAGAGTCTGAGGAAGAACAGGAAAGACAGTCAGTCATTTTCCAACCCACTATATCCTAACTACAGGATCACGGGGGTCTGCTGGAGCCAATCCCAGCTAACACAGGGTGCAAGGCAGGAAACAAATCCCGGGCAGGGCGCCAGCCCACCGCAGGGCACACGCACACACCTACACCTAACCTGCATGTCTTTGGACTGTGAGAGGAAACTGGAGTACCCGGAGGAAACCCACGCAGACACGGGGAGAACATGCAAACTCTACGCAGGGAGGACCTAGGAAGTGAACCCGGGTCTCCTTACTGCGAGGCAGCAGCGCTACCACTGTGCCACCGTGCCACCCGCAGGAAAGACAAGTCAAATAATTTTCATTTTCATACAAAAATAAAAGTAACAATGAAATAAGTAGATGCTGAAAGCAAGTCTTTATTCATAATTGAAAAAACATACATTCTGTAAGTTTAAGTAGGGTTCAACACCAGTGGCTTTACTAAATCCTTTAGAGATCTTCTGCTTTTCCAGAAAATCAGTTTAGTTTCTTGATTTTTTCAGCTTCTTCAGTGAGGAGATTACCTTGTGTAATTTTTGTGTGATTTCTTGCTCTGTTCTCAGAGTTTGAATTAAAAACTTGTTTACTCGATGCAGTTATAACTGATCCTATCACACAGTATCAGTTAAACGGAACAGCACACCGCTTTAAGCCGATGTCACATTACACAACTTTTCCAGAGCTTTTCAGCTGCAGTCTTCATTTCCATAATCTTAAGAGGTCAGCAGTACGCTCCGTGAATCCGATTGCATAATGTGATATACCCAATAACTCAATCCAAATAGTCTGTGACTTTCTATGATAATATCAAACAGGTTTGTCTTCAGTTGGTGTTCAGGAGAGCTGACAACCAATGAATGGTCATCCGGAAATACAATGCATACAATGCAGCAATAAGGAATAAGGAACATGCATGTTTTGAACTTCTCAGACAGAAGAAAGGCTCATCTGTTTGATGTTTCATGTTTTATGTACTCAAACAGCACAGATAAAAGAAAGAAAAGGCGGAGACTGCAGCTGAACTCTCCATACCTGTAAACCCTTCATATAGCAATGGCTTCATCAGACAGTACACTATTGGCTGTCAGAAAAAGGAGTGAGCACAACTGTGCTGAAAGATCAGCGGTAAATGTGACATGGCCTGTGATTTTTGAATTGTGTAATTTGACATGGTACTGTAATAAGATCAATGACTGCAGTTAGAAAATCTGACATACCCCATGACACAAAGATGCATAATGTGATTTCAGCTTTACATGGAGAGCTATTTAAAGGTTCAGCATCTCTGCATATATAATGCAGCTTAACAATACAATGCCTTCAGTGGGGTGTTTCATGCTTTGTTGTCTTTTGACTGAGTTATGTTGAAGAACTTGTTGTACGTATTTATGTGTGCCCATGGTAGGGTCTACCTCACCTTGCTTTGGATGGCAGACTCTTTGTAATGTTCTCTGCAACTTCTTAGAAAAAGTTAACATTTTTTCTGGCTCCCAGCTACTGTATGATACCGCTGTTTTCCACAAGACATTAGGTCTTAAGATTCCTTTCTTGGAGTACTTCTTCTGCTTCCCTCAGATTCAGGTGGTACCACCAGTGCAAGGCCATGTAGATGGGTTGAATTTTGGTAGCAGAATTCTTGGAATGCAAGGGTAAGTGTCCAGACAGGTGAGATCAATAGGTTCATCTAATTTTAAAGAATGGTGTACTACTTCTAATCAAACCAGAGTTTACTTCCAAGTATAGTTTAAAGCTTTTTGATTGGTGCTTGGGCATGCCAATCATATTAGGCAAAATGTCATCTTGGTGCTGCAAAGTTTAACATGGATTTTCTTCCAGGCACCTATGAACAAAATGTGTGCAGAGGTCACTTTAACTTGTTTAACAGCAGTGTCATCAGATAAAATTCAGAAAGCTAGGCAGATATTCTGCACATGTTCGTTAATAAAATAGAATAATAAATGCTGCTACAGCTCAGCAGTTTTAGTCCTCTTTGACAAGGGGGAAGAAACAAGAAAGGCTAAGCATCTGCACCTGTACGCTGGTACTGTGAGTGCCGAGCAGAGTGGAGGCAGAACCCCTGTGTTTTTCCCAGTTGATTCTGGGGTTCATCAGGGGTGTGCTCTGCTCCTACTCTGTTTAACGCTTGCATGGACTGGGTGTTGGGCAAGGTCATGGGGTCCAGTGGCTCTGGAGCATCTGGTGGTGAAGAACGATTTGCTGATCTTGACATTGCTAACAATGCTGTGATGCTTTGATCAGGGCTCTCAATATACTGAGCGAGGAGTCTGAGTGTTTGGGCTTCCGAGTGTCCTGGATAAAAACCTAGGTCTAAGCCTTTAATGACCTCTTGGGCACAACCATCAGCAGTGTGGCTGTCTGCGGAGAGAGTGTTGACCTTGTTGAGAGGTTTACTTACCCCAGCAGTGACATTCATGTCTCTGGTGACTCTTCCTATGAAGTCAGTAGACGGATTGGGAGAGCATGGGGGGTCATAAGGTTGCTGGAAAGGGGTGTGTGGCGCTTCCAATATCTATGCAAAAGGACGAAAGTCCAAGTCTTTAGAGTCTTGGTGCTTCCTGTCTTTCTATATGGTTGCGAGACATGGACGCTATCCAGTGACCTGAGATGAAGACTGGACTACTTCGGTACTGTGTCTCTTCGGAGAATCCTTGGGTACTGTTGGTTTGCCTTTGTGTTGAATGATCAGGTTGCTCAAGGAGTGCCAAATAAAGAATATTACTTGCATTGTGAGGGAGCATCAGTTACAGCACTACAGCCACGTTGTGCGATTTCCCAAGGGTGATCTGGCTCACAGGAACCTCATTGTTGAGGACCCGAGTGCCAGGACCAGGCCAAGGGGATGTCCACATAACACCTGGCTGCAGCAGATAGATGGTCATTTCCTGAGGGTGGGACTGGACCGCGTGTCTGCTTGGGAGGTTGCCAACCGAGATCCTGAGCTATTTCGTCATGTGCTGGGTGCGGCAACCCACTGTACCAGTGCATGCTCCCCAACCTGACCTAAGAATCTGCCTGCCATGTATGTTATTTTATGATATAAAGCTCATAACTGCAAAGGGCAATGCCCACTTTATCCTACAAAAGAGGAAGGTGCAAGTGCCTTTGTGGTACAGTAGGATCTGCATATGAATGCCTTGTCTGTTGTAGTGCAGCTGAAAAGGCCCTGTGTGTCACTGAAAGGCAAGACACAAAGGTCAAAGCTCACTTGACCCAATGGTTATATATAAGTAGGGACGCTGATGGAGGGGAGGTGGGAGCATTTGTCCCGGTCTGGTGGGGGGCCCAGAACAGTCTGTCAACAAATGAATATTTTTTGTGAATGTGTAACAATAACAACATCTGATGATTTAACAACAGGCTTTGAGTGTCAAATGGAGCACCTGAAGATGATACTCTGTGTCAATGACGCATCTTGAATTGCTTACAGCCATACACAGAATGAAGTTTCAGAGAAGATGTGTGCATTATGCAGTGTACTTTGTGAGTTTCCAGTCACCGTGGCCCGGGTAGAGCTTTGTATTTGTAAAGTAAAACTGAACAAACATTAAAGACTATGTACCACGAAAGACCGAACAGCTTTAGAATCATATCCATTGACTGAGAGCTTGAGTGTCCAGGGAGTTTTGTGGATGTAACTATTGGCTTTGTTCTAAGATGGACTCTGTACAAATACGTGCAGTAAGGCAGGACCATTTGTTAACTGTGTTTGTTTTTCTTGAGCTTAAAAGGATATTTTGCTGCATTTGGTTTGCTGTGATACAAAATTTGCACTGATAATCTTTTGTATTTGAGTTGAAATGTTAAAGAAAATATGTGCTGTTAATGTTTTCTATTTGGTTTGTGAGGTTACAAAGTACACATTGACAAAAGTCTGTTAGTAACACTCTCACTAAATGTCCAATACATCGTGAGACTGAGAAGGGTGCATTAGGTCAATTCTGTCCCAGGCCCTGGGATGTATGATTAGATTCAATAAACTTTATTAATCCAATGGGGAAATTCAGATGCATATAGTAGCAGAAACATAAAAACAAGGATACAGACTCACAGTACAAATAATACAGCCAATCAGTCGATAAATAAATGTATATTGTGGAAAATTTTTAAAATGAACTTAAAAGAGTATGATGGGAGGAAGCATTGAATTGCCTGATAGCAATGGGCAGAAAAGATCCTATGATGCACTTCTTAGCACACTGTGGTGGAATGAGCCGGTGGCTAAAAGAGCTCTAAGAGAGCGCCTCCTGGAGGGGATTTTTTCATCATGGCATTCAATTTTGCCATTACAGTACTCTCTTTTCCACAACAGCTCCCAGTGTGTCCAGGGTTCACCCTGTCATGGAGCAGGCTTTCCTAATAAGTTTGTTCAGCCATCATTTGAGGTCAAGTTGCTTCCTAGGAGACTGCAGCATAGAATAATATCCTGGCTATTATGGACTGACAGAACACCAAAGAACTATGGTGGCCCTGTATATAACACGTGATGGATTCCTACACAAAGTGCAAAGCCCTATTGGCCCTAAAGTTATATTTAAGCCATCTGTGATGAATGCCTACATGTTAAGAGCTGCGACATTCGCTGATTGGCCAGTGCTATCTTTAAAACAGGCTGCACCACTGTCCTAGAGGAATATACTAGACACCACCATTAGCATTTGTTTTGTAATAATTGTTTCACGTTTGCTTTCAGAATTTCTGCTCTTTTCTCTTATGTTTCTTCACAAATGATAAAAACAAAAATCATGTCTGTTGGTCCCTTGGGATGCAAGTGAAAACTTAGCATAGATAAAATTGAATTTTTTTCTTATGACTCATTTGAACAGTAGAAGGGTGCCTTGAAATTCACTGTCATTTCATCAAAGGAAGAAATCAAAAAACAAAACTTGTAGTTAATAAAAATGAGGATTTTCGTTTTGAAGAAAGTAAAGTAAACATCAATCCAGAACGCACTCGGTGTAGGCCCAATAAAGCTGTTCATATTGTGATTGTCAAGTGTAAATGTCCAGAATTAGTATGATTTACACCTCGTTAGAAAAATAAACAGAAAACTCTTCATTTAAAAAAGTGATAAGCCTTATAATGGCTATAAATAAATTATTGGAAAGCATTGAGATGTGGGGCATTATTCAAATCACTTAATAACTATAAACTCTTTTGCTGCAAGTTTACAAGGAATACATAAATTCTAAAACCCACTTAATCACACTAAAGGTGGAGTGCAGGTACCAGCGCTGAACAGGATGTCAATCCATCACAGGATGTATGCACACAGACACACACAGATGGTTGGTGACCAGTTTCCAGTTACTAGTTAACCTAACCCTACGCATCTTTGGGGATGTGTTAGGAGAAGCAGAAGAGCTTGAAAAAACAGGTGCAGGGTTCAAATGCATTATGCAAAATTCATGGTGGTTAATCAGTGTGCCATCATCATATCCTACCAAAACATGAAGATTAGAAATAAGCAATTTTAATATTTGGAGTCATTGACCATATTTAAAACTGAGATTACTAAAAGTACCTTTACAATATTAGGGTACCTCTTTTTGGATAAAAATATAGCAATTTCATAATACTCTACAGACAAAGTCGCAATAAAGACTATGATTGGCTTTATGACGTAGCTAATTGCCATTTTTCTAGTGCTGCATGAAGCACTTGAGGAAGACTTTCCACAGTTTGATTCTAATCTAATCAAGTAAACCAGGTCAATTCACACCTTATTGTAGAGACCTGTAATTTTTTTATATATTTTATTATACCCGGAGGGGAAATTGTCTTTTCACACAACCTTTGGAGGTCAGAGCACAGGATCTGCTATTGTACAGCACCCAAGGCGCAAGGGCCCAATGGAGTAGGATACCTTCTGGCAGTAACAGGATTTGAACCGGCAACCTTTCAGATACTAGCACAGCTCTTAAAGCTCAGAGCTATGAATGGCACATTTAAAGAGTACTTCATGGCTGGCATTTCATTTTGTCAACCAAAGGTGTGTATGATTTCTTTAAATTAACTATTCTGCTGGATTAAACCATCTTTGTGTAACTGACTTTTTGAAAATATACCCTTAGTAATTAAACTTTCCATATAAGTTAAAAGTGTGCCTTGCTCATATGAGAACTCTTTTTGTGTTTCTTCTTGGGTAAATTTTCTTTCTTTCTTTCTTTCTTTCTTTCTTTCTTTCTTTCTTTCTTTCTTTCTTTCTTTCTTTCTTTCTTTCTTTCTTTCTTTGTATACAATATGGGATGAATATGATGCATCTTCAGCACTGGCTTTACCTATAGTGAGAAAGTATGAACAAGCCTTCTACTTGCCAAAACAAAGAAACCTGAATGATCATGACATGTGCACACTGAACACCCAGGAATGACCATAATCAATGCTAAACCTGACACCATCTACAAGGTGCTTACAAGAATCACAGACGAGATTCTATTGTAAGCATCAAGTAATCTTCACATCAGGGAACATCACAAAAAGGGAGGCGAAATAAATAAAAGCAATTTATAAGTAAAATGCCATGTTCGGGTCCTGTGGAACAGACTGGGAATTTAGTTTTCCCATGTGAGAAATTTCACGCGAAGACCATCTGAATTGTGGGGCAATTGATAGAAAACATTGATATCTGAATTCACTGAGCTGTGATGGAATGCTAACTGCTTACCTCATTTCAACATATAAAGTTAAAAAATAATAACCAAGTCGGCCAAAAATTGCAAAATGTTTGTAAATAAATTGTATTTGGAAATGAGCACACACTTGATGTTTTCAGTTTGCTTTTTACTTTCTTAAAAATAGATCTTAATATTTCATTACATTTTGTGTGGACCTAGTAGAAAACGAACAGCAACCTTTCATTTCTGTCAAAATGCCAAACATCGTGAGCACAATGAAGAGGGATGGTGAGACACTGTAAGTGATAACTCCAAAACCTCTCCCTGGGTAAGAATGTCACAAAAGACTTGCTAGTTAGATAAACCCTCCTTAGTAAGCATTACATTCTCATTTAAACACTTGCATTTAACACAAATTAATGATATTGTTAAAATATTTGGGACAGATATAAAGAAAACAGCTTTTGCTTATGGTGCTTTATAATGCACAATAAAAAGCATACATGACATGTTTTCATGAAGTTTGCGGAAATCTGTGCCATTCTACTCCAGAGGAACATTTCCACAGGTCTGTTTTGTGCAACCATCCACATTGTTATTTGTGAAGTTAAACTGCTGAAAGACATTCTTTTACCACAGTTTTTATTGTTATTATTATTTTAGTATTATTTATTTTTATACTCTATGTGTCTATAGCTCTCTGTGGGAAGAGAACATTTGGTAACATTTGTGTGATATTTACCCTTAACAAGTTTTCATCTGTATCCCCATTTTCTAATTGAAGAATTCATTTTAAGGTAACAGCCTTGAACCACTGTATTAAATCCCTTCATAATTTTAAACTCTTCTGTCATGTCACTTCTTATTGCTTAAACCGAGAAGGTTCAGCTCCTTTAATCTCTCCTCATAGCTCATACTTCTCAGTCCCAGGATGAGTCTAGTCACTTTTTTCTGGACGTTTTCTAGTGCTGTTATATCTTTTTTTCCCAGGGACCAAAACTACACAGAGTACTCCAGATGAGGCAACTCCAATGCATTATAAAGCCTAAGCATAACCTCCTTGAACTTGTATACTACACATTGCACTATAAAACCTAAATTCTGTTAGCCGTCTTCATGGTTTCTGGACACTGTCTGGAAGTTGATAGTGATGAGTCCACAGCGACGTCTAAATCCTTCTCATAAGGGGTACATTACTTTTGATATTTCAGAATGCCCACTAAGTATTCAAATCTAACATTTCTACTTCCTATGCATTCTGTTTAAATCACTCTGTAATAACTTAGCTGATTCTATATTATCTTCACTTCCACCTAGTTTGGTATCATCTGCAAACTTAACCAGCTGGTTTATTATACTCATATCCAGATAATTTATATATATTAAAACTAACAGTGGCTAACCCCGATGGACACCAATCTAACATCACTTAGTTCTGATAAAGTTCCTTGCAACAAAACTCTCTGCTTTCTATATTTGAGCATATTTTGAACTAATTTACACACTACACCCTGAATTCTCACTTCTTTCAGTTTGATGTCCACCTTCTCATATCATTTTAGTGCGTTTTCCAAAGAATCCCAGCATGATAAAACACAACTGCTCTTATCTGAATCTATGTTGAATGTTCCCTAAAACTCCTGTTTTTGCCATGTGATGCTCAGTCTTTTCCTTGACAATACCTTCCATTAATTTACCCATGTTGTGCATTAAACTTATCAGCCTACAGTTACTTGAATATGCCTGATTACCTAATACTTGGTATCTTCTTCTTCTTGGGAAATTACCCATTGTGCAGTGACTTTTGAAAAATATGCATCAAGGGTTTACATATGCAGTCACTAAACTCCTTAAAGCGCTCAAGGAAACATGTTATTCAGTCCCAGCAATTTATTTGATTTCAGCCTTTCCAATCTAAGCAGCATTTTTCTCTTGCAATTTCCAAATCCCTAAGTACATCCTTGGTAGTCACTGTTACTGCTAGAAGGTTATCCACTTCTAGATTTTTTTGTTTTTTCCCTATTTAATTTAACAAAATCACTGCTCATGCATTCTGCAATGCTAGTAAGATACTCATTCAGGAGGCTGAGTCTGGGGTCATGTGGTGCTACAGAGAAGTACAGTCTTCCTGTTTACAACCAGAATGTGGTCCTGAAAATGCCTTGTAACATGATCTCTTAGAATTTGAAAACATAATCAGCATTAATATCAAACATACATTTCTTTTTGCCACCATGGCATTCATTTTGCCTAAAATATCATCCAATTCTAGATAGATAGATAGATAGATAGATTCTTTGTTCATCCCCTCAGAAAATAGTTAATAATAGTTCATAATATACAAAAATATGCTGCAAACAGGCTTTTTCAATTTATTTGTGAGTCAATGATACATCTTACTCCTATAAAGCTCTATTGTTACTACTGTATTATGCGGCATAAATACAGTATACATTTGCAAAGACCGCAAACATAAGATACTCATTCTTTAAAAAAAATGACCGTACAGGAAAGACAATAACAAAAATAAATTCATATCACACTCACCATAAAAGTGGATTGAAGAGAAGAGGAAGGGTTGGTGCAACATCATTGCTATGGGCCTGTTGGTGATTGTGGTGATGAGTGAGTGGGTAATGAAGAAACAAAAGATGAAGACAAGGCGGTGCCACATTCTTTGAAGGCCACTGCTGGATTGTCCTAACCTTCTGCCACTTTCACTTCCATTACAACATGAGAATGACAGAGAGTAGATGATGAATGTAGGGGCCCAGATATGGTGGCAGCAGTGTTGGAAGCACAAGTGACAGTAGCAGTTGGAATGTTATATGACTGAATAATAAAATGTTGGTCTGCTTGGCTTCTTGTACCTTTCTCTATATCATTACAGTTGTCTGTAGCACTGTGAAAGAAGATGCCTCGTAATTTGAAAAAGAGTATTATATGAAACCCCTTTGGTGTTCTAAAGACAATACACACCACCAGTATAACCCATAACTATTACATCTAGTACTTGCTGAAAAATAAAGTGAGATTGGCTTGAAATAGACATGGATGCCAACAAAATACCTTTATTATACCTAAACTGGGTAGACAGGAGGATACAGGAAGAAATGAAAAAGACATAAAGAGTCTTGAGATTAAGTGAGATAATGAAATAAACAAACAGGAGCATCATGACTGAGGTAGAAACGGTGCTGTAGAATAGAGACAAGAAGTTGGGATGTCCCTGGTTGTAAGTCGTAGATGGCATTTATGGAGCAGGGTCACTCTTGCCGAGTGATCAAAGAGCAGGGGTGACCAACTGTAGGGATGGCAAAGCAAAGAGCAGGGCTCATAGGGTCCCCACTGAACCCTGAGGGAAGACTCCGCTTGTCATAAAGTGTCTCCTGCTGTTGAGCAGAACACATTGGTGAACAGCAGGGTCATGAATTAGGAGGAACTGAAGCTCATGATGATTTTTAATTGGACAGATCCTGAAAGTGTTTTGACCTTTGTTTTTTAAACTTTTTAATGGATTATTTATTTGACATTTTCACCTCCACAGAATCACTGCTTTCATCATGGATTATTTATTTATTAAAAGAAGAAACCAGGATTAAACTTTTGTTTTAGAACACTATATATTGAATAATAAAAGCACGTTTCTCTGATTTGCACCATACTTTTGTTGTTATATGTTGTATATCCTCATTACCAAGTCCATCTAGTTCTATGACTATCGATGTCCCAAGTTCAAGGAAGAGTATGCCAGTTATCGCCAACTCGGGCACCACAGTCCTTAAATGCCTACTATGCTGCTGATGTTATAAAGTTTCCCTTTTGTAATATTTCCCTTATTTCCCACATCGAAATGTGCATTATTTCATCCAAACCTATGAAAAACATGCTTACATTAGATTGGATCAATGTATTACTTATGTTTATAATAAACAGCAGACAGTTAGAGTTGGAAGCAATATATCTGAATCCATCATGATGAGCACAGAATCTCCACAAGGCTGTGTACTGAGCCCTTTATTGTTTACTTTACTTACACCTGACTGTTCTGCCAGTTTCAACAATAATTACATTCTAATGTTTGCAGATTATACCACAGGAGTAGGCCTCATCAATAATGAGGATGAGTCAGTTTATAAAAGAGTGATGGAGCAGTTGATATGTTGATGCATAGTTCAAAATCTTGCCCTCAACGCTAACAAAACCAAAGAGATGATCGTTGACTTCAATAATGTCAACCACAACTGTTAACTCTGTATTGACCATCATTGGTTCTGTTGTAGAGAGGGCAAATTGCATTAAGTTTCTGGGGGTACATTTGGGGTACATTTGACTGATGACATGACCTCCAACAATAAGACCATTATCAAGGAAGCTCATCAGTGCTTCCACTTTTTACAAAGACAAAAGAAAGTGGACCTCCCCAGACCAGCCATAAGCATCTTTTACAGAGGTACCATTGAAATTACTCTCACTTATTGTATCACCTTCTGGTTTGGTAACAGCAGAGAAGTTGAAGGACAAAGATAGGACAGTGAGAACTGCAGAAAAGATCATTGGTGACTCAGTTGCCATCTTTGCTGAACACATACAATCAATGCTGCATTTGCAGAGCTTCCAGCATAATTAGTGAAACACAGTCTTTCCTTATGCAGATGGGCAGAAGGTATAGGAGTATTTGTGTAAGGTCTCCATCAGTAGTAAGACTCTTAAACCTTAATTGCTAATGTGAATAGTTTTATGTAAAAGAGTATTTTAGGCTTATACATGTTTTTGCTGTTTATTATTCTTTTGCACTGTCTTTGTATTCTGTTTGTCTGGTGATTTAAGCAAAATGTTCTTTCATTTTTATATATGTAAATGCATAGAGATTACTAATATAGGAAATCAAAAAGAAATTCATTTAATCAATGCACTGCTTAATTTATCATTTTTTTCTGCTACTGATGAAACTAAATATGAAGCTATTCACTCTTCTGAAAAGGTAAAATATTATTTTGTACATTTTAGAAAATATCCCTAATATTTTACAAAATGCCCCTGGATTTCAGTCAGTGAGGGCAAAAATTTCCCTTTAAAAAATCCTATCATTGTTGTAGACATCACTATTTATATATGTTTTGTAATAAAGGTTGCAATTCATTTTGAACATTGTTCCTTTCCCATGTTACGTTTCTTCTAAGACATCCAGGGAACCTGTACCTCCAGCTCTGCAGAATATGACATTGGTTCAGACTTTATTTCACATAACACTAAATATGCAGGGTGGCATGGTGGCGCAGTGGTAGTGCTGCTGCCTCGCAGTGGTAAGAGACCTGGGTTCGCTTCCCCAGGTCCTTCCTGCGTGGAGTTTGCATGTTCTCCCCGTGTCTGCATGGGTTTTCTCCCACAGTCCAAAGACATGCAGGTTAGGTGCATTGGCGATTCTAAATTGTCCCTGGTGTGTGGGTGTGTGTGCTTGGTGTGTGTGTGTATGTGTGCCCTGTGGTGGGCTGGCACCCTGCCCAGGGTTTGTTCCTGCCTTGCACCCTGTGTTGGCTGGGAATGGCTCCAGCAGACCCCTGTGACCCTGTGTTAGGATATAGCGGGTTGGATAATAACTGACTGACATGATTGACTAAATATGCACCCCAGAAAACAAAAAAAAGGATAAATCAAGATATCGTATTTTATTACATGTTGTCTTGTATAATCTTTTGAATATAGACAGCACAAAAAACAAAGAGTTCTCCCTGCTGCGTGCAGTCCTTATGCTATACATGTGAGTATTCTGCTATAGTATTCTTGATTTGCCACCTAACCAAAAAGCCAATGGAAAACCAAGTACAGAGGTACAGCAAAATGATGCAGTGCCAGTTTGCGTAATATGCCAAAAGAGTTCTTGAAGATGCTTTGGGCATAATGTGCCCATGACCCTCATATGTAGTTTCCTTTCCCTACTGGAGTGATGTTACATACAGTAGTGTCTAAAAACTAAACTAAAAAGGTATTCATAGAATAAATTGTTTCTGTCAACCCAATTGCAGGATCACATGGCTGAAAGAATTAGGGTTGCTTCTAACCCCAGACCCTCATCACATCATGAAATCACTTTGGCAAAATAAGTAGGTACAGATGCAAGTTTCCCTATCCCTGAAAGTGCAACTAGTCCCTTGTAATGTACATTTCCAACTACTGGTGCCTGAAAACTAGAATCATCAGGCTGAAATATACTCGACAGAACTATAAATGCCCTTTATTTGAGTCATATAGTGCCCCCTAGAGTCATAACAGTTATTGGGCTTAGGCAAGGGATGATGGTACATAACATACAAATGCCCTACAGGCTGCCCAGTATAGTATGTAATCAAGTGACATCATTTATACTTTCTTCCATGCCTAACATAGAGAGCTGTGTTCATCTTTAGAACCAAAAATCATCTGGTAAAATTCCACTCACATTCTTTACTTTTTATATTACTTATTGATTGGCTGACACCTTTATCTAAGGCAGCTTACAATATTTGAGATTTAATTAACTACATTTCTTTTGTTTTTCTAATTGGGGCACAGGCATGTAACTCACTCATGTTCACAGAGTGTCACTAGTGGAATTTAAACCCACGAACCTCAGGATGTGAACTCCAAAGTCTTATCCACAGTGCCACGCTCATTAGAGTCACCACATTATTTTGCTCCTCTGGCATTATTTATTTTACAAATTAACCATGGTTTTGATGTGGGCTTTAAGACATTACAAACTTCAAGTACCAATGCATTAAGTGACAGAAATATGTTTACTGTGCAATACTTTGGAAATGGCAGAGGAGAAGGAGCAAAGTCTTTTACAGTACTTGGTAAGTCCTAGATAACATGTTGTAGGAAATGATGTTTTGCTTGCAAGTCTTCTTTTACATCATGCCATACTCTCCCTATTGAGGTCAATGCTGCCTAAATGTTTACTTACTCTTACTCTTCAATGACATGCTGCTCTGCTCCTTCATTCACTGCACTCGCCTGCTGCAAGAGTCTACAATGATTCCATGTTTCATTATTTAACACCTCCACTTATTGGCCCCCCCCCCCCTTTTTACCACCTACTTCTTAAATGAATGTAACTTTCTTAAGCTTGTAAAAAATGTTAACACATTGTATTTTTAAATAAATTAAATAAAAATGATTTTCTGCAGATCTTTTAATTATGAAGAAACTGAAATGTCATCGCATAAAGAGTGATAAAAGACAAGTAAAATGCAGCACACTTTGCTCTACAAAGGCAGACAAGTTTTATTTGTTTAAAAAAAACATTAATATTCATGATGAAGCAATTTCAAACCCTCAATAAATATGTCCAGCTGCATGAAAATGAAAACCTTTTCATAAGCGTGCAACCTAAATACGTGCAACATGAGTGGCTTTTGAAAGATGCTTCACTTAGTGTTGATGTTGACTTTAATGAATACCTTCTTGTCAGCCTTCACTCTGACAGGAAAATGAATCCTTTCAGTCCGGTGACACCAGCAGATTGATATGTGCTCCAAAGTAGGTGCAAATATTACCCTAGCAAGGTTTGATTTGCTACACTAATAAGATGCAATAATTACAGATGTCAAAATGTGTCTCCTTGACAAATTTTCCCTCATGCTTTTCGAAATGAACAATGTAGTGATGAATTCTAATAGTAAAAGTTATTATGTTTATTTATTAATATATTTAATAAACATGATGTGAATTTTATTTAAAAAGGTAAGCAGATTAAAAATGGGTACAGTAACATTATTTAGGCCAAAAATTGGCTCATCCTTAAATATTTTCAACATTGAATCTGGGACAGCAGTTTAGTAAGCAGGGAAGCTGACATCCAGACTTTGCTGTAGTCAGTTGGTGAACAGCTTCAGTTGCCAATTTCAGTCTATAAATGAAATAGTGCAGCTGTTTTGGTTTCATGCCATGGTACACCTTCAGGACCAAAGGAAATATATTCCTTTGTGTTTTTGTATCTCGTTATTAGTCTTTCTGTTTCATTTTTCTCCTACACTGGCACACAGGTTTATAATCTTGTCTGACATTATTTGCTTATCTTATGTGTTTTTAAGCTACCATGGCACTCATCCCTTCTCTGTGAGGTGCACTACAACACTAAGAGCAGCAGGTTGCTCCCTAATTTACAGCTTTCATTAAAGAATCTTATTTGACAGATGCCATAATATACTGAAATACCATTCTTTATATATGATGCGCTACCGTGGATGTCCGTTTGTCTGTCCAGGATTTTAAATCAACTGTAGCTCGCAAACCGTTTGACCTATTGACCTGAAATTTGGTACACATTGTCACACACGTGCGCATGGGAGGCAGCTAAAGGGCTTCAGTGAAGGCAGTTCTGAGGCATGCCGGGATGTGGCAGAGTGCACTGACTCTTTTTCTCCCTTCCCTGTAGACCAAGAGTTCCCAAACTTTTATCGGCCGCCGACCCCTTTACCAAAAACTTTTAAAACCGTCGACTCCCTAGTCATTTACTTTACTTACTCAAATTAATACATTTGTACAGTACTCAATATTAAATATTTCACTAGATATCAGATTTTAATCACTGGTAATTATGATTTAAAAAGATAAAATGGCTACGGAATATGGCATTATCTTGTGCAACATTTAATATCGAAACCTGCACTAATGAAAATTTAAGCAAAAAAATACGAGCAGAGTTTAGTTTTTTTTTTTTTTTTACATTTTTGACATTTATGAAATAAATATGTAAATTCAAAATAAGTACAAATAGTCCAAGCTGTACTGTCTGCATTTCTTTTTTGGTTCAGTCATATTATTATCTGAAGAAATACAAACTTTTATTAACAAACAATTCCGACAGCCCCTGTGATTATTATTTTTTTTTTTTTTTAAAGTATGTACTTACTTGAAACAGAAGATTTTTGCTCTTACTCGAATAAATAAACTGTGTCCTCCAATTTTCTTTTTCGTAGTACTGCTCCTCAATAAATAATTATATTCAAAGTTCAAATCACAAATAAGTACATGTCACATCAAACGAACCAATTTATAGTGTTTTATGAAAGCATGACCGTACAAGACTGATAGATTCTGCTAATATAGAATATCCGTCGTCTCGTCCCACCGCAAGCAAGAGCGGACATGCAACGGTTTTTCATGTCCGCACTTGCTGTGATACGTTCGATAAGACAATGCACAGATACTGTATGTTTGTGTTACATGTATTTTCATGCATTCTTACGTGTGACTCTTTTAATGACACATTTTACCTTTTTGTTCGCAAGTTTGGTATGTAATGTGTTTTTATCAAAAAAGTGTTTTTTTGAATTATTTTACTTCTTAATTAGGTACCTATTGGAATCATAGATATTTTGAAGTAACAAAAATATAGCAGTAGTAAGGAGGTCTATTTTTGCTGTCGTTGACCCCCCAATTTTTTTATTAAAACTATCGACCCCTAGAAAGTTCAAATCGACCCCAGGGAGTCGATATCGACCACTTTGGGAACGCTTGCTGTAGACCATTCCTGCGAGATTCCACCTGGCTCTCTTGACATCACTTCCGGGACCGAACCAATGGAAACAGACCTTACCAGCTCTGGCCCCTCTGATGTCACGTCCGGGCTTGATCCAATGAGTGATGAACACGTGCCCGATCCTTATGACCTCACTTCCTGTCTTCCCCTTTAAAAGCCTGCCCTTTTTCCCTTTTCCCTCAGTCTTGTTTTGGACTCGTTTGTATGCACTTCAGTGCTGTATACCTTCATAAAAAGAACAACTTTGCAGCCGGGATACCAGATTATACGGGTGGCTGCCCCAAACCTTTATCTTGAGTATGTCTCGTTATTGTGACAACATATACTACGTGATGTCTACTATCCGCTTTCTGGGTGATGATTGACCTCCAAGGTTATTCCTCTTTTTATTTTTATTTTATTTTATTGTAGAATTAACTCTCGACAGTGGCTAGCAGGGCGACCGTGCGGTGAATGTGTACAGGCGCCGTTCTTATCCCTACCACCTTTGCCATCACTTCCCCTACCTCTTCATATCTAACATCATTCTTGAGGCAGATTGAAGACTTAACTTACAGCTTAAGTGAAAAAATTAAAGAAAACTTACTAAGTAATTGCAACACAAACACTGACTTAATCAGTTTTAACGTGAAAAGATTCCGACAGAAAAAGAGAAGAAGCAGGCCGCTATGGTGGAGAAAAGGAGAGCTGCTCGGGAAACAGCAAGCGCATCAACCTCTGAGCAAACGAATGCTAAACATACAGAGAAAGAGGATGAAAACTAGGAATGCTCAAGTCAAGTGTATTCACTGCACGTTATTGTGCAGTGCACCATTACTGGTTAGACATGATAAACTTCTAAGCACAATTTGAAAATTTGAAATATGTAATTGAAGTCTAATTTATGACCACCAAATGCACAAGTGAACTTTTATTATAATGTATATTGCTTGTACTATCTGAATACGATGCTGAAACATTGGCTGGCATAACTTGGCATTTCTCTGAGAAAAGTGCTGTAGCACTACTATGTTATTTGCATTCAGCCAGAAACATAGTCCATAGGTGTCTTCATACAGTATATGTTGTGTACCAGGTTTTGGGCTGCTGATAAAAAGAGAAGACAATATGACTGTTAAAACTGGCATCCATAAACTGCAAAAGAGCTGACAGTGAGCCAGTGATTATTATAATGGTGAAGGTGACAGAAAACTACAAGCATGTCAATGAAGGCCGTGCACAGCAGCCAAGGAAAGTTACTGTTGTTTCATATTGCACTTCTTCTTTAAATAATGGACAGGTTATGTGGTGTTGAGGCCTATCACAGAAGTTTTGCACATAATTCAGGAAAGATGTCTTAGAAGTTTCAAACCTTTCATGACTCTTTATGACAAGATAATTACAAAGCTCCTTCTGAGTCACCCGAAATTCTTGTTTTCTGTAAAGCTGATGTTGAACCCTTGTATGTAAGGTTCTTCAGACACTAAGGAAATTCAACCCTGTGCCTCTTTCTGAATGAACCAATGGTTAAATCAGAATGTAGGATGACGTGTTAGCTCTTTTGTTTAATGAAGAATTATTTTGATTATATATAAATCTGATTATTCTTCTGACATTTGCTCTCTTAGGTATTTATGTATGTTCAATTGTACACCAAAAATCCCCTAGACAGCTACCTGATTGGGGGCACAAATGATGTGAATTGGTGACCATAATGTATAACCTTTTACTTCCACTTATCTGTTTATTATGATGTTAAGCAGAATTTGGTTTATGTCTGGTACAAATATATTAATATTCTTGCCTTGTTTACTGATATTAGAAATATCAAGTGATCTATTAGTCACTCTGTGAGTATGCAAACATATTATTTACATGAAAACGTTATAAAGTGCATTGTTCCAACCCAGCCACAGGGGATGCACAAACCAGTGTGTTTCATTATGCTGGTCCCAAACCCAGATAAAGGGGAGGGTTACGTCAAGAAGGGCATCCAGTGTAAAATTTTGTCAGATCAATATGCGGGCAACAATATAGATTTCCATACCAGATTGGTCGAGGCCCAAGTTAACAACGGCCGCCACAGTACTGTTAGCCAACAGGGTGCTGCCGGAAATTGGGCTACTGTTGACTGAAGAAGAGGGGAAATGCATATGCAGAGGCAGGAGGAGAGGAAGAACGTAAAGATAGTGGAACTGAGGTTAGGAACTTTGAATGTTGGCAGTAATGTTGGTAAGAGGAGAGAGTTAGTTGATGTGATGGTGAGAAGGAAGGTTGATATATTTTACGTGCAAGAGACTAAATGGAAGGGGAGTAAGGCCAGGTGGATCGGAGGTGGGTTCAATTTGTTCTATCATGGTGTGGATGGGAGCAGAAATAGGTTAAGGGTTATTCTGAAGGAACAGTATGTCAAGAGTGTTTTGGAAGTGAAAAGAGTGTCAGACAGAGTAATGATTATGAAGCTGGAAATTGAAGGTGTGATGATGAATGTTGTTAGTGCATTTCAATGGACATGTTGGAGAAGGGAACAGAGGAGATGAGGAGGTGATGGATAGGAATGGTGCCAAGGAGAGGAATGCAGAAGGTCAGATGGTAGTGGACTTTGCAAAAAGGATGGGCATGGCTGTGGTAAATACGTATTTTAAGAAGAGGGAGGAACATAGGGTGATGTACAAGAGTGGAGGAAGATGCACACAAGTAGATTATAACCTATGCAGGACGGTCAGTCTGAAGGAGATTGTAGACTGTAAAGTGATGGCAGGGGAAATCATAGTTAGGCAGCATAGGATGGCGGTCTGTAGGATGATGTTGGAGATCAAGAAAAGGAAGAGAGTGAGGGCAGAGCCAAGGATAAAATAGTGGAAATTGGAAAAGGAAGGAGTTTAAGCAGGAGGTAAGACAGGCACTGGGTGGCAGTGAAGAGTTACCAGACAGCTGGGCAAATACAGCAGAACAATCATTGAACAGGCGGAGGTTAAATACTTAAAAAAAATAGATTGTTTTTGACCTTTGAGGCGTCCTGGTTTTTTGACGACTGCTTTTTTAAACTGTTTTTTGGGTTTTGTTGATCAGTTCTGTTAGTCTTCTTTTGGTACAGTGACCACTTACAGCTCTTAGAAAATTATTTACCCTGTTTCCTGAAACTTTATTGATTTCCTGGACTTTATTGATTTCCTCTATTATCTCCTCTCAGTGTACACCATTTTATTTCATTTATTTAATTTAGTGATGGCGGCAATATCGGGACTAGGCCCACCCACTTTCCTCATTGGCCCATCCTGTGGCTTAGGTTTTATTTATTTTTTTCTTTAAATGAATATTAGTCTATACTGTACACATACATTTTAATGCACATCACCCTTAAAATATTAGTTGATCATAAACTTATACAGCAAAAACACCAGTGTTTTCTTTATCACTAAAAAAGTTAATTTAATTCTTCAAAATTATTTGGAAAGTGCATACATGGTTGGCAATGGTACAGTGTACGTCTGCATAACAAGGTTTAGAAAATAGAATTGACACAAAATGTTGCCAATCACAGCTACACAAAACAGGTGACGTAAACAGGAGGTCTAAGAACTAGTAACTTACTAAAGTTATTTAGCACTCCCGTTGAGATCCATTGAATCAAAAACAACAAATCATTTGCAAATCACCCATCACTTCTGTTGGGCTATAGCTTGTCAAAGGGAAATGTGAACAATGTCTTGAAAAATAGCTGTTTTGAGTTTTACTAGCGAAAGGAAACAAACAGAAGTGCAAAATGTACCAGAGTTTGATGTTGGCACTTTTAATTTTGGTGATAACCCAATGGCAAGTGGAAACCCTGCAACTACCAGGTCAAGGATTTGTCTGATTCCCAAGAGCCACCAACTCATTCGTGTTAATGTTTCCAGCTCCTGTTATAGCCGATAAGGCATGCAGCTTTGTGGCTAATTGATACAACATATAACAGTGTATGAGTGGAATAGAGAATATTGAAAGATGTGATTTTCCCATTATTGTAATAATATAATTGAGGGCAGATTCACTTGTGTAAATCGGAAATGCATGTATCAGATATGCATATATAAATTGCAAGGAATGGCACAATGGCAGTCCGAACATTTGTTGTTATATAATGCTATACTGGTCAAAATTATAACATATTATTTGGCTGTTTGAGCCTTGTGATGGGCTGGCATGTCTTATAAATCAGCCAAAGGTAGGCAGTCAGTTTACCTTCACTATTTGTAAGTTAATTTAAATTAGTGTTAATAAAAATCAACCAAACTAGACATGGAAAAAAAACTAAAAAGGTTGTTTAAATTAGTATGACTGGACTTCCACATTTTTGTTAATGAATGATTATTTAACAGTAATAAAAATAACATTAGGCCCACCCGTGATATATTTAGGCCCACCTTAAAATTAAATTCTGGCACAAGTACTGATTTAATTTGACAGTTTTTTGGGGAAAAAGAATGTGTATTTTGGTGCCAAAGTGAAGGATCTTTTTTTTTTTTGGAACACTATGGGGCTTTGTGCATTGTGAAGGGGAGGGCTGAGGAAATGCAGACGGGTCAGCTGCTGGCTTGCTGCTCCTGCTACCAAGCTGCGTGTTCTGCTTGCTGCGCTGTGCATTGATCATTTAAAAGCCTATACAGCAGCTGTCCTCACTTTGCTAGCCCACCCCTTCCTCCCCCACCCCCAGAGTGGGCTATGCACCAGCCATTTCGCTTCTCTGCTGCTTGCGTTGTGAACGGGGGGGCTTGAATGCACGTTAAGGAGATGTGGGCGGATCAGCTGCTGGCTTGCTGCTCCTGCTACCGAGCTGTGTGTTCTGCTTACTGTGCTGTGCATCAATCATTTAAAAGCCTGTAGAGCAGCTGTCCTTGCTTTGCTCGCCCACCCCCTAAACTCCCCCCCTAGGAGTGCACTACGCATCAGTCATTTTGCGTCTCTGACGCTTGCATTGTGAAGGGGGGTGCTGAACGCACGCTAAGGAGATGCGGATGAATCAGCTGCTGGCTTGCTGCTGCCTTGCTGTGTGTTCTGCTTGTTGCACTGTGTGTCGGTCATTTAAAAGCCTGTACAGCAGCTGTCCTTTTGTCTCACTGCCTTGTCTTGCGGGATGTCAAAGTGTCTTCCGAGAAGATCATGTCTCGACCCAAGATTTTTTTATTATAATAGAGAGATTTAGGTAGTGCTACATATAATGCTGTTATGCAGTAACTATGTGCTGAAGGTGTTCAGTAAAGTCTTATTTAACAGCTAAGCTGAGGTCCATGATAAAAAGCTACAGCTCATCTCAGAAGGCAATACATTTACAGTAAATAGATTTTATCCTAATTTTCTTTATTTTTGTGATCAAGTCTGTAATTAAAAATGCAAAAAACCCAACATGTAAAGAAAATAAATATTGGTCTTAGCATGTAATAAAATAACAGGCCCAATGCCTGGCACTCAGTGCCTAAACAGCCCTGCAAACTTAAAAGTTCTGAGTGAT
This sequence comes from Polypterus bichir lapradei, assembly GCA_026402145.1. Classification (NCBI taxonomy): domain Eukaryota; kingdom Metazoa; phylum Chordata; class Cladistia; order Polypteriformes; family Polypteridae; genus Polypterus; species Polypterus bichir. The sequence goes on along the minus strand of JANRMT010028174.1, from coordinate 110,376,323 downwards.
GATAAGAGGAGAGTCTGTGTGGACTGAGACAAGTCAGGAGCAGCAACATTGCAACCTCCTGCAAAGATATGGTAAGCTAAAGATTAAGGGCTGTGAGAAGACCAAGGGGCAGATTATGCACATGTTAGCTGTGCCATTTCCAACATTTTGCTAATATAGGGACCAGTTGCTCTGTAGATCTCACAGCAGAGAATTCTATAGTCAAATGAAGTATTTCCATACAGAAAGAGAGTCAGAGGGCACCCAGAGTTTTCCAGTGAGCAGCTAAGGTTTTGCAGAAGTTTGTCTCTAGTACTTTAGTACATGTATTATATTCTGTGTTCAGACATCCATTCTAAGACATTGCTAGTTGTAGAACTCAATAGCTGAAACATAAAACAAAAATCCTAATGCAAGACAAAATGTTGAATTTTATTTAAAATTAACAATAAAATGTTAAATGCTGTATTAATCATGACTTCAAAAGAAAGAAATGGCTTGACATCTTAGTTTTTTAAAATTAGATATGGTGTTCCTTAAGGACACACATTTCAACAGTAAAACTCAACTCTCAAATGAAAAGGAGACAAATTGGCCATTTCTTTTACTCCAAGTAGTGTAAGAAGAACAGTAAAGTTGGAATTAAGATTCACAAAGCAATCCCCTTTGTAGCTGCAAACATAATGTTGGAGTCCTGAAGAGTCCTATATTATGATGGCAGGGAAATGGAAGAAATTAAATTAATCCTGGCTAATATATATGCACCAAATATGAATGATAAAAATGTTGCTATGAGATTTTAACTGTGCATGTAACACTGTTCTAGGTAGGTCAGCAACAACAACTTTACAATATCTAAAACTGCTTGGATAATTTCATATTTTATTAAGGATCGCAACCAGTTTGACCTATGCAGGTTTCCATACCCATATTTGAGACAATATGCCTTTTTTATGTCACTGCATCACTATTGCTTATGAATTGAAATCAGAAAGTGGTTTTGCTAGTAAATTTGCACTCAATGAAGGCAGAATTTATGCACATCATTTTTTTTTTTGTATTTTTGTCCTTTAGCATCCAGTGTCTTTTGAACTGGGATCTGCTTTTCTTGTCAATAGTAAACAGTATTTTAAATACAATTAAAGGTTGGGAATTTAAAGATACTGCAAAAAATAAAAATACTTCATTCAAGGATATCAATTTCTGATCAACTGTGGAACTGTCATTCAGGTAATTTTATCACTGCCTATGCCTCTCTCCATTCTCTTAACTTCCCAACTCTGACATAAACGTGGAACACTTCATGTAATTCTGTAACTCCTGCTGCACTTTCCTCATAATCTGTGTGCCTCTGGTCTATCCCTCCTTCTGCCAGACAAGCCATGTCTGAACAGTGCTTCTCCATTTCTGCTCCAAAGATGTGGAATGATCTCACTTTAGCTATTTGAACTATACTCAGTTTACTCATGTTTAGGCATCTTTTAAAAATTCACCTTTTTTGATAAATATTTTGTAACTGCTTGGTGTCTCTTCTGTACAATAGCTGCGAGTTTAAGATAACGATTTCTGCATTAGTCTAGCTGCACGTATAATTACTGTATGTAGTGGAAGTCGTTACTCCCTCTTACGCTTTTTTTAAAAATATATTTTATTCTCTGTTGCTTTTGATGCTTGCAGTTTCTAATAATTCTTTTATATATTATAACTCGCTGGCCATGTTTCCTTGAATAAAGGTGTCAACTAAATAAATAAAAATTTCTTATTATAAATTTCAATAAATGATGAGTGTGTGCAGGTCTAACACAGGACAAATATATACTTTAGTCCAAGTTAAATTTCTTGATTAAATTCAATTGCTTGTTAACTAATGTTAATTCACCCCTACATGTGCTTGAAAGTTATCATCATTACAAAATTAAGTCTGAAACAGTTTAGTTGACTAGTTACATTAGCAGGATAACATGACTAAAGAGAAGCATTGAGGATGCAGTGTGGGACACTGATGGTGTGTGTGTGTCTCTCTCTGTCTCTCTTGTTCACTTGTTTTGCTTGCTCGTTAGCAAGAATCTTAACCCACCCTCAGTAACTCAACGGGAATGTGGTGTCTTATATTACTTAAACTGGAAAAATTCATTAATGCTGTTCTAAAATAAACATGCCATGCCTCTGTTTAACCTCTTTGACATCTCAATATATACAGTAGGAGGAACTACCTCATATTGGGCACTTTGTTTTCATTGCTGCTGCAGTGAGGGAGGTGGGAGGAGGCATGATTAACTTATTTTAAACATGTAACTTTGGAATTTACTGTGATTATATGTTTGACTGAATAGTATTTTACTTATTATGTCATTTATAATCGCAATAAAATAAAAAAAACTCTGCACCAGTAACATTTTTTACAGATGTAAATACAGAAAGAAGCACATAGACTTCAAGTAATTGTTAACCAGGCCTTGGTGATGCTTTCATCAAGGAATATATTTTTTTTTTGTTTCTGTGTTGGCATTTCAGTAATATTAGAGAAGATGACTGGAGTTTTTTCATTTTTCACTGCTGGAGGTTGCAGCCTATCCTGGGAGCACTGCACAGGAACCCAGTTTATGTCAAGAATCACTCACATTCTTATACTCATGGTCACACAGAGCCAAGTTGGGATCGCCAATTAACCAAATACTAACATGTTTGGGGATGTGGACTGAAAGCTAGAGTACCTGGAGGAAAGCCCATACAATTATCCAATAATTATTTGCTACATATTTAAAAAAAATATTGGTTAGAGTTAGTGCATCTTCTGAAGATATCTCAAGACTTGTCCTGAGAAGCCAAGCAAAATTACACCGTTTATTGGCTAACTAAAAAGATTACAATATGCAAGCTTTTGAGGAAACTCAGGCCCCTTCTTCAGGTAAATAAATGGAGAAGTGCATTTTTTTTTATAAATCCCATAAAATAAAACAAATTGATTCTACATCTACAGGAGTACAATAAGTCTTTACTTGAAAAAGTTCAGAAGAGTCCTGGATGTTAGATGGGTATAATTCTCATATGTAATAGTTACAACTATGTGGGCAATGCTTTCATTCTTATAATGCCAGTACTGATATTGCCTGCAATTTCAAAAAGAAATACATATTAAGGGATATGTAGCAATGCTTACCCACTTTATACAGATAATTTCCCTTATGCTTGAAACACTGAAGAATCCAAATCAATCATGAAATGAATTGTTTTATTCCTTGCTTCTTCACCAGTATTATTTTTTTAGCAGGGTCATAAATAGAGATAATAGCTATTGTAAAAATGGTCGGCAGTTCATTTCAACAGCAGAAAAAGACGACCCCTCCACAAAGCAAATCATGGGAACTGCTTTGACAGCGTTTATTTTTTTGTTTTAGGTAAACATCCTACTTTTCTTTCCCACCTGGTGCACTGGCTCTTAAGACTTTCCCCCTCCTTCCAAATCTCAATTTTAAACCTGCCATGCTCACAGTAGCAAATGACAGGCTATTAAACTTGTTCTTATATATTTTAAGTAGAGAAAGCTGTACATCTATTATATTTAATCATGCAATAGTTTATTCTATTGAAATATCTCCAGAACCTATCATTCTTGCTGAGCTGGTACCCCATTATACTCCCTCTTGAAGATCAAAGACCCAATCTGCCTTCTCAGTGTATGCCACTAAATGCTACGACTGTTCTGTGGCATTCTTGACAACACTTCATTACTGAGGATGAAATTCATTATAGCCAAGGCTTTGTAGAATTAAATGAGTCTGAGTCTCTTGTTTTGTGGTAGCTTTTTGTAACTGGAGACAGTCACAAAATGTAAAAGTATGTGATACATGCAAACAAGCCAAAAGATTATATTATGTGTATCTTCTGAATATGTTTATTGATTTTTAGTACTGATTTTTTTATCCTCCAAAGGTAACATGGCTACAGTTGTTTATAAATATTCCATTTTAGAAATTACCTCCAGCTTAACCGACAGTATTAATTTTCAAAAGTTAAATATTTGGATTTATGGGATTTTGATTGATATGTTAGACATTTTGTTGTTGAGTATTTATATTCTGATTAATATTCAGAGACCTACGGTCAGATCAAATATGTTAATATGGAAGTAGATGCTGCATATTTTACTCTCTTGACAAATGAAGTGGTCTTCTACCCTGTGCTAAAATAAAAAGAAAAATTTCCACTGGACAACAAGCATTTTGCGACTGGGATTCTTTCACCTGTACTTTAACAAATTTCACTTGCTGACTCCAAATCTGAAAACCGTTTTTGTCCAACACGTCCCATTTTTAAGTTATGATGTTCCAGATCTTGGACAAATAGGGTGACTGGACAGTAAAGGTTTATGCGTTTCAGCATTTAAGAAATAAGTTTGGTCTCGAGAAAAGTGAAGTCAAAATTAAGGAAGGTTGTTTTTGTTGGCCCTGAAATCCGTGAACTGATGCTTGATGATGAGTTCAAAAGGAAACTGAAGCCAACTGAATCAACACTCTCATTCGTGCAGATTGTCCAGAATTTTCTTGACAGTTACGGAACAGAGAATTATGCTGAGCTTATGGAGAACCTGCTGAAAGTATATTATCTTACGGGAGCCAGAATGTCACTGAAGATGCATTTTTTTACATTCTCATCTCGACTTTTGTCCACCAAATCTAAGCGATGCCAGAGATGAGCATGGGGAAAGATTTCATCAAGATACAAAGCTGATGGAAAACCGATATCAGGGAAAATTTACTCCAAGCATGATGGATGACTACTGTTGGTTCATGCAAAGAGAGACGGATGTGAAGTACAAGCGCAAAAGCAAGTACCTCAGACAATTTTGAGCACACTGACCTCGCTTTTATATTGAGGTAAATTGACATAAACATGTTTTAAAGTGTCTCTGGTATCGTCTTCTGGTTTGTTTTCAGAATAAACACATTCAAACAATTTTGGTGGGACAGTTTAAACTCTAGGTATTGTGTTGATATATTATATTGATATTCAAAAGTGTCAAAATGGCAATGATGCGTATCTCAAAAATCTGATGTGCTAGCTTAATTCCGACTTCATATATGAAATCAGTGTAAAACACTCAACAGAGAGAGCTGGTCTGAAGTTCCTAGTAGCAAACAAAAAATATTTTTTGTAGACCAGTGTAATTCATTAGCCAAATATTTTACCTTTTAATTTCCCCTGATTCAGGTGTAAGGGAAAATATTTGTTTTGTTGAAAGAAGTCTACAGTAAATCTAGACAAAAATAACCAGAATTCCTCTAGCAGATCATCCCTCTGTCTACCAAAAATTTTCATCTTTGAGTACTGCTGAGTAAAGTGACTCCTCATTTTACACACCATTGCAGCACTGTATGGCTGTGTAACCTGTCATTCATAGAATGTATTTGTTGTTCCTCTAAGTATCCCCTGTGTTCTGATAAAAACTCATTTGTCATCTAATTTTTCTTTTCATCTCTGACTTATGCCCCATCACCTTTATTACTTAAGGGTCAATCAGAAAACAAAATTGTGTAAATAGTGGATTCCACAATGGGCCAGTTTTACATACTTTCACTTCTATGATCCTTTCATTGCCTGACAGGCTTGATTAGGCCCTTTCAGGAGACCCACCTTACATAATGTGAGGGATGGCCGGGACCCTTACCTGGTCAGGACACCCTCAGAATGGAAGGACCGGAGGAGATAATGTGCACGGGGCATTGCTTCCCCTGGATCACTAGATGGTAGCCACTCTGGGTTGTAGCAGTGCCACAGATTCCCAGAGCGCCTCATGGGACCTGGAGGTGCTGGCAAAGAGTGCTGTGGGCACTGGTGAGTCTTACTTTGTCAGGCTCCAGCCTAAACCAGAAGTGCTCCCAGGCCATGATTATGGGACACGGAAATACTCCTGGGTTTTATATTAAAGAAGTTGCCTGCCTCATCTCAGAGAGTCTGAGCTGGGAGGAAGGAAAGCAAGACTCGCAGGAGGACGGTGCACAGAGAGAGAGTGAGAGAGCATATATTTATATCGTGTATTGGCTGTGTTAATTTTTCTCTTAAGACCAGCATGGAACAAAAATCCTTTTATGAACCAGAGTAGTGTAGATCTTGTGTTTCTGAGGTTTGGGAGACTGCAGCGCCCACTACTGGTCACAATGGTACTATCAGGCAAATAGAATGTACAGATAAGATATGCTCATTTAAAAACTACCTTAAAGATTTTGTAGCCCAAATTTAAAGGATTTAGAAAATATTTGTCAATATTAACATCAAATAAAAATGGTCTTGCGCGTACTGTTATGTACTATTATTTATACCAAGTCATCACTGGATTCATTTATCCATAAAATCAAACTGTGTTGCAGCTATTTAAGTGAGAAAAGATTCTATGAAGCTACTTGTTTAAAAAAATGTTGGCATGGTGGAAATATTTATTTTCAACAGTTTTTGAATGTCATAGATGCGGCATCTTAGGGTCCCTCTCTCTATGAAGTTTGCATATTACCCCTTTAACTCAGGGGTGTCCTAGAGGGCTGCAGGTTTTCCTTCTTGCCACATTCTTCATCAGTGACCAATTTCTACTGTTAAATTATTTTCGCTTCTTTTTAATTGCTATGTTTAATCAAGACACTGCCTTCTGAAGTGAGTCCTTTTTTCCTTTAAAGGCTGTCAAACAAAAATGAGAAGTGAAGTGAACCAACAGATGACCAGCTAAGTCAAGGCTTCAAACTTTATCTCAGTTCACTCCAACCAGTTTCTTAATTAGAATCCGATTCTTGTTGTAACTTAAACCTGTTATTTAATTCCATGGCTGTTGGTTCTCTCATTGTGCCACAGCACACATTTACAAAACTTTTTTTTTTTTATAAGCACACCATCAAAATGTTTTGTGGACCTAAGCAGGTCAACATTACAGAGACCTTCATTTTTTTTTCAGATATTGTATGATGGACACAGGTTAACTGATTACACATTGGATCATTTTGTATCTCATTATAGGTTGGCTACAAATTAAGGAAAAAAGAAACAATTAACAATCAGAGTCTTAAATATCAAGTAAATTAAAATGAAGGAAAAGGAAGGTAATTAGAAACAAAAAACGGCCACTGATTAAGAAAATGGTTAGAACGAAAACCTGCTGCCACTGTGGGTTTCCAGGATCGTTTTTTATTTTTCCTCCAGGCACTCTGATTTTCCTCTCACATCCACAAAAATATGTATGTCAGGTTAATTGATCAGTCTAACTTGGCTCTTTGTGTAAGCAGGCTCTCTGATGTGCTAGGGGTTCAGTCTGCACTAGGGAAAGAAAAATAAAAATGAAACAAGAGTACCTAGAGCAGTAGATGATGTAATGAGTGGTTGTCTAAGTGAAAAGACAAACAGAAGCAAAATACTGTACTAATAACCAATTTTCAAACTAATATTGTAGCCAAAAAGAAGCACACGAAAGTCCACAAAAATTGTTTTTAGGACCCATAAATGTGGATATCAGGATTGGCACGTCAAAATCTTTTACAGGTGGTGAATGATGACTCAATATATCATGCGACCTTAGTATCATTTGACTGGCAATAAGCATAAAAACTTGTAAACAATACGGCCATGGTCATGCAGTGAGCTATAAAATAGAAGGGAGCCACCAGAATCAAAGTACACAAAATGTAGTTATATGAATAACAATAAAAAATAATAACAAAGATTACATGAAACTAAAAGTACAAAATATGTATGTGAATGGATTCTGCATGGTCCAAAACACAACATTTTAATAATACTACCACCCTGTACATAGGTGGTTCTTACTTTCTACCAATGCTTCTCAAATAGTTTTCAGCACTGCATTCACCTTGCGTAAGTGAGGGTGAAAATGTTATGGCATTCCTTTCTCTGTCACTTCTGATAGAGTTCCTTCTTTGTTTTTTGAAGGGCATTTTGTAACTAATCAGTGATAAAAATTCATTTTTGAAGGGTATGCTATAATAATAATCATACTCATTGAATTTGGCCATGGAATACCCAACATTACTGTTAAATGTCCCTTAAAACAAACGTCGTCTGAGTGTTAGTCCATTCCTCTGTTTCTCACCATCCCCACCTTCCCAGACTGTTACAATATTTACCATAGAGTACAGTATGTCTCATTTCCAGTTTGACTACAGTAAAATGTACATCCTGAACAGAATATTCAAGGAATGATATTAAATTAAATACCACTATTGTCTCAGCTTAATAATGTGTATATACTCCCTTGTAAGAGAAAAATGATGATGATTGGGAGAGACATAATGTCCAAAAAGAGGCAAAACTGGGAGGCAAAACATACACTTTTGTCAGAATCAAAAAACAATCAAAAAGTTGTAGTCATAATTTACAGGAGGAAAGGACTAATTAACTGGGAAAATTCAATAGAAAGTTCTGTAGCACAGCGATTCAAAGGTTTATTTGTCAAACTTGTACGCCCTAACTTCACTGGGTGGATTACTTGTTCTGAAGTGCAGGAGGACCCCTATTACAACTTTACACTCTGCAACATCACAGATGAAATAATAAGCAGATGAAATGCTAAGTTTCTAACTTTTTAATTATTTAATATGTAAAAAGATTTTACATATAATTTAAAACTTAACTGCATGTAGAAAGTTAATAAAAGATGTCTTTTACCATGTTACACAACATTACAGCCTATGTCAGCAGCAATGGACAGTGGCACTGACCAGAAAGCAGGAGACAGAGCTGGAGGTGGCAGAGTTTAAAGATGCTAAGATTTTCATTGGGTGTGATGAGGATGGATAGGATTAGAAAGAAGTACATTAGAGGGTCAGCTCAGGTTGGACGGTTGGGAGACAAAGTCAGAGAGGCAAGATTGTTTTGGTTTGGACATGTGCAGAGGAGAGATGCTGGGTATATTGAGAGAAGGATGCCAAGGATAGAGCTGCCAGGGAAGAGGAAAAGAGGAAGGCCTAAATGAAGGTTTATGGATGTGGTGAGAAAGGACATGCAGGTGATGGGTGTAACAGAACAAGATGCAGAGGACAGAAAGATATGGAAGAAGATGATCCGCTGTGGCAACCCCTAACGCAAGCAGCCGAAAGAAGAAGCAGTCACCAACGGTTGGTTTTGAAAATAGTTATTTAAAATGTGCCATGCCCACGTAGTCCAAAATAAAGATTGCCCAAAGGAGCAGTTAAACAACTTAACCACTAGGAGCAAAAAACAACATCAAACTTTCAAATCATATGCAAATATATAATTAAAAAAACTTTAAGTAAAAAGAGGTAAGTGTGCAAAATAAGAAATGTTTTCTGTTTCTAGCTTACACAGATACCAAAATGAACTCAAAACAAAAGTTCAATACTGGCAAGGCAAGGTAATAAGTACAGACTTGATGGTGATCAAATAGACTCATTTCTTTTTAAACAATAGGTGGAGTTTAAATGTTAGAAGTTAACCACCAGACAGTCTTTAAATATTACAGTTAACAATTTACTGAAGAAATTGTAATGTGAGGGTTTAGATGTTGCCTATTTCAAGACTTCCAGTCTGTTCCACAGGGTTATGGCACCTTCATAACAGTATGACAGGATCATGTATGCTAGAAATGGACATCACAACAGTATTGTCAATACAAAGAAACAGAAAATGAGAAACAAATACTGTATATTAGTACTTGAAATTAAGGGACACAAATTTAACACAAAACTCATGGGTAATATTCTAAGCTTACACAACCTGTGATAAAACTGGCCAAACTTAGGAAATCAAAAAAAAAAAAAAAATTATAGACACTGATCATATCACAGATACTGTAAAATCCTCAGAATTGCTCCTATAGTGAGTCAGGGATCTCTTTGAATCTACAGCTTCACAACTATTCTCAACAAGCCATACAAGGATGTGATAAATAAATCTTTGCATCTGTGCTGAAATGAGCAATTGTCCTATAAAAACTATAATATAAGCAGTCTTTATCCCTTTTTTACAGCAACAAAATAGCAGAAGTTAATAAAAGTTGCAAGTAGAGAACTAAATTTCTTATAAGATTTAGCTGAAAACCATTGGGACCAGAACAGTTTACCACTTTGCAGAAGATGAATTGCCTTCTGAATTTCAGTAAGGGAGGGTGGACATTCCAATCAACTTTATTCTCAGGGCTTAATACTGGCACACTTACGTTATCAAAAAGAGGAGACAAACAAAAAAGTGTCCAAAGGAGATTCAGTGGTATGAAAAACAAAATAAAAATCTTAAAAACATTATTTATTTCTTGTTGATCAGTAGTGGTTAATCCACATCGAGACCAACTCTCCACAATCAGAGATTTCAGACTAGTGTTACAGATGAATGTTATTTGTCTTGTCTCTGTGTTCATATGCTTTTGAGTAGGACCAATATTGTAATGATCCAGTGTATTTGTTTCACAGCTAATTAAATTTAATCTGCAAGCTTAGAAATTTCTTATAGATATTTACTGACTTGTTGTGTATTGTCTGTGAAAATTTAAAAATAAATTAGTTAAGTCTGACAGAAAATGTGTTTTTTTTTAATTTTTTTTTACTTAGTAGTTGATCAGTCCCCATAAATGAGCCTTGAGGGTCTTCAATGAACTGTCACTTGAGATGTCGGGAGGAGTGTTTGTGTCAAGGAAAACATTCATCTGTCATGTCAAGAATTTAGCAAAATCACTGTCATACAGCAATGAATAGATGAACTGGCAAGGGCATTGATATAAATGGGATTGCTAAAATTAAGGAGTAAAATAACAGGAGCATATTCTGCTGTCATTTATGCAAGGCTTTACATCAGAGAGTAACTTATTGTCTATAAAAAATTTAATCAGTATGAGCACGATTGGATTACAGTACAAAAAAGGAGTACTCACTGGTTGAGAGATATAAAAAATGACCAGGCATTTTATATCTGTGTAAGAGAGAATTAATTCCATCGGATGGCTGTGATGTCTGATGAGATTATGGAGTAAAAAAAATCAACAGTTAAACTGAAAACCTAGAATCATGTCAGGTAAAAAAGAAAATCATTTAGTCATACATTTCCTGTCACTGGAGTTAGGGTTATATACATTAGCCAGTAATAAGTGTACATTGAAAGCTTTGTGTCTAACTATGATTTACTGACCATTAACTTCTGATATTACTTGTATGGGGATGGAATGAACTTTTTCATGGAATATAATTGCTGTGTCTTTAGCGTTACTATGGAACTGCAAATGATATGAAAGTGTGCAAAAGTGTGTTTCCTGGAAGGATGCTATTCCCCACTGTGAGTTTCTGAAAATGCCAAATCACCTTGTTACACTTCACAGTAGAATGTATACTTTTAACATTTCACCTTATAAAGCTCACAATGCAACCTGCAGCAGTGTTGTTGTGGTCAATGGGTGTCAAAATAAAGAATGGGTAGCATAATCAGTCTCTACATAGATATACTGAGTATAGAATTCCACATAGACAATCCAACAGAGACCCAGAGAAGTGGCTGACAAAAGTAGCAAAATGTTAAAAAATAAAACAGGAGAAACAACAAACATCAGAAAAACGAATCACTCCACCCATGTCACCCCAAATGAGGTGAACGCAAACTCACATACAAAATACAAAATACAAAAGGCATGAAAGAAACAAAAAATGTAGACAAATCATTAACGATTTGCTCCCTGCTTTATAATATTAAAGGGAAATAAACACAAATTAATTCCCTTTTTCTTCCTTACAGGAAGATTATAGTGTCCAAAGTACTTTAAGCATTTTCAAGTAAACCTTAACATGAATCAAGAATAAAATAAATATAATATTAGAATGTTCCAAGGTACAACTTAGATAATGTGACATGAATGATGAATGACTGCAGATCTTTAATTCCAAGATATAACATCTCCCAGGTAATCGGTTCAACAAATAAAATCTGTTCTAAGAACAAAAGGACATTATATAAAATATGTCATGAATCTTGAGTTGCTAAAAATATAGATTACAGTTTTCACAGGGGAGGTTAAAAAGACAGTTAAAAAAAAGGTATTTTTACTAGTCTGTCTGATAGTACAGCTCAACTGAAAGTAGCCATCCTGGAGGAATAACAATGAAAAACTAAAGAAACATAAAGAACATTCAAGTTGCACTAATTTGATTCTTGCAAAATGTTTAGAACTCCAGATGAGACATGAATATGTTCCATTGGTTTTTGTGAGTTGTTAGCAGCCAATCAGTGTATGGAAGGCTGAACTTCACTGAAGCAGCATACAGCTGCACTTTTAAAGGGGCAAAGGTCATGCTACATTTAGCAACATTATAGCACCAAAATCGGGAAATATAAGAATTTTTTTTCTTCTTTGAAAAAGAAGCTGTACCTTCTCATTTGCCAGGTACAATAATATTTCTTTCCCTTAAAAATAATGCATAAATAGTATAATAGGACAAAGTCTATCTCTGTCTTTAGGCCATGGTAAAGACGAGTGGTGCACACAAGACTGGAGGAGAACTCTGTCTATCTTTGCCTAAAAGGTCAAGTAATAGTTGGGAGACCAATGAGATTAAATCACAGCTCCCTACCTTCATGGACACACCAATAGTCTGCAAATTGCTCTTCCAATCCTGTGCATCTAAGCTGTCAATGTTATGTTCATGTCATGTCATGTTCCACCACTACATTTTTGCACATTGAGTCTTGTTCATTACTTTCATCGGTGTGTCTCTCTGCCATTATTTCCCCCCTTAGACACACCACCTTCAGCCCAACCTGATCCAGAATCAAAGTTAGCAGTTGTGCTGGTTGCCTCTCTTTACTTTTCATTTTAGACATTATAAAAAAAAAAAAATGTATGAATACTGTGGTAGATGAAACAAAAGTAGCTGTGCTGTTTGAGCAAAAATCAGTTTAAAGGAGGAATCCTTTGAACATATGTTCCTACCAATAATTTGTTTTTGAAGGCATATTATTTTCTAGCATTAAAAATTCAGTGATAACATGTTACTTAGTGCTGTGTAGCATCCATGTTGACTTGGTTCTGAAACAAGAAACATACAGCATAAGCTAATTTTTATAAACTTGTAATTCTGTTATTTTAATACACAGGTCCTAATCTTTGGACACTTACCAAATTATCTCCATAGAATACCCCTTTCAGGTTCAGACTCAAAACCTTTTGATCACTGCTTGTAAAATAATACTCAAGAGTCTATATAATATCTGTATAATTACTCTTAATTAGTCCACAAATTTGAAGTATGCATTGATTCTAAATCACTCGGTAAAACAATAAAAAAATTCTATTTCAGTAAAAGAACTACACAGAAGTATGACAGTTAACACAGATCCAGCATGAGGAATTCAAATTCCATACCCATCTGCCACCTGGGCTACGTTTGCATATTTTCTCTGTGACTATATAGGGTTTTGTTTGATTGGACCAGTTTTCTTACTCCTTCCCCCAAGGCAAGCATATTTGTTTGATCAGCAATTCTAAATTGGCCCCATGGGGGTCTTTGCATGAGTGGGACCCTGTGAGACACTGAAACCTTGTAGTATAGTGCATCGCTATGACTTAGGCTTTCATTGGTTATGCAAATACATATGATGCACTTGCAATATTTAGCATATTTACATATAGATTCAGCTTGCATTTATACACCCACATTAAAATCATTTTAGCTTTAACTTATAATATGAAATGCTATATGAGTTGCAGAACAATGCTCTTTTGAAATGTAAACATGCAAAGAGAAACTAGAAAACATAATTACAGCTGCAAGCCTAGTGTGTGACAGACAGACTTTCTGATTAGAGTGGGAGGAACGGGTGTACATGGAACTGTACTGTTTACTGGGCAAATATTGTAAGTAATATTGGAATGAGACAACAGGAGAAAATATTACAAGGTGTTGCTGCTATCATTTGTGTTAACCTGACTCAGTGCTGACTCGCTGGAAGCCATCCAAACTTTATTTCAAATTAAGCCACCTGGGCATAGCTGAAGAGACTAAAAGAAACACAGTGGCAGACAAGAAATTTGTGCTCATTCCTTCTTGGAGGAGGATGATAACGATATGTTTCTTTTAGCTGCTTGTATTTTCCTCAATGTTAAAAGTTAAAGCCACATTGAAAGGCAATCTAACTTTTTGCTATTTCTTCAATGCTGGAGTGTTTTGTGTCCTGCCACCTGTTTTGGAATGCGTGTGGGTGTTTTTGGGGCCAGCATTGGAGAATAAAAGAACCTGCTCTTCATGGAGCATGTGCCACCTGCAAGACACACACCCAATGCTGCGGATTTGGATTAAATGGACTTTAGAATGTTAAAAACAATACTTTGGTGGCTTTCTGAAGTCAACAGCCCATCTGTCTGTCCATGTGGTTACGCAAGAGACTGTGAAGGTAAAGAACATAGAAATAAAGAAAAGGCCAGTGGATGCTATAGCTCCAAGGACCATATGGAGAGATAAAAAGCAAGACATGAACAAAAAAAAAAAAAAGGTGTGATGCTGGCATGCAGAAGCGTGCGATTACCTGTGAAAATGAAGTGCAGTGAACAGCAAGGATGCAAAGGATGCTACAGCTGAAATAGTTGACAACCAAGATGAAGATCATGCGCTACAAAAAAGGCAATGGGGAATATGTACTATCTCAACAATTATGACATGCCAAAACAGTATCTGGAAGCCAGTGGTTTTCAAAAATATTGCAAGACTACCACTAGTGTAGAGGTAATAATATAAAAAATAAGAAGAAAAAAAGAAAAATATCTGCAATGAATTCATTTTTCAACATCCGTATTTGTCATAGTCTGGATAAAGCACATATACCCCAAATTTTCAAAGCAAGGTTATTTCGGGTATATTTCTGCTGCTTGTATCTCCTGTCAAAGCATTCCACAGCACACAATATGGACGAGTACACTCAGAATTCTCTAGCAATCACTGCTTAAGGGCTGTGATTTCCTAGTATCCCAGACCTTGGCTTGCCGTTGCTTCCTTAATTTCTCTTGCGTGCTAGGCGAATGCGACGCGTCAATAGAACGCGCGGGAGTCCGCGCCGTGACATTACTGGGCATTAGCCCCGCCTCCTAAGTCACTGCGTCCCCATCCCCCATTCTGCGCGCTGCCGCCAGCTCCAAGCGCTGGGAAAAGAGTGCGCGTGCGTGAGAGCGAGCGATAGAGCGACGGAAAAAAGAGGAAACTGCATGCGCTGTAAGAGAAAGAAAGAAGGACTACGCATGCAGATACACATCGAGGTATACATCCCTACACCACAGTCGCAGAGGAGACCCAGGCACCGCTAGGAATACAAACAGAGGGTTGCATTTTAGCGGATTGCACGGGTAAGTGAAGTGTCACCGTTGTTTCTGGCTCGCACGGTACTGTTGATTTATTCTGGACGAATGCGGACGGGCTTTTGCAAGCTTGGCACATATCACAAAGGAGGGGTGCAATATATGGCAGCGCTTTTCAGAGGGGTGGGGGTAGGAAAAAAAACTGGCTCCGGACTCTCCCACCCCCTTCGTGCTCGCAGCCACTGCTCGAGAATAGCTTGGCGTTCTGATGCGGACACTGGGTGCTTTGCCTCGGGGTCTGATGGGAAAGGACACCCCCACCGTTACTATTTTATTTTTCTCCCCTAACCCACCCCCAATTTGTTTTCATTTGCCCCTGTGTGGATATACTTTCTTAAGGTCGAGGTTTACAAAATGGTGTCGGAGAGTTGGTGTGCGTGCGTTTGTATGTCTGCGTGAGAGAGAGAGAGAGAAAAGAAGAGGGAGAGGGAGACCGAGACCATTTTTGTTTTTAAACGCTCATTTTTAATATTGCGTTATATGTGCGTGATCTTCGAAACACAAATGTGCAGTTGTGAATCTGTGATAAAAAGGCGAAAACGATCATGGGTTTTATTTTAATGTTGGACAAGGAGGTTGGGAGTCCAATCGTTTAAACATTTTAGTGCGCTATCACACTACCGTTGTTGGGCTGAATCGTCTAACGTTAACTCATTGGAAACGGACATGTTGGGCAATGAAAAAGCAGAATGTAAATTGAGAACAAGCGCTGCCCTTTATAGAAGAAAACATTTTACTCCAGCCGAGACGTTTTATTAAAACTGTGATCGTCGACACGTTTACTGGGTTTTTGAAACCGAATCTTCCTTTGTTTTAATCGCTACTACATCAGCTGATATTCCTTAACACATACTCCAGAGGAAGAAAACCCCGTCACTCTTACAAAGTGCTACTAAAAAAGAAAAGATCTAATTATTAAATCTAAAAGTAAGCGATTAACTGTATTATCTGAATGATTCTAAAATGAAATGTATCATCTGCCTTCACTGACAAGTATGCAAAAATTCTCAGGGCTTTTATATTTAGCTCTTTTGGGCTTATTCTTCCATCCATGAAGCGCTCACATTCATAACTGTTACGCAGTGAAAAATGAGTTTAAAGTCTGTTTCTTTGGTTATATGTGGGGGAAAAATTATAAAGACTATCAACCAGGTGCTTGTCATTAGAAGTGGGAGCTTAGTTGTGAAATAGCTAATTTTGATTAGTATACTATACATTTACACTGTTCTTAAGTCTTAATTGTTCTACTTGCTGATAAGAAGCATTACTAAGTTAAGCAAGTTCACTGCAAATAATGTACAAGGTGTTTGGAGGATATGCGTATACATTTTATTGCAACATGTGAGATACAATTAATACCTTTTGTGTGGCAGGTTAATTTTTATGTTTGTTTACAATATAAATGATCGTGTTGAGATCTCCCAGAAATCATTTTATTTCTGGTTTATGCAAACTAGACATTACAGCTGTGTTGTCTGTTTTTTCAAGTGCGTAGGATTGTGTGTTTTGAATATAAATAAAACCTGGCTATTCTACTTTTGCAGATAATCTGCATTAAAAATCCTTCACTGCACAAGGACCACAGTTTGATTCCTGGCAGGGAATGTGGACTTTGTATATTCTCCATGGGCTTACTTCCACCGTCTGGAGAGCTGCTTCTGGGGCAGTTCAGATTGTGCAGGTGCTATGACCGGGCTATTACACTGCTGCAATTAAAACCCCTTCACTCTGCTGTCTGCATTGCTTGGACCCTAGTTGGATTCCTGGCATGAGTCTACAGACTTTGCATATACTCCATAGGTTTCCTGCAACAGGCCAAAGGCCTGCTGTTAGGCAAGTTTGAGTCTCTAGATTGTGCTTGTGCCTTGAACTGGGGCAGTGCTCTGGCTTGGTGCTTATCTTGCTCAAGTTGCAGCTGGAATAGGTTGTGCTTCTGTGTTCAGAAAATTGAAGAATTAAATCGTACATATTTAAAAAGGTACAGGTTAGTCAATAATGTAGTACATAATTTATTTCTTCAAAAGCACATATATTCTCAGACCTACTAATACAGTCACACAAGGCAGTTGTGAACTTCTTTTCAAGTATTTAACAATTAAAAAGTTTATGCTCTCAGGTGAAATGAGTATGGTATTTTATTGTTTTATTTCACATTGCTGATGTTTGTTTAAATCATATAAAAATGTATTCAGTTCTACTTCCAGAAACTATTTGAAGGTAATTCCTAGTTCTGTTAATTAGTAGAATAGTTAATTCATCTGCATTCCAAGCACAGTTTTTATTTTAGCATTACAAGCAGCTGGAGCATGTTGCAGCGGCATTGAACCCAGGGTGGTAGACAACCGCTTTGTGTAACATTTCTTTCTTGCAGTGCATACACATACCACCATGAATTAGAGTAATGTATTAAGCTTTCTGGAGTGACATACAGTACATTGTAAAATACTTTTTTTATTTTTTGTTTAAAGTTTAAGCTTTTTCATTAAGTTGCAAAGATGAATAATTTTTATCCAACAATAATGGTTCTTGAAACATTAAAAATTGTGTTTGTCCCTTGCTTTGCGCTTCTCAAGAAGCATATGTCAGTGGAAGTATTGCAGCAACAAAAACTTGTTCATTGTTTTTATGTTAATTTGTTATCTATTCTCCTTTTTGTGAAAGACATGGTTAATTAATATAATTTTTAAAGTTTTTAAAGTACAAAGGAGACAGCTATACAAAAAACAATTTTAAGTTTTTGAAAGACCCCATTAATTTAAAATGCTTGTGTCGTCATTTGCATTTGTAAAATGTCTCTTAAGAAAATATAATGGGAATAATTATATATTAAAATGACACAATCATTTCTTCTTAAAACCTGATTGATTTGGGTGGCTACGTTTCTTTTGTTTGATGCATATAAATTATTGGCGACTCTAACTTGCTAATCTCAGAGACGGATGAGAAAACCAGATTTCGCAGAGAAAAACTAAGGAAATATGGGAGATTCCCAGACCAGACAGTACATGTAGTATGTGCATTTGACCATAGACCCCTGGAGGCAGAAGCAGTAAGCATTGTGCCACAGTGGTCTTATAATATACATATCATTTTGTCTTTGTATGTGTGTGTTGTAGTGCGTCATTTTGTTACTTGTTTAACAAAACACTAAACCTTTCACAGAGGCAGAAAAAAAAGGTCAAATGTCCAAGAATGTGCATATATTTTTTGTATTTATTGATAACGTTTCTATATTAGTTTTTGAGGGGCTCATTATACGTTTGAATATGGTGTCACCTGGTAGCACTGCATGGTTTTCATTTTCTAAACAGTATTTCTACACTTTTTGTGCAGTACTACAGTAATCCTGCAAATTAAGACTTCTATTACTAATAGCGAATATCATTTTTAGGAAAGCACATGGTACAGTGTTGTTTAAAGTGACCAACCCTTGCGTACTGCATAGCAAAGATGTCCTCCTTTAATTTGAAAGGATCAGTGCCTATATTTAGAATCATTTACATACTGGCAGTTTAGTATGTCTCACTAATAAAACCCTGTTATTTTGAAAAGGAAGTGAACTACCTGCACATTGTACTCTGAGTGGCATACTATTTGACCACTAATAGTGTCCATATTGATCATCGGCATTTTATAGTGGGACCCATGAGTAAAATTTTTTTTTTTTTTGTTTTTATAAATGATGTGCACACTTTTTCCAGACACTAACTTGCTTCAAGAAGCATATGCCAGTGGAAGTATTCTGCAGCAACAAAGACATTTTTGTTACATGCTGTTTAAAGAACAACTTGTTCGTCGGTTTTACGTTTATTTATTCTCCTTTTTGTGAAAGATAGTACTTAATGAATATAATTTTTAAAGTTTTTAAAAGTACAAAGGAGACAGCTACAGAAAAAACACAAGATTTTGAAAGTTCCCGTTTTCATTCAAAATATGTGGGTTTAAACATGCTAATAATGTTTGGAGGTCTTTCAAAGTTTTGCCCCAAACATTTATCTGCTGATTGTGATGTACTGTCTTTTATATCACTCACTGACATGTTGCACAATGTGAAAAGTGCTAGAAGTCACCTGCCATCCTAGTGGGCTTCATGTATAATGCTGTCAGTTAATCAGATGTATAAGAAATACTCTGTAGCTAACTATATTTTGTATACAATAATTCTAGTTTAAGAAAAAAAATACGGTAATATTGGTTCAATGGAACTCTTTACTCTTGAATATACTACATACATTTGGCCATGAGTAAAATGTTAACTGCCAGAGACCAGTTTATGTATTTCATACCCACTCACTTTGGCTTCTGTTTATTATCAACTAGCTGTCCCCCGTCGCTTTACCCACATAGTAGTGAAACCGGGCATAAGTTTAAAAAAAAAAAAAATCAATAAAAAATGTAATAATTTGTATTAAGAAAAATTTATATTGATGGCTTTCGTATCCGAGGGCCTCTTGATATGCAGTATTTTTGATATTTCTCTAGGGGTGAGAATGTAGCTGTGATCTTTGCAAAACATGTAAAAATGTTGGCAAGGTATCTCTGGCCAAGCAGAAGGTAGGTACGCTTCAACGTCATATGTTGCTCCTGTATGTATCTGATTGTGTTCAGCTCTGATGGGAAAGTGTCCCCCGCGTGGGGAGAAGAGCATGAGGCCGTGAAATCTCTGCCAATGAACAGGTACTGTCTAAAACAGGCATGTCAAACTCACTACCATTGGTGGGCCGCTTCGACTGTCATATGTGCGTCAGCGGGCCGCACTGTAACAAATACTATTATACAAAGTTACTGTAGCTTTCTTTCCAATACTGAAAACTTTAAAACATGTAACACTTAAAGTTTAAAGAAAAGCAATTTATTTCCATACAATCTCCGTACAATTAGTCTTAGCCTCTTAGCTAGGTCCTTATATTATTATATTCATTATTATATTCATTGCTTATATAGGAGTCTTCCAGTGTGAGATCTATTTCTTTTGTCCCGACACTTGGCATCTCTTGTTAGTAACCAGTTTGTCAATATCAGGCTTGAAATCTTGTGCAGCTGCAACTTTTATGACGGATGAAAGGTGCTCGACAGTAAGTCTTGAGCGATGTGGGGTTTTAGTAACTTTCATTAACAAAAACAATTGCTCACAAAGGTAAGTGCTTCCGAACATAGACAGTACTCTCGATGCCAACTTATGGATCTGCACATACGAGGGTGGCAGGTAAGTATACAAGCCTGGCACACTAACTTCGTTGTATTTTGCCATTAGAATAAAATCTGACTGCAGTTCAATCAATTCCATTTGGATATTCTCAGGCACATTCTCAACGTTGTAAGAGTATGGTGACGTAAACGGCACAAAGTCCTGTTCGTGTGAACTGAAATCCGATATGCAAAAAGCCCCCTGACCTACACTAATTATACAAACTGAAAATCAAAAAAATCTGTTAATAAAGAACTCGCCAACCTCTCGCATCCACTTCAGATCTTCAGCTGTAGTCTGCACTAACTGTTCGTTACAATACTAGCACAAAATTACATAAAACTAGAGCAAAAAAAGTGAAAATATGCATATATGTGTGTGTGTGTGTATATATATATATGTATGTATGTATGTATGTATGTATGTATATATATATATATATATATATATATATATATATATATAAAAAATAGAGCGAGAGATGGGAAACACAGTTTTGCATGTAACCTTACTGTTTTGAATTCAGACAGGTAACACGTTGAATAATTGGAATTTTGATTATTTATACCTACTTGCCTTGTACCTTATGTTTGCTGGGATAGGTTCACCCTTCCCCTGCAACTCTATAATAAATAAAGCAAATTTATAAAATAATTACTATGTTACCAATTTTCATCTGTGTACATTGTTCACTCAAGCCTTACTTTTTGAGTTTTTCATCAGTTGCATGTTCAAGCTTTACATTTTTTTTTTTTTTGTTTTTCACATAGCCTTAACCAGACAAAGTTGTTAAACAATGAATCTTGTTTTGCTACAAAAAGCAATGACGTTTACAGTGTGCACATTTAGGCAGCTCGTCCATTGAATTAAAGTTTGAAATGCTTATATTCTAAAAGGCAAATATGGCATGCTGAAATGCACCCCTCCACACACACCTCCTTGAACCAGGGGGCCATTAATCTGTTTAAGCAGTTTTATAAATGGAATTGCATTAAAAAACAATGGAAATCTGTTTTATGGAACGTATCTCTAAAATACAAGTGAACAGATTTGTCTTATGATTTTTTGCTACAACATCACAGAGTAATGCTCGCAAATTATTAACCTTCTTGATTTTGTTTTCTTGTGCCCAAGGTGTATAGCACTTCTTGACTGAATAACCGCATTTTTCTTCAGCTTCAATGAACCTTCCTTTTTCCGCTTCAGAGCTCACACTACATGTCCTTCTGTTTTTTTCCCTTGTCAAAACATCTACGCTGATTCACTCTTTCATACCACATTATTGATGATAGGCACTGTTGTGCCGGTCACGTTCAACCGGCAGGCTGTCGGTGCTCAGTGTAAAAAAACACTGGGTGTCGTTAAATGGCCCACTGTTAATGGAATTCTTATTGACAAATATCAACAAACAAAAAATACTTGTAGGCTAATTTTCTTTTTTCTTTAATGTCACCATGATTTAATCACATCAGTCAAAGTGTTTTTGAGATTTTGGTGTATTTAGTTTTTCTGCTGTAGTTTATTTATTTAACCTTATTGAAGTATCCTTTCTTGGCGGATGCCTAGTGTCGTAGATGTACATTCCTGCCAAATTTTAGTTTTTCAACTAAACGTGAAAGTATTTTTCTTAATGAGTGAATGAGTCAGCCAGCTATTAAAGATATAGATCAATTTCATGTTTAATGATAATAGTGACAAGAGCCCTAGAATGCTCTTTGGCTAACATTTCTAACTATGTACCACGGCCATTTGCATTACCTCTGTTGCCATCCACTATGGAATATAAAAATTAAGTTTACTTTGACTGTACTATGTGTATCTATAAGCATATTTATGCACTTCAACAACACAACAGTCTATTCTCAACTTAAATGATGACGATAAGAGCTGCCAATACTTAAAAACCATAATATTCCTGAATGTATGGCATCAAACATTATTACAGAATGATTCTTTAAGAAATTCTTGATGTAAACTGTAAAGGTGTGGTTTTGCTTTAATTACCTGTTTTTAGTTAACTTTGGAGTAACATAAATTGCTGATTGTATAAATTGTACGTTAGTGAAACATAAACTTACAGCATATTATTTGCTATTCTCCTGTGGTGGTTCGTTTTGGTAAATGTGCGATGTACAAGAAAATTTTAAATTAAATGAATTCTAATAAGTGTGGATTCAAAGATCTTTGTACATGAAACAGTTTCTCTAGATAACAAAGAAAAGAATACACAAGACACTGATTATTTATTCATAAAAGTACTTTAAACAGTGATTATGCAGCAGTATCCCCTCTCTTTTTTTTTTTTTTTTTTTTTTTTTTTTAAACATTTTGGCAATTAATGAAGCACGTGAGGTTTGAAATGTGGTATTTGCTTAAAAAAACAAAAAAATGAAAGCATTTAAAAAATACAAAGGTAAAGTGGGAAACCTACTTTCAAATAAGAAAAATATCCACAGCTGATAGTGCTACCCTGTATGGTTGTCAAAAGTATCAAAATATCAATAAGTATCATAAGTAACATTTTAAAATTACTTCAGTGCTCATCTTTTTCATGGTATCGACTGCAGCCTACCATATGAATGTGCTTCCTTTTTTGCCATGCCTTGTTTCCATCCATTCACAGATTTTAATATGGCAACTTCAGCGGCTTCTGAGCCTTCACTAGCACACTTAATTGAGAAAGAGGGCAGCCAGAGTGGCATCTAGAAATAGTTCAGCATTGTGGCAAATGGAGATGGAAAACCACAAGATATTATGCAGGCCTGTGTGCAAGATTTGCTATATTAATAACAAGCAAAGAAGCTAGCACAATCAATTTAATTAAACACTTAATGGCAGTGATGGTTGAGACCCATTTGGAGTCCTTAGGAGGGTGAGTTCCACTTGGTGTCTGGGGTGCGCCCCCTTTAACTTGCCTAAATGGGACACCTCAGATGATGGCAGCCACTTGTGCAACAGTCCATCAACCCAATAGGTGACACAAGTCAATACACACAGAATTTCAAAGGTATCTTATTTCTAAATTATGGAATTTACAGGACCTTTGACCATAGGATTAATGGGATAGGCGAATCTTCAGTTCAAAAAGTCAATCACATGAGCCTTTAGTTTCTGGTTTATGATTCATAGTGATTATTTTGGGAATATGTACAGTATTTAACAAAATTTTAGCAAAAAAGCATATGCTTTGCATGTCGTGAGTTTACAATGGGATGATTGATGTGGATTGCAACATAAGCAGCATGAATTTTTTTTTTCCTTTTTTTTAATAAGCAGTTTTCACTTCGTTTTCCATTGCACATTGTTGGTCAACTATTGGCTCTTATTATATCATAAAGTTTTCCCCCTCCATTCTGCATGAAAACAACAGATTAATTTTTCTCTGCCATTACTACCAAGTATGGGGGATTAGTAAAATCTCTCTGTTATCATCTTCATTTGGCTGCTCCCATTAGGGGTTGCCACAGCGGATCATCTTCCATATCTTTCTGTCCTCTGCATCTTGTTCTGTTACACCCATCACCTGTATGTCCTCTCTCACCACATCCATAAACTTTCTCTTAGGCCTTCCTCTTTTCCTCTTCCCTGGCAGCTCTGTCCTTAGCATCCTTCTCCCAATATACTTAGCATCTTTCCTCTGCACTTGTCCAAACCAACGCAATCTCACCTCTCTGACTTTGTTTCCCAAGCGTCCAACTTGAGCCAGCCCTCTAATGTACTCATTTCTAATCCTATCCATCCTTGTCACACCCAATGCATATCTTTGCATCTTTAACTCTGCTGCCTCCATATAATATAGCCGGTCTCACTACCATCCTGTAGACCTTCCCTTTCACTCTTGCTGATACCTGTCTGTCACAAATTACTCCTCACACTCTTCTCCACCCATTTCACCCTGCCTGCACTCTTTTTCACCTCTCTTCCACAATCCCCATTACTCTGTACTGTTGATCCCAAGTATTTAAACTCCTCCACCTTTGTCAACTCTACTCCCTGCATCCTCACCATTCCACTGACCTCCCTCTCATTTACTCACATGTATTCTCTCTTGTTCCTACTGACCTTCATTCCTCTCCTCTCTAGAGCATATCTCCACCTCTCCAGGGTCTCCTCAACCTGTTCCCTACTATTGCTACAGATCACAATGTCATCAGCAAACATCATAGTCCACTCCTGTCTAATCTCGTCTGTCAACCTGTCCATCACTATTTCAAATAAGAAAGGGCTCAGAGCCGATCCCTGATGTAATCCCACCTCCACCTTGAATGCATCCATCACTCCTACCGCAGGCCTCACCACAGTCACACTTCCCTCATACATATCCTGTATAACTCTTACATACTTCTCTGCCACTGCAGACTTCCTCATAGAATACCACAACTCCTCTCAAGGCACCCAGCCATATGCTTTCTCCAGGTCCACAAAGATGAAATGCAGCTCCTCCTGGCCTTCTCTAAACTTCCCCATCAACATCCTCAGAGCAAACATTGCATCTGTGGTGCTGTTTCTTGGCATGAAACGATACTGCTGCTCACTAATCATCACCTCATTTCTTAACCTAGCTTCCACTACTCTTTCCTTTAACTTCATACTATGGCTCATCAATTTTATCCCCCTGTAGTTACTACAGTCCTTCACATCCCCCTTATTCTTAAATATCAGCACCAGTACACTACTTCTCCACTCCTCAGGCATCCTCTTACTTTCCAAGATTCCATTAAACAATCTGGTTAAAAACTCCACTGCCATCTCTCTGAAACATCTCCATGCTTCCACAGGTAAGTCATCTGGACCAATGGCTTTTCCATTCTTCATCCTCTTCATAGCTGTCCTTACTTCCTCCTTGGTAATCTGTTGCACTTCTTGATTCACTACGTCCACATCATCCAACCTCTTCTCTCTGTCGTTCTTTTCATTCATAAGCCTCTCAAAATATTCTTTCCATCTGCTCAACACACTCTCCTTGCTTGTGAGTAGGTTTCCATCTTTATCCTTTATTACCCTAACCTGCTGCACATCTTTCCTAGCTCGGTCCCTCTGTCTAGCCAATCGGTGCAGGTCCTTTTCTCCCTCCTTAGTGTCCAACCTCTCATACAACTCATCATACACGTTTTCTTTAGCCTTCGCCACCTCTCTCTTCACCTTGTGCCTTATCTCCTTGTACTCTTGTCTACTTTCTGCATCTCTCTGACTATCCAACTTCTTTTTTGCCATCCTCTTCATCTGTATACTCTCCTGTACTTCCTCATTCCACCACCAGGTTTCCTCTTCCTGTTTCCTCTTTCCAGATGTCACACCAAGCACCCGTCTTGCTGTCACCATTACAACATCTGCTATAGTTTCCCAACTGTCTGGTAATTCTTCACTACCACCCAGTGCCTGTCTCACCTTCTCCCTAAACTCAACCTTGCAGTCTTCCTTTTTCAAATTCCACCATTTGATCCTTGGCTCTGCCCTCACTCTCTTCCTCTTCTTGATCTCCAACGTCATCCTACAGACCACCATCCTGTGCTGCTTAACTACACTTTCCCCTGCCACCACTTTGCAGTCTTCAATCTCCTTCAGATTGACTCTTCTGCATAGGATGTAATCTACCTGTGTGTATCTTCCTCCACTCTTGTATGTCACCCTATGTTCTTTCCTCTTCTTAAAATACGTATTCACTACAGCCATGTCCATCCTTTTAGCAAAATAAAAATTTCATGGTGTCCGCATTATTCTGACCACTCCCCTCCACACTGCTCGCCCAATCATTAACCCTACTATGCACATCCTCTCTCCGCCCCACCATACGGTACTCTCAGTGCTGTTAACTTGCCCTTTAACCATTTTGGTTATAATGGCAAGGCAGAAAAGCAATTTATCTATTCAAGAACATCAAATTTTAAATTACGATGCATAAAGAATTCTCATTTGTTGTCTTTTCAGTATCTTATTTTTCATATCACAGTTTTTAAATGTCACTGTGACAATATCTGAGACAAACACATTTTCTCTATATGGAGTTTTTTTCTTTCATTTTGGTGGATTAATATGATTAGCAAATATTCATTGAAACTTTGTTGAAACAGTCAGGAACTGGTAACAAAGATCCTTTTTTTCAGTGTTTTAATTGTGGCCTTAAGTAGTGTCCATTTTGAATTCTCAATACTGTATTTGAAATACATTGGGTTTGCACTTTCTACCTTTGAGTGTCTTTTGAAAGGAGTTATTTCTATATTCTGGGGTGGCTTCTGCAACCCTTTTAGTTTTAAGTTGTTTATTTGTACAAAAATGTAGAGTGGAACAATTTGAATGTACTCTGACCATTTGATAATAAATTTAAACTTGAATTTGAAACGACATAATAAAAATGCTTGAGAT
Source organism: Polypterus bichir lapradei (assembly GCA_026402145.1). Lineage (NCBI taxonomy): Eukaryota > Metazoa > Chordata > Cladistia > Polypteriformes > Polypteridae > Polypterus > Polypterus bichir. Next base: position 110,349,453 of record JANRMT010028174.1, on the reverse strand, counting down.
TGCTAGAGTAAAGGTATTTGATTTTTATTCCTTGATTTTGTAGCATTTCATAGTGTTTATATCAGTAGTAATTGTAGCGCATATCTTATGTAACATGTTAGTGCTTGGTGTTGCATCTCTTCACCAACAGTAGCAGCCGTATACATCATATTTAATGTGACCGCTAAGGCTTGTTTATTTTCATCAGCCCAATATTTAAAATACACAATGTAAATTAACATAACCTCAAAATGTAATCTACTTCAGGTGGCTTGAAGTTGCAGAGGCATAGGGTGATCTTTGAAATTTTGCACAGAATGCATTGGCATTTGAATTTGTGGCACTGTATATATAAGGCAGTAGTGTTAATTTACCGTGCCAGCATGTCATCGATTGACAGATTTTAGTTTTCTAGTCCTTAAACCATGATCCATTTATGTCTTTTATGTTATGTACAGGAGAACTTGTAGTCCCCTTGTTCCTTAACATAAATTATGTTAGTGGTTTGTTTTAACTTAAGAATTTCAGTGCCTGTTTCTAATATTTGCTAGCTTCAGGAAAGCAGACTTTGTGTTTTATCATTCTATTAATGCTAAACTTGTATCCGATTTTAGCATTGATATTATGGAAACGACTGACGCTTACTAGTAGTAGTAAGAAACCTGTTTTTGTTAGTATGCATTAGAAATAAAAATAATGCACCGTTTAATTAAATTTAACTCCAGAACAAAAAATCATTATGTAAAATGTAAGAAACATACAGTGGAATCTTGGTTCACGACCAATATTTCGTTCCAAACCTTAGGTCGTAAACCAATTTGGTCGTGAACCAAAGCAATTTCCCCCATAGGATTGTATGTAAATACAATTTATCCGTTCCAGACTGTACGATCTGTATGTAAATATATTTATTTTAAAGATTTTTAAGCACAAATATAGTTAATTACACCATAGAATGCACAGTGTAATAGTAAACTAGTGTAAAAACATTGAATAACACTGACACAAACACCCAGGCTCCCTGCTCAGCTCGCTTGCCCTCTCTCTCTCTCTCTCTCTCTCTCTCTCTCTCTCTCTCTCTTTTTCCAGCACGCGAGCTCTCGCCCTCTCTCTCTCTCTCTCTCTCTCTCTCTCTCTCTCTCTGTAACAATGCTGCAGTTCGCACCATAGCTTTGCAAGCCAATCGCTGTATAAACACTTTTTTTAATGAGTTTTAAGCACAGGGGGAAAAAAAGGAACATTTGGAGAAATCCGAACTTTATTTAAAAACCAACCACAAGCAACCAAGAAAGTAAAATTACAGGAGTTCGCACTATAGCCTTGCAACCGATCGCTGTATAAACACTTTTTTTAATGAGTTTTAAGCACAGGGGAAAAAAATGAACATTTGAAAAATCTGTAATTTAATAAACCACCAAGAAAAGTAACATTGCAACAAATCATGCTACTAACCATTCGCTGTAAACACTTTTTTTAAATGTGTTTTAAGCTCAGGGGGAAAAAAAATGAACATTTGAAAAAAGTGAAAAGTAACACTGCAACAATTCATGCTACGAACTGAAAAATGAACATTTGAAAAATCCGTAATACAAAAACCATAAACCACCAAGAAAACTAACCTTGCATGAGTCGAGTTCTGGCATGAAGTGAGGAGGAACTGGGTAGAGAGGAGGTTACAGTTTTGAGGGAGAGTCTGGCTCCGCGATGGAGGGATGTTTTCCTTCAGGTGTTTTCTCTCTTGTGATTTCTTGGGTTTCTGGTGTTTTTAGCTGTTTAGCTGGTGGGAGCGAAAGCCTCATGCAGCCATTCCAAAAACAAAGTCCTTGTGACCCAACCCTTCGTGTTTGCCCTCCACATTACTGGCAGTCTGGCTTTGTTTACATTGTGCTGCTTGAAAGCACGAGGGTTCTCAAATTGGTAAATGAGTAAACTGGTAAACAGTTTTTTCCACCTTTTCCAGCACTTGAGGCCTCTGCCTAGTTAACGCTGTAACTCCTTTTGCAACATCAGCTGCTTTAATAGATTCTTTCTTCTTTAGAATACAGGGATTGCAGAATTATTAGGCAAATGAGTATTTTGTCCACATCATCCTCTTTATGCATGTTGTCTTACTCCAAGCTGTATAGGCTCGAAAGCCTACTACCAATTAAGCATATTAGGTGATGTGCATCTCTGTAATGAGAAGGGGTGTGGTCTAATGACATCAACACCCTATATCAGGTGTGCATAATTATTAGGCAACTTCCTTTCCTTTGGCAAAATGGGTCAAAAGAAGGACTTGACAGGCTCAGAAAAGTCAAAAATAGTAAGATATCTTGCAGAGGGATGCAGTACTCTTAAAATTGCAAAGCTTCTGAAGCGTGATCATCGAACAATTAAGCGTTTCATTCAAAATAGTCAACAGGGTCGCAAGAAGCGTGTGGAAAAACCAAGGCGCAAAATAACTGCCCATGAACTGAGAAAAGTCAAGCGTGCAGCTGCCAAGATGCCACTTGCCACTAGTTTGGCCATATTTCAGAGCTGCAACATCACTGGAGTGCCCAAAAGCACAAGGTGTGCAATACTCAGAGACATGGCCAAGGTAAGAAAGGCTGAAAGACGACCACCACTGAACAAGTCACACAAGCTGAAACGTCAAGACTGGGCCAAGAAATATCTCAAGACTGATTTTTCTAAGGTTTTATGGACTGATGAAATGAGAGTGAGTCTTGATGGGCCAGATGGATGGGCCCGTGGCTGGATTGGTAAAGGGCAGAGAGCTCCAGTCCGACTCAGACACCAGCAAGGTGGAGGTGGAGTACTGGTTTGGGCTGGTATCATCAAAGATGAGCTTGTGGGGCCTTTTCAGGTTGAGGATGGAGTCAAGCTCAACTCCCAGTCCTACTGCCAGTTTCTGGAAGACACCTTCTTCAAGCAGTGGTACAGGAAGAAGTCTGCATCCTTCAAGAAAAACATGATTTTCATGCAGGACAATGCTCCATCACACGCGTCCAAGTACTCCACAGCGTGGCTGGCAAGAAAGGGTATAAAAGAAGAAAAACTAATGACATGGCCTCCTTGTTCACCTGATCTGAACCCCATTGAGAACCTGTGGTCCATCATCAAATGTGAGATTTACAAGGAGGGAAAACAGTACACCTCTCTGAACAGTGTCTGGGAGGCTGTGGTTGCTGCTGCACGCAATGTTGATGGTGAACAGATCAAAACACTGACATAATCCATGGATGGCAGGCTTTTGAGTGTCCTTGCAAAGAAAGGTGGCTATATTGGTCACTGATTTGTTTTTGTTTTGTTTTTTGAATGTCAGAAATGTATATTTGTGAATGTGGAGATGTTATATTGGTTTCACTGGTAAAAATAAATAATTGAAATGGGTATATATTTGTTTTTTGTTAAGTTGCCTAATAATTATGCACAGTAATAGTCACCTGCACACACAGATATCCCCCTAAAATAGCTAAAACTAAAAACAAACTAAAAACTACTTCCAAAAATATTCAGCTTTGATATTAATGAGTTTTTTGGGTTCATTGAGAACATGGTGGTTGTTCAATAATAAAATTATTCCTCAAAAATACAACTTGCCTAATAATTCTGCACTCCCTGTAGTCGAAATCGTAGGTTTTGACTTCTTGTACTCGGCGGCAAGATCAGTAACACGAACGCGACGCTCATACTTTTCAATAATTTCTTTCTTTACTTCGATTTCAATTTTCTGCAAAACTTTCTTCTCACCACTCTTCATTTGCTTAGAAGCCATGGTTAACTGCAAAAGCACACGAAATACTGTACTGTAGAGCACAAAGAGATCACAGGTAAAACACGCACGTCTGACTGAGAACAATGAACAGGGAGTGGCTCAACACGTGCTTAACACTAGAATTACCAGAGCCTACGAAAAAACTCGTAGATCCGTCCCACCTTAAATCGCTTCTTAAAACCGCTCTCACCTCTCCGCCAGCCTCCTTTGTCCTGTAAATGTGCCGATAAAAACAAACTGCAAGCAGCCGGCTATTCCAACCCCCCACCGACTCAGAACGTGCACGAACTTCTCCGAGCTCATGCCTCGATTATCTGGGAGTGAAGTGGAGTTTTAGAGTGGAAATAATAGATTGTTATTTGGAACACACGCATTTCATGTGTGTTCCGTTTCTACAGTAATCTGTGTAAACACAATGTTAAAACAGAAACTTTTTCATATTTTAGTAATAAATGTCACAAAATGTAGACATAAACTATAAAATGTGTGAAGCCTGACAGCCAAAGAGCAAATACACTTTCATAAAAGGTTCAGGACTTTTACAACAGCTTCCGTGGCGTACTGGTAAGATTTTGTCACTTGGATCTCTTGAGGTACAGCAAGGCTGTGCTCTGAGTTCGAATCTCCGCTAGGGAGAAAATTTATTTATTTTTAACCTTCGCTGTTCTGCCTGCCTGAACTCCCTGTCTATCTATATAGTAATAACAGTAATTTTATTATTATATAGGAGCTTCCCTGTCTGCCTATCATATAGTGCCTTTCCTTCCTACCTATCTATATATCTATCCCCTTAGCTGTTTTTTATATATCTATTATACAATGCCTTCCCTGTTTATTTATATATCTAGTGCCTTCTCTGCCTGTCTGTCTGTCTGATTGCATATAGCGCTGAACTTACTGCTCTGTACTATTCTGTCTTCTGCATGTCCTGGAGTACAAAAGAAACACCACCATACAGCAACATGTGCGAACTGGCAAGATCAGGGAAAAAAACACGCGGTCACTGATTACAAACCGCAAGATGAAAGAAAGAGACAATATATGTAAAAACATCATCGCACTAATGCAATAGGGAGTAGGGAAGGATCCTGAACACGACTGAGAGAATGAAAAGTGAATAAAAAAAAACTAACCTTTACAAGTATCATAAATTACACCGGCTGTTACACACTGAAATCAAATGTATGTTTTTATTATAAAATAGTAAGAATAACAGCAGTTTACGTCTCAAAACTGAATTGCGCGGGATCGAACTCATGACCTTCTGAATACTAGTCAGCAGCTGATACCATTATGCTACCGTGGCAGTTGTAGTAAGTATGTGTCAATGTGGCATGCTAAGGTGGCTTTTTTCTGCAGTTATATTTTTGAATAAAAGCATACTTGTTCTGTTATATTTGTACCTTTTGTAAATGTGTTTGATATTTGGACTTCAGGCTTCATACATTATATAGTTTATGCTTACATTTTGTCATTTACTACTACAATATGAAAAACGTTTCTGTTTTAAAAATGTGTTTACACGGATTACTGTAGAAACAGAACACACGTGAAATGCGTGTATTCCAAATAATGATCTATTATTTCCACTCTAAAACTCCACTTCACTCCCAGATAATCAAGGCATGAGCTGGGAGAGGTTTGTGCACGTTCTAAGTCGTTGGGGGGATGGAATAGCCGGCTACTTGCAGCTTTTCTTTTATCAGCACATTTAGATTAACAAAAGACGCTGGCGGAGTGGTGAGAACGGTTTTAAGAAGCGATTTAAGGTGGGACGGACCTACGAGTTTTTTCGTAGGCTCTGGTAATTCTAGTGTTAAATACAGTAATCGGTGCGTACGAACTGGAAGGGAAATAGAGCACAAAGAGTTCACAGCGAAAGCATGCACGCACGTGCAAGCACGCAGGTCTGACTGAAAACAATGCAACACGTGCGGAAATCATCAGCGCGCACATGTTCGTATACTGAGTGTGTGGTCATGAACCGAGGCAAAAGTTTGGCGAACTTTTTGGTCGTAAACCGAGTTGTACGTGTACCGAGACGTTCGTAAACCAAGGTTCCACTGTAATTAAAATGTTGAAATTGTAGCAAATTAATAGCTTTTGTTAAAAGAAATACTGGTATGCAATACTGGTATGTTCAAGATGCATATAACATGTGTTTAAAGATTTATTTATTTTTTTGTATTTGCAGCAGTGTTTTTTCCTTTCTTGTAGGTGTCAACTTTGACATTAATTAGTATGAACATATTTACTGGAAACATTTTTTAATTTCCCAAAAATTTAATTTAATTTTAATGTGGCAAAATTACTGGCAATGTAGGTAAAAATTAACTACCAGTAATAGCTATGTTAAACAGCAGATATGATGATAAACTATATTTTATCAAGAAACGAAAAATTGGTGGATGTTGAGGAGTTTTCTTTCAATACTAACATTTTAAAACAAGTATTTCAACGTTTTTGAGGAAAAAGTAGTATCACTGTTACTGCATCTTCTTTGCATGGTGCTGGGTGTAGTCTCCATTGAGAAGGATAACAAGGGGCATGGAACTGCAAGAACCATGTCTGTCAGCTTGGTTACAGAAAAGCAAAATTTGCTTGGTACAGAATTTAGAGAGATTACCTGAAGTTGTACTTTTTATATTGGGTGGTAGATGCTTGTCAGAGAAACACACACTTAATTGTCAGGTTACATAAGAGAGACAGCCAAAAGTATGAGGAAACAGAGAAGGCAGCAAAGACGTCTTCTTATAGGTAGATGCACTGCCACTAATTCAGCCACTGTAAATGTACTGTATATAGAGTGTATTCTGCTAAGCAGTAAATAAGAGCATCTGTTTTGGATTTAAGTCAAATATTAATGATTATTTGTCCTGTTTTTACCTGATAAGTATTTCTTTGGTTCTTCTCCTTTTTAGTGTACACGTTTATTGAGGTAATACCTGCCTCGCAGGTAATTCTGAACTTTCTTTGTCCAGTTAGTTGGAGAAGACTTTTCTAAAAATATAGTGCCCAGAGAGCACTTTGAGACAGTTCTGCGGTCAGCATCCTCCATTGATAGTCTCCCTTTCCTTGCTTTATCTTCCTTCTTTTTACCTTGTAGAGGTCAAGTGAGAGGGAGGTATAACTCATATTTTCAGATTTGGCTTGGATTCTACGAATTTCTGGTTAATCTTCTTTGTTACATTAAGCACATTACAGTTTTGGTTTCTTCCATAGAAGAGGCATTGAGACACCCGGAACTGTCATTCCCTCTTTTAGCAGATTCCTTTTTTGCTTTCTTACCTACAGAATTTTGGACAAGGAGACTGCATTTGTAGTTTTTATAGTACTTGTGAACTGTATCATCATGCATGTTTGTGAAATGCATGGTAAGTTAGTTGTACACTGCAAAGTAAGTTAGAACCCAAGTGTGTTTTTTTTTTTTTTAATGTTTTATTTAACTTTCTCTTACTATTTCAGCAATATTTAAATCGATATTTATTGTATATAGTAAAACCCTGTGGTTTCACCTAAATAGTGCAGGAGGCCTCCTTATAATTTGACTGACAAGCTCCAGATTTGCAAATCGGAGATGATATAAAATGTCCAAACGGACTTTCTCCTGTACTCAAAGGAATAGGTGCTTCAAAGATTATTAATGGGTGGAAGGAAGAAAGCAAAGCAGTGAATGTTTTTGATTTTAATTGCTTTCTAGTCAGATCCCCCTTAATTATATAAACTGGAGCGGAACAGGTAAATGTTTTTTAACAGCTAGGAAATCAGCAGAGCAGCAGATGTAATAGTTGCACTATATGGACGTTGAAAGCTGAAGGAATTATAATTCCCTTTTTAGAGAGAATTGTTAATGTATCAACAGTTGTTCAGGTTTTTCAAGACTACTATAAAAAGTTATTTTTATAATTTGTAGTAGCAGCCAAGTTAGTTTGGATTATGTTTGGAAGTGTTTCATAAAACATTATTGGAAAGTTTGCAAAACTCTTCACAACCAGACATATTATCAGTCTTCTTAAGCAGTTAACTCCAACATACAGTGGAACCTTGGTTTACAAGCATAATTCGTTCCGGAAATGTGCTCGCAGTCCAAAGCACTCGTATATCAAAGTGAATTTCCCCATAAGAAATAATGGAAACTCAGATGATTCGTTCCACAACCCAAAACTATTCATATAAAAATGATTAGTACAAAATACAAAGTAAAAATACATAAAACAAATTAACCTGCACTTTACCTTTAAAAAGAATCATGGCTGGTGTGAGTGAGTTTCTAAACTCTTGTGGGATTCCACCCAACAGGGTGACACGAGGAAGAGCGTCCCAAAGCAATCGCAGTCTCCCAGTGCTGTAGCAGTTCGCTGTAAAAGCGTATCCAGAAAGATTTCGGACATGCTATAAGCGCCTGCCGTCGATGGGTGATACAAGGAACATTATAAAGATCCCGCTACAATAAATAACCGCGCTGTTGCTGTTTCAAGCTGAATAAAGCTGGTGGTGTTAAAGTCCTGAGACTCAACTTCGTGTTTTGGGGCACAAGACGGGGACTCGCACTTCACAGCACACACGTGTGTGTGCGCACACAGTCACAATGCTGTAATAAACCGTATACGCTCGTATGGATGTTGACTATATGAGTGAGGCATGCAGACTCAGACGGAGAATAGGAGATGATTACCCTCGAGAGAGAGTAACAGAGACAGACGCGAGAGAGAGAGAGGGGGACGGACGGACAGGTTTGGGCGAGAGAGAGAGAGATGCCCGCGGGCGAGAGAGATAAGAGGCGCGAGAGAGAGAACGATCAGCTCAGTTGTGATCACATGACTCTCAGCAGACAAAGTGTATCCATACTACTCGTAATTTAAGACATCGCTTGTTTATTAAGTCAGAATTTATTAAAAAATTTAGCTCGTCTTGCAAAACATTCGTAAACCAAGTTACTCGCAAACCAAGGTTCCACTGTACTTGGTATTAGGTTTTCTTAATTTTTTTTGGAAAATCCTAAATGTGTAGCCTGGTAAGTTTGGCCCGCTGTGTAGTTAGACATTACTTTACTACTTGCACCTCATTTTCATGTGACTTGCTATGTTTCATGTACAGCCCCATAATTTGCAAACGCTGGCAGTCTTTGTATCTCCCTTACACATATAACTAATGGAACTCTCCTTTAGGAATTGATCTATAATAAAGCTGTGATTTAAGGGGATGTAAAACGTAATTTGTAATTCTCTAAACGTAGAGACGTAGTAGCTCAATATCTGGCTTTAATAACTTTACAAGTAGATTCAAGTAATAACTGATCTGAACCCTTTATCATTTGGTGAAATGCCAAGTGCACCTTCTCCTTTATATATGCCACATGTGACTACACAGCCTTCACTGTCAGCTGCTCAGGTATTCATTATTAATTATTATTATTTTTTTTAAATTAACTTAACATCCTTAGTGTTACTTTTTTTCCTCAAAAAAAAGTAAAAAATGTTGCATTTTTTGGCTTGAAAAATTGCATTTTTATTAAATCTCATCATTCTATTGTAAAACGTGCAAAACGCTAAAAGTCGGAAGCGTAGAAATATTATGAAAATAATAATATGAACAGCACACTGCACATGTGCGAGTGATGTGAACATCACTTTCAGATTCACCAGAATTACATTTTGTTTCACTGATCGTTTCAGTTTCGCTGCCTGAAGACAGATTCACCTTGTCATCATTGCTGATGAGAGGCATTTCTTGCAAGACGCCATTATGAGGCTAGGAGAAGTTGTGTCTACACCGTTGCCCGGATAACCCTGGAGCTTGACTCTTTTAGGAAAGACACACCTATACCGTTGCCCGAGTAATCCTCGGGTCTTACAAGTGATGCGTCTATACTGTTGCCCGAGTGATACTCGGGACTAATGCTTTTAGCACTGGTTTTACAGTCAGAGTGGCACTCAGGTTTAATGCTCGGGTCTAAGACTAAGGAGATTAAACAACTTTTGGGATGTGATGGCTCGAGTTTCAGTTTCAAGGAACTGAAAAACTGTTATCTGAAAGCACATTTGACAAGCAGGCAAGTTTTCTTCTGATCATATGTTAAGTCAAAACAGAATTTAGTAACAATCCAGTATAAGAATATGAAAAGGCTTTTTCTAAGAAAAGAGACTTGTATATTATTTTAATAAATTTGTAGTGTTGTGGAGCATACTGCCTGTACAGATTCATTATATTGTATGAGGAATTTAAGTGAAGTAGTACGTTACTTCCATGTTGAACGGTATTCCTTTGTAACAGGAGTGCTTCTTTTATACAGAATTTTTTTCTTTTTTTTTTTCTTTTACTTGGTTTGCTTTTTTCATTGGAAGACTTTTTCCTAAAGTCAGATCTGCTTTGCGTTTGATTTTGGTTCATTTTGATAAACAGACAAGTGCAGCTCATGTTCAGAGAGCCTGCAGTTAAATAATAGTCAGAGCAAGTATATTTGTGTTGCACAGTGTTATTAACCAAAATATATTTAATTTTATATTAAATACAGAGTAATTTTTATGTACTTGATTGTATATGGCACTTGATGCTAATCACAAGCTTGCCAGATGCATGTCATTTTTATTTTGATATACACATTTTATTTTCATATATTCTAGATGAGATCTAGTGCCTTATTGCTCAGAAATAGCAAAAAAAAAAAGGAAACGTTAACATGACATTACCCTGATAATTTAGAGTTGTTCTACATGTCATTTTAAAGGTTGTGCATTGTGCTTCTGATGGTTTCTCTTTCTTGAAAGTTGTCATTGACGAATAATGACTTTGCACAAGTAGAATGTATGTACATGCGTATAGAAAGTTTAGCATTTGCATTCATTTGCAGTTTTGGTTTTGACATTTTCATCTTCTGCAATTTCTTAACATTTATTTGAACATGCTTCACGTGCAGTTTTGATGTTTTCATGGTCTGCAATTTCATATGCCAAACATGATACACCAATGCATTTTAACAGTAAGTCAAACTTTCCTATATCTTTTTATACATTCATATTGCTTTTTGGAACTTGGTAGTTATATAGTTTAGGATAAGCTGCATTTCCTGTTGCTTTGGCAGTGAGTGTAAAGCTGGTTATTGTTAAATGTTGATAGGGAAGGGGTTGACCTTTTCCACATTTTATTTTTGGTACTACAGTATGTGCTCATGCTCACACTTCATCTTTTCCATAGGGATTTAACTATTCACTCTGTTCATGATTCGATTTCATTCATTATATTGCGTTCACGATTCGACATGTCACATTTTTTAAAGAAAATCTTAATGAAGAAAACCTAAGATGGAAATGTTTTATTTATTATTATTGCAGAGGCTGTTCCTCTTCCATGCATTTTAGAATCAAGAATACAATATAACTGCCTAAAAGTTCTCATTTGTAAAATGGAATGCTTTGTAGTGTGACCAGCTATAGTAAAACATGGTGCAAACATGCAGGGCAGTATACCAGTGCCAATATTAAACAGTCTGAAAACTGAGGTTAGGTTGGTTCAAAATAGCAATGCATGCTGATAAAACACCTCTAATGTACTGCCAAGTTTTTGAATTTTGCCGCACTTTCCCTCAAAAAAGCATCACTGGCAAAAGTATCGTTTGAGTTTCAGAAGAGCTATAGCAATGCAAAAAACATGATAATCCCACATGTCTGCTTATAGTGAATGATGATTAATATCTTTATAGTGATGGTTTATGCTGGCTAATCTACCTTAATAAAACAAGTGTCTGTCCATTTGCATTATCGCTGTCATTCCAACAGACAGCGTATCACAAACATTTTTAGTAATGCATTTTATTACTACAAATGGTTGTGATGTGCCTTCTGTTATAATGACAAATATAATTAATTACTACATGTATTACAAAATACATTCCAATTGATGGTATACTGCAAATGTTAATGCTGAGATCTATGTTGATTACTTAGATTTCAACCCACCTTAGACGGGCAGTACAGCTAGTGTTAAATAATGTGCTTCATTAGCATGGTTGATGATGATGAAAATAATGTTGCACTTGTCCTTATTAAATGTTTCTAAAATACCCACTATGTTGCAGATGTAATAAAGTTTCCTACGTTGCAATATTTTTCTTATTCCTGGGCTATATATTTAAATTTTTTAATTTGATACTACATAAAAATAATAATGTGAAAGTCAATTGCTCAGTGTTTAGCACTTTGATTTTCCACTTCTTCTGAATATTAAATAAAATCTGTAAAGTCTCCCCCAGACTTATGTCAACTCTGAACATGGCAGTGATGAACATGAAAAAAATAGTGAGAATTAGAGAAGGACGTGTTCAGAGAAGGTGGGGTTAGCTTTGCTGTTTGCAAATGGTTTTTCCCAAGATGACAGTTCAAGCAGTGCAGCATAAATAATAGTAATAAAATAGTAATAAAAAATATTACAGCAAAGGAGCAAGCTAGGTGTGTGTGTAAACGCAATACTGTAAGGCCTCATCCTTTCATTTCATGTGTTTTCTGCTACTTAAACATTACAAGCTGGAAAAAACAGCAGCCTTTATATTCTTTGTGTTGATGTGTGAATTATTAAATTTTAGTGTATCTGTTATGGGGGTAAATTGCGACACTGGTCATTTTATTTTCATTTGATTTTGTATTTTTGACTAGCAGGTAGGGGTGGGCAATATGACTTCAAACAGTGATCACAATATTTTCCAGAATCCTGATCATACTGACTCACAATATCAAAATAAATAAATAAGCTCTTTAAAGTTAATACAATTAGAAATAATCATGGTGAGATATTGCAGCTGACAATATTTTCTTTATTGTGTAAATGCTTTTGGGATAAACCTGAGTTGGAACAGTATAAACTTGAATCATACATTTTTTTCACAATTTGTTTAAGTCTTTGGGATGTTATAAAAATCTAAATTAATTACAGCTGCACGTTTTTCTTGATTACAAAAAGAGCAATAGATCCCTTATAAAAATAGTTTTGCCAACTATAATGCATGCAAAACTGTTAATTCTAAATTGCTACTGAAAAGTACAACTTAAAATTTTCTCACTTTGTGTTCTAAAAATGGAACTTTTAAAGGTTTTTTTATCATTTAAAATTTGCCAATATGTTCTCAGTACGTTCTTCCCTAGAAATTCCATACTATTACCAGTGGCTTTAGTGCTGCCCTGTGGCATGTGACCACATTTCTCTTCGTGCTAAATTCCCTTTTAGATGTTGAAATTGTGACAAGAATTTACTGCAACTTGTAGCAATGACACATATTAAACATTTATTTTACATACAACTGTTAGGTTATAAATATAGCTATTTCCTTTTAAAGGCTGGTCTATAGAATAACTATTTTTAAAAGATAAGTATAGAAAATAAGCAGAAACCACAATCTAATTTATTAATTTTAGCTTTATTTAAAATAAATGTTTAAAATAAACATTGCTGTTCTAGCCAAAAAAAGGATTGTTCAGTATTTTCTGCACTATTGAAGGTAAGGTAAACAAGCGAGCAGGTGTACTAAGAGAGCATAAGACTGATGTACAGAGTTGAAAGGTACACTCAAAGCTGCAGTGTACAAGTGTTTTGCTCATGCATTGACTTTAACTCTACAGTAGTACAGTGCTTGCTTCAAGAAAACAAAAGTGTACTTTCCAGTTTGAGTTTATGCAGATGCAAAAACATGCCAATCAGTTTACTTTAGAATAATTCTATTTTTGACAATGTAATTTGTTTAAGTAAGTACAATTGTAACTCTTACATGATTCCATCAATTCAAACATCCATAACTGAATTCAGTGCAGATATAATTTTTTTTCAAGTGCCCTAGTATTTTAAGCCTTATCCTAATTTGAGGAAGCATGGTAAAAGAAAGAGTGAGATGTAAGATTAAAAGAGGGGAGCAGGATATGAACCGGCAATTAAATGGAAGCAGTAAGAAAGTGACGATCAGGAGAGGCATCTCATTGTGAATCATTAGCAGAATAACATTCAGGGCTTGCAAAATTTCAGAATCCCCAGTAGCCTGTTGGTCAGGCACTCCATCAGATTTTGTTAGTAGAAAAGAATTTTACTAGCCTGAATAAAAAAAACACAATTTTTTAATGTAGAAAGTATAGTCAAAAAAATCAATCAAAAACATTTATTTTCCAAATACAAATAGCAACAGTCATACATAAATTATTCAACAATCAAGTAACAATCATCAACATTAATCAACATAAGTATGCATTTGGTTCTAACAACTGAATCTTGTATGAACAATATGATGAATTTAAATAGGTATCAGACGCTGTCAGATTCTGAATCTCTGATCTCAACAGATGAGAGAGTGCCAATTGGCGTTGAGGGGGTAGCTTCATCAGCTTCCTCCTTTGGCTTCTGTGCATTAGTCTACACTTCTCTGCTGTTTTGATCCTACAGAATACATCCAGGAGCTAATTGCCTCATCAGGGCAAAAAGTTCAAACGATTCCCCATTTATGGAGAGATTCATGAGGTCATTCAGTGTTTCAGACTGTGAAGAGGTATGACATGATGTTTTCACTTGGTTCATGCAAGAAAATCCTGTCTCACAAATGGCTGTAGAAGAACAAAGAGTCAGTGTTAATTTTACCATTAACAAGATATGAGAGAGGTGCTCTGGATTCTTGGTGAAATCTAACATAATACCCCAGTACTGTAAAAGCCACATTTTAGGTTTGTCCATTCTCGTGTAATTTTCCCCTTCTCTTCCTCATTTAGCAAGCTGGCAAAATGTGTGGCAGGATAATCCACCTGTTCATCCCCTTAATTTTCCAGTTTGTCTCTGGGGTGGTAAGGAGTGGAAGGGTTAAAAAATTTGAAACAAAACAGAGGCTTTTCGGGCAGATTTTTAAATCATGCAGTGTGATTACTTCTTCATTAGTGCCACCCCCTTGAAAACTAACTATCACTTTATGGGGCCATGCAAACCTGTATTAATACTTGTATGCACATTAAAATGTTGTTTTGTACAATTTACAATTCTCATGACAGTGAAATAGGTTATTCTTAGCCAGTCTACTGCAGTAATTGCAGTATAAAGTGTGGTTAACACCCACTCATGCATGGGGAAAAAATACTGTCAAATACCGTGAAACCGGTATAATTTTGAAAAATACCGTGATTGAATTTTGGCCAAACACTACTAAAGCACTACAACTAGATGGCCAATCTATCATTGCCACCTCCGGAATACAGTGCAATAGTAAAATGTACAAACTACAAGGCAAAATGCAAGAATAGATTATATGACTCATTATATACAGGGATACACATATACAAGGATACAGATTTGTTATGAGTCCTGGAGACATCGGTCAACAACTGCTTCCCCCTTACTGGCCATACCACATCTGAGTCAGTGCTGAGCCGGCCAATCTGATGAAGGAACCCTTCTTCCCAATGATTCCAGTGCTTCATTATAAAATAGGCAGGCAAACAACTTGGTAGTAGAGCAGTGGCTCCAAGTGTCACATGTGAGCACTGAGACGAGAAACAGAATAGGTGAGTGTTACTAACAGATTATAAATATCATATTACTTATGTTTTAGTACTAATGATTAATAACAGAGATGCACTATGCACAGCTAATCAGCAGCTCTACTCAGGATATGCTAAACTATAGTGTAGAGAGACGTCTTCGCTGACGATATGAGCGCCTTTTTGGGGAGCGTCGCGGTGGGTCTCATGTAGACGTGAGAGACAGCCTTGCCATTGACCGGCCGGGATGGCAATGTGGGTCCTCCACTCCTGCACGCTTTTCCCGCGACCTCATTAACACTAAAAAGTGCAAAAGAGAGTGCGAAGCGCATTAATATTAGTTTACCACGGTCTAGTAAAGGGATCCCGTCTTTGTAGTTGTCTGAGCTGTAGCTCAGGGGAAGGAAGAAAAAAAAAAAGAAAGTGCTTACGTTCACTAAAGGCAGAAGCGCAGTCCGCGTCTGAAAAGCCGGCACAGCTATGCTTGCACGCGCCGGCTGCTCAACTTTTTATAGTAATTATGTGGGATAGTAGACGCCGCTTTTCGCAAACGCGTTCACGTCATCGCGTGCCCCGGGAGGGTTGACGTACGCCAGCTTAATTGGTCAGTGTAGGGGCGGCGAATACAAAAGTGAATCATAGCCTCTAGAGGGGGTTCTTTCTGACTAGATCTTCTTAGAGAAAGGTACCCGGCAGAACAGCATTTTGAATTACTAAGCATTACGGCTTGTACTTTGGTTTTGTAAATATTTTTTCATGTATATATAAATACTAGCAGAATACCCGCGCTTCGCAGCGGAGAAGTAGTGTGTTAAAGAAGTTATGAAAAAGAAAAGGAAATATTGTTAATGTAATTGTTTTGTCATTGATATGAGTGTTGTCATATCTATCTCTCTCTCTCTCTCTCTATATATATCTCTCTATCTATCTATCTATCTCTCTATCTATCTATCTATCTATCTATCTATCTATATCTATATCTATATCTATATCTATATCTATATCTATATCTATATCTATATCTATATATATATATATATAT
>JANRMT010028174.1:110308231-110328177 GCA_026402145.1 Polypterus bichir lapradei | reverse complement strand
CAGTGTAATCGATGTACCAGGAAATCATGCATTGACAAAAGTTCCCCTTTGCTTGGAATTGAAAGTGTGATTAAATGCGTTTTTTTTTTTGTTATGGAGTACATTCATCGAAGCTTCTCAGCTGTGCTTGTGCTAAGAAAAGGAAAGATTTTAAAAATAACGTAACATGATTCTGCGTTAACCGCATATTTTTTCATACGTCTCAAACCAAGGAGATGCGAGGTTAAAATGAACCGAGAAGCGCGCATACATACTCAGTACATCCCCTCTCGGGAATCGAACCTCGGATGTAGGCGATAGAGGCGAAGCCTGTATAATTGCGCCACGGTGTGTGGCTTATCTATTTGAGAGTATGTAGATCGGGATATATATATATATATATATAATATATATATATATATATATATTCGCAGCGGAGACATAGTGTGTTAAAGAAGCTATGAAAAAGAAAAGGGAACATTTTAAAAATAACGTAACATGATTGTCAATATACAGTAATTGTTTTTGTGAGTGTTACTGAGTGTTGCTGTCATCAAGGATTCGATTATCATTATTTGTTTCAATCAGGGTCGTATTTGTACGATGTGTTGTGTTCAAGTTACATTCCGTGTTTGTCAATCGTTGTAAAGATAAGAGGTTTCATTTATCGATTCGTTTCTTACTGCATCAATAAACAGCTCGTCGTCTTCTTTATCTGAGATGTGACACACTGCACGCACGGGTTTTTTTTTTTACACTGTCTTCCTTTAGCGGGACCTTCACTTTTTGCACCATGTGCTTTGTTTCTGCAGTAGCTGCACTTATGAATATGCTTGTATGTATCAGACGCTTCATATTTTTTTGCTGCCTTCTCAATTGTGTAATTCGGTTTTTGTTCAGTGCTCTTTGGAACTGTTGCTTTTTGTCTGTGCACTGCGTCAGCTGTGCTGGTGCCATCTCGTGTTATGTCCACGGCTGTATGTAATGTCAGCTAAGACCCGACACTTAAAAGTTTCTCTCGCAGTTTCGCTGAGTTTGTGCCAAACACCACCCTGACCATCTCATCTTCCTCTGCATAAGCACAGTCCTTCACCCGTGAATATTTACCCGTGGCAGTGTTTCTATTGGATTGCCGCTGACGGACGGCCTTATATGGGCGGGCACTAAATTACAAACGCCAGTGGCAGCCTGTCTATGAACTTAATTTAAAGTTTAGGTTTACACCGTGCTTTGTTTCCGTAGTAGCAGCACTCATGAATGTGGTTGTATATGTCACTCGCTCGCTTCTTATTGTTTCGCTGCCTTCTCAATTATATAATGCATGTTTTCTTCAGCGCTTTTTGGAGCGCTTCCTGGTTTTCTACGTACTGCGTGATTACGTGGGAGGCGTGATGATGTCATACGAAACTCCGCCCCCACGGCTTTCGAACTCGGCTCCATTACAGTAAATGGAGAAAAACAGCTTCCAGTTATGACCATTACATGTAGAATTTCGAAATGAAACCTGCCCAACTTTTGTAAGGAAGCTGTAAGGAATGAGCCTGCCAAATTTCAGCCTTCTACCAATACGGGAAGTTGGAGAATTAGTGAGTGAGTCAGTGAGTCAGTGAGTCAGTCAGTCAGTCAGTGAGTCAGTCAGTCAGTCAGTGAGTCAGTCAGTCAGTCAAGGCTTTGCCTTATATTAGTATAGATCTCTCGATT
The DNA here is from genome assembly GCA_026402145.1 of Polypterus bichir lapradei. Lineage (NCBI taxonomy): Eukaryota > Metazoa > Chordata > Cladistia > Polypteriformes > Polypteridae > Polypterus > Polypterus bichir. The sequence goes on along the minus strand of JANRMT010028174.1, from coordinate 110,326,497 downwards.
AACTTTTGTGGAGGTATTTATTGGGTTGTCGTTAGTGGTGCACTTTTTATTATTGTATATACACTTTTTTCTGTATTGTTGAATATTTTTGGGTGAATCCTGTATTATACACTGTTTGGAGGAGGAGCTTCCTGACTTGGATCACTGTGGAGGAAGACAGCTTCACATTTTGCTTTTGTGTGTGTGTGTGTGTGTGTGTATACTGTATATGTATATGTGTATATATGTATATGTGTGTAAATATATATATATATATATATATATATATATGGATTTCACTAGTTTGTGTGCAGTATTCTTTTCCATTTGGGACTTTCAGGAAGCACTGTAAATATTGTATATAGTCATTTTTTGGGCTGCATTTGATTACTGTTTTTGTGTGTCCTTTGCGGTATTGGACTGCGTTTTAATATATAAATTCCGCAGGACCTTATTTTTGTTAAGTGCACCTGTAAATAAACCTCACTTTATTTTTCAAAAAAAAAAAAAAAAAAAAAAACCTTTTATGTCCGTGTCTCCCTGTCTTACATCTTCATCCTGGTCACGCTCGGTCCCACATACTAGACACTTAGAGTGTAGGCTGGTGATCCTAATTCCCACTACACGGGGTGTCACAACGTAATCTGTGCTTTAATTAACATTCTGGTGTGAATGGTAATACCTAGATTGCTGGCTGATTCAATAAAACTATTGGTAATTCCAGCTGAATTAAATAATGACAAAATATTGTTGCGATCAGCATCATTCCCTTCAATAATTAACATCTCTGTTTTGTCTGTGTTCAAACACAAGTACTTCTCATCCATTTACTCTTTTAACTCACTAATACATCTAATTACATTGGAGAAAAGTCATTTGATCTAAAAGAGAGGTATAATTGGGTTTCATCTGCGTCTGAGTGAAACTTAACATTGTTTTCTAATGAGAGATCCCAGTAGAAGCATATAAAGTGAAAACAGTAAAGGTCCCAGTACAGAACCCTGCGGATATCTCACTTCTATCTCACTTCTATGTATAATGGAGTACTGTTAGCACATTTCTGTACATACTGGAATCGATTTGATAAATAAGAACTTAACCAGGCAAGGACATTGCCTGTAAACACAATGTCACTTTCCAGTCTGTGTAGTAAAATAGAATGGTCAGTGGTGTCAAATGCTGAACTTAAGTCTAACAATGTAATTACAGTTAAATTTCCTTCGTCAGAGGATATCAACATGTTTACAACACGTTAGTGCTGTTTCTGTAATATGACCGATGCATAATCCAGACTGAAATTTCTCAAATAAATTGTGATGCATACAGTGAGACTGAATCTGATTGAAGACTACTTTTTCAAGTATTTTAGAGAAAAAGGGTAAAATTGAAATGGGTCAGTGATTTATTATTAAGTATATGTGGGTCTAGGTCTGACTTTTTTAAATGCATCAGATACTGCGTAATGCAATACTGACCTATTGATAATGCTAAGAATAGGTGCTGAAAGAGCATCCATTGCACTTTTTACTAGTTCTGTTGGCACTGTTTTATAGAGAACTTTACATTTAACACTTTCTATCCATGCAATTTGAAAAGACATGCAGCTTTGTTGTTCTCCATCTATGCTCAAGTTTTTGATACTAATTTAAAAGCTTGGGTGCTCTCATTAACCCAGGGTAGGTTTGTAAGTGCTATCATTACTTCTGGTTTAAGAGGAGCAACTGCATCCAAAGCATCACTCAAGGTCATATTATAATTTGATGTTAGCTGATCTGAATTTTTTTCCTCTATTATGTTTAACTTATTCAAAACATCTAATGAGAAGTCAGGAAAAATGACAGCTTTTATTGGCTAGCTGAACAGATTACAATATGCAAGCTTTCAAGGTAGCTTAGGCCCCTTATTCAGATTACAAATTAGTTGTAATCATAAGCACAGATTAGATTTAATTATGAGTTGGACTACTGATGATATGAGAAAATCCTACTGAATTTAACAAATAAAAAAATTGTTAAAGTGACAGTTCCCACATTATTGTGTACATTAAAATCCCCCATTTACACAATTATAATTCATACACAAATAAGATAAAAGGTTGCCAGATTCAGTCATGAACAATGAATATGGCCCAGACACTATAATTATGCTTGAATCTGTTTTAATATTTAAAAGGAACACCTCAATGTATGTGAATTCCCCCAAATTTGTCGAAGCAATTTGCTTTTTGTCTCGTTGAATTATTCCAAGGCTGCCACCTTGAGCAGTATTTCTAGATTTCTGAAGGAATGTGTATGTAATGTGTTCTGTTGATGCTTCAGCTAGGGGAAAAGTGTCACATTTACCAAGTCAGGTTTCAGTGTCAAGACACAAATCCGATTTTGTACTTAATATAATAACTGTGAGAAAGCTAAATCATTTTATCTCGAATGATTTAAAGTTTCGCTGTTGTCTCCTCCCAGTTAGTAATCTGTTTTATCCTTGTGTACTTCTTGTGAAATAAGTGTGCTTTGTTACTTAACATTATTTTTATTTATAATATACTCTTAACAAACCCAAAGTGCTGTAAAGCTTCAGTAAAAATAGAGTATAAAATAGTTCACAAATGAGTAAGAGAGGACAACATTAAAACAAAATTCCAGAGTGAGGTGTTTCTAATAGCTTTTTGTGCAGCAGTCCACAGCTGAGGAGTCGTTTGTTGTCGATGCAGGCACCGTCTTTAGTGTCCTCAAACCACTGCAGCTCTGTGAATTCCATTCCCTTAAAATCAGTCAACTCAGCATGCCAAGTCAGATGGCCTACACTTTTTGAGTGTGGATATGTCTGCTAACACAGCAGGACCACCCCAATCAGCACCTCGTTTCCCCCAAGGTCAAACAACCAGCCTTTAAATTATAGGTGGGCAAATTTATTATTGGCAAGAAAATAAGTGAAATGCAAAAATATAAAAATTGTGAAATTAGGTTACTTTTTCTAAAAATTTAATGAGATTGCACATTGTTTGAACAAGTTCATTCAAAACAGGTTCGTTGTGACAACTCTTTTGCAACTGCCTTGATTTCATATGAAGAAACAAAATATTCAAGGTGAGAAAACAAAAACAAAGTTAATGCAAAAGATTACTTTTTTTCTGGCGAGGCAGAAATTTTGACTGAATATCTCCGCTGAATGCACATTTCAGCTCTGTCTCTAAGTTGTCATCAACAATTGGATATCTGGAATACCTTCATAAAGAATGTTAATTCACTCATCACATTCCTCCAAACAATAGCAGTAATTTTTAAATGCCTCATTTAATTATTAATAATGCTTTTTGTTAGTAACATGCTTTTTCTTAAATCAAAGCACCATAAGCCATAATATAAAACAGCATGGGCACCAACTTTTCATAAACATGCCTGGGGGCAAAAAATTTGTAGGGTACAGGTAAATAATAAAACAGTAAAACAAAAATAGCAGTAATCCTTAAACTTGCTGTAGCATTAAAGACACAGATGTGCTTAAATAAAATGAAGCAATCAACATGACAACAGGACTGTAGTACTAGGCTTTGATTGGATTGCTAAAGACCTAATTCAACGTATAAGCATCTGTCAAATGGGCTTACAATAAAATCTGTGTTAAAACTCCACAGATACCCTTCTTGGTTGTTCAATATCACTTGTATTTTGGTTTATTAAACACTAGCAAAATACCCGCGCTTCGCAGCGGCGAAATACTGCATTAAAATTTTTATTAAGAAATTTAAACCTCTTTAAACTGAGGGAAAATATATCAATTTTTTGTTAAGGATCTCTTTGTATACCACATTGTCATTTCAGCCCTCTGGTTGTAATATGACCAAGCTGTGTGCTGAGCTTACTCTTGAGCATGCAACTTACAGTTGGCCATGTGAACAGTAATCTTGTTTCAAATCTCACAGCTTGGATTGCTGCTGTCATAATCGGTTTGAGTTTCATGGTTTGTTTCAATTACGACAGTATTTGCAGGACTTGTGTTGAAGTGACATTCAGCATCTGTCAAGCATTGTAAGCATACAACCGGTTTCATCGATAACTTCCCATCCAGCTTTTGAGAGTTTAATCATTCATAAACATCAAAGTGTCCACTACTGAAATCGTCACCTATGAATCTAAGATGTTTAAGAGGCATTGGCGGTTGTCGAAAAGTGTAAAATATTTGGCCATTTCGGTACACTTGAAAGCGACAACCGAACAATTCAGTGGCAGCCATCAACTCACATGCAGAACCATAGGTGAAGGGCTTAAGCATTTCACTCTTATAGTGCTCCTGTGTAGTATAATTATCTCCTGTACCGTCATCAGTCCACGCCTTGATCCTGTCCCAGTCATTCAATACATAAGACACAATGTTCCTCTGGATATCAAGAGTGAGCCTGATATGGCCGTGCAATATGTAACAAAGAGAATGGAAAAGGTAGGTGCCATCTCCAGGCATGGAAACCACTCGGTAAGTAACAGTTCTTTGATCGATGGTGATCACCTCGATAGACATGTTAATGGGGGTACGGTTGGAACGATAAAGGAAATGGGTACCTGAGCAATGTAAAATAATTCTAAAATACCTACACAATAACTATAATCGTAATAAACAAACAATAAAACAGCAGAGAAGCCGTGGATTAAATAAAAAGGCTGTAGTTATCAGTAGGGAAACGTGAATCCCGTGGCGAAGCAAGGAAGGCGCTGGGATGGGGGACCCAACGCCGCCTCACACGGTGACCGAGCTGCAGGCTATGGACGTATATATGTACGTAAGTAGGATTCAGTTAGCGTTGGGAACCCGTGTACCAAATTTCTTGAAGATGGGCCCATAAGTAACAAAGACTGTTGAAAAGTTCAATATGGCGGCCGACAGTGGCATCATACCACCGAAATAAGTAAGTACATTGGTTTCGGTTAGCGCAGGGAAGCCGCCTACCAAATTTCGTGAAGATGGGGCCATAAATAAGAAAGTTCAACATGGCGGACGTTGTTGACTGTTATTGACCGTTATGACTGTTACGTGTAGAAGTTCGAAATGAAACCTGCTTAACTTTTGTAAGTAAGCTGTAAGAAATAAGCCTGCCAAATTTCAGCCTTCTATCTACACTGGAAGTTGAAGAATTAGTGATGAGTGAGTCAGTGAGGGCTTTGCCTTTTATTAGTATAGATTTCACATTTGCTCACTGGAAAAACTCTTAACACTTTGCATTAATTGGATGGTGTTTTTGCCTTCTTTGCATGCTTTCGTGAGGATATCCTAAGAAGAGACCATGGGTATATGTTTATCACTAATTATTATACTTCAGTTTCTTTTAATTTAGTGGTTATATTAGGCTAATCATTTTATTTCGGGGACCTAATTTTATAGAATTGTTGGCTGTATGATAAGATTATGATTATGTTGTCACCATCACTGCAATTTTCCTTATAGTGTGGTGGGTTAAATATAAAGCTATCCTTTCTGGCTTTGTTGTGGTGTCATAAAGGTATCGAGTATTGTAAAAAAAAATTTAGTATTGGTGTCGAATTTGAAAATTTTGGTATCATTATATCCCACACTCTAAATCCGCATGTAGCTGAGCTGGTATTCATGGTTGTCTGTTAGGTATCTGCTGAATTCATTTTTATTAATTTGACAAGTTCAGGATAAATATTGGTACAAAGTCGTATCAGATTTGAATCGCTTGTAAAAGCTTTTCTAGGATCGTTGTGAGATTAAGTGGTAGTAAAAGTTGAGTACCAAATGACAAAACAAACAAAGATTATCACAAACAAAATTAAATATGCAACATTTCAGCCATAATAATAATAACAAAATAATACATGTAACATGTCCTTTAAAACTAATTTTAAAAGATGAATTTTAACTAGCTTCCTAAAGCAGTCAAGTGTGGTGGTGTTCCTAATAGCTATTGCTGTGGCATTCCACAGCTGAGGAGCACTGCAAGAAAAAGTCTTTCACACATTGAAATGAGGAAGAAGGTGCGAGCAGATCGACGGTAGTGTGAGGGACCTCTTTGTATATAAGGATGAGAGTTTTGAAAGTAATGCTTGCATGAATATGGAGTCATTGCAGCGGTGGCTGTACAGGGGTTATATGTTGAGGTTCGAGTAAGAACATGAATGACACATGTTGGAGCTTGTTTTGCATGTGTTTAAAAGAGAAGTAAATTGTAATAGTCTAATGTACAATTGAAGTGTATGAATAAACCTTGTAGCATCAAACTATAAAAAAATGACCAAAGTCTAACAATTTTGAGAAGACAATACAAGGAATGTGTCCCTAAAAAGTCCCATGACTGTTGGAAGGAACTTGAAGGTTGTGTGAGTAAGTAGTGGGAGATACCTGAGCGGATCTGTTTGAGAGAATAAATAAATAAATTAATTTAAGATAGTTGTGTTGTGTCTGTGACTTTGTCATGGTAACAACTGGTAAAGTTAATCGTGGTAGAAATACATTTAGCATACCACTATACGAGATGCGAGTGTCATCTGCATAGCAGTGATAACCCATTTCCTTATGATATTCTATAAGGACAGAATTGGCCTCAAAACCAAACCATGAGGAACTTCATGGCATACTGGTGAAGAAATAGGCCTGGGTAAAAATATCAATTTTCTGATTAATCATTATTTTTTGTTTAAATGATTGAAAATCGATTCTTAAAAGTCTCAAGATCGATCTAGTGGATCTCTTTTCTGCTCTATTACTATATGTAGATTTTTGCTAATCTTCATTTTTGGCACCCAATCCAGTAGATGTTGCTTATGTGCCTTTTAAGACTTTCGATGGGAAAAGAGCTTTAGTATTTATAGTTTGCACAAACTGTCGTGTCCTCTTCGTCTAAAATTGGCTTAAATCAGATGTGTGAACCTACTACGGATTCAAGTGGTGTGTTGATAAAGCACAGCTGGATAAAGGCAAAGCGTTATGTTGGCTTTGCACTTTAGAAGTTAACTATTGTGGTAATGCAACAAATTTGAGAAATCGCTTATCCTGATGTCACCCTGAAACCCAGTAATAGGTTAGTAAATAACTTATTATTTATGAAGAAATTTTTAATTGTTTTAATAATATTATTTGCTAGATGATATAAGTATTTTATAAAGTAGATGCCACTGCAGTATATTAAAACAAGGAGCCCCCCACCATAATATGTGTGGACTCTGATGTGACGATAGATATCTTTGCGAAATTATGGTGAATTTTGAATGAGTGCTGTACTGTGAAAGTTTTTATTTCTTTTAAAATGAGTAATGATAAAATATTTTGTTCTACATCTTGCAAATACTGATGTTAACTGTTCATTACTAATCAAGTATTGATTCTTAAAAGTCATTCCATTCTTATGCACGTGTTATGAAGTCACTATGTAGACATCCTTCCAATAAAGTGTTAAAATTTGTCACATTATATTAATGTTCTCAATGCATGGTTAAGTAATCTCTAAAAATAAGGTCAGCACTTCAAATATATCAATGTGTGCAAATTAAAAAAAGATAAAATCGATTTCGAATTGGGATATTGTGAACCAAAATTAAATTGAATGGGGATATCAGTGCCAGTGCCCAGCCCTATCGAGGAATATGATTTATTGTTACCTGTAAGGCACTAGCTGAGAGTGGCCCGATAAGTAGGACTTTTACCATCAAGAATAGGTAGCCCAGGTAGCCTAAGCCACAGTCCCATACAGTCAATTGGGAGGGCTCAGTGGTCAGTGTCAAAGGCAGCACTAAGGTCAAGCAGTACTGAGATGTTAATAGCCTTTTGAGTCTTCACAATTAAGGAGTGTTTCAGTGCTGTGCTCAGTTCTGAAACCAGATTGAAATGGGTCAAATTATGTACAGGTAGATGTTTATGTAGTTGACTAGATCAATTTCAACATGCCCCGATTTCTTGGGGACTAGTGTACTAGAAGCCATATTTAGTTCAGGGGAAAGAGAGGACCACTGAAGAGAGAAGTGATAGTAATTGTAGTGATAGTTTGGCAAATGGAATATGATCACTTTCTAAAGATATAGTAGTTAAATATAGCAGATATATTCCGCATTATATTGTTAAAACTTGAGAAAAACAATAGAATGTGGACATATCTTAACTGTGTTAACTGGAGAGCAAACCGTAGCTGTGCTATAATTAATAAAATATTGAATAAATGTTTTACAATACTTGGTAAAAGATCAAGCTGTCTGGTTGAGCAATTTTTAAATGTGTTAAATAAAGTTTTAAGTTTGCCAGAATTATTTTCATTTAATTACTTCAGAGTAGTTTGATGATCTGACAATACATTCTTTCATAGATACATATTTATCCAGAAAAGATGCAAGTGCAGAATTGTAACTTTCCACAGAGTTAATTACAGATGTCTGTTCTTCAAGAATTTGTCCAATTTCTGACCAGTGTATTCAGTTCAGGGTCATTGAGGAACCATGCAGGCATCCACTATAATACATACAGGACAGGACAGTTGTAGCAAATGAACATTAAGGCAATTTCAGACAAAATGGCTATTTGGCTTGTCTGCACATGTGAAAAATTGAACTGCTCTAATTGTTAATACCAAAATAAAATATATTTAGTGTTTTAGTGCTTCACAGCAGAAAGTACATCTCCTTAATTTATACATCATTCACTGTGTTAACAGAGATGCATAACTGCTGAAAATCGCAATTAGCAGGACAGGCAAAAACCGTATACTTCATGGTTAGATACAAATCTTCAAACACAAAATTTGTGTCATTTATTTTTTGATGGCAGGCTGTATTGAATTTAATGAAACCACGTATGCTATATATTTGAATGGTACATTATTGAATCTAATACAGTCTGTCAAGTAAAGGTAATTGAATTTAGACAAGATCTGTGTAGTTAACTATCTGGATTTTTACTCAGACAAGCAATATCATAGTCTGAAAGACTCGTATAAGACACATTGAAAACAGCACAACAAAAGATTTTTATAGGAGGTCTGACATGGTGGACTAATGTAAAACTGACAAGCTTGATTTCACACAGGAAATTGGGGGGGGGCATAAAATGGAAGGTGAGATTTGGAAAATTAAAGCATCAGGAGTCTGTGGTATTTGAAATTTGAATCTGTTTGACACACCTATTTAAATATGACTCATTGCTAAATATTTTAACCAGCTAGTGATACAAATATAAATATTACAATAACAAATAGATTGCCTGACAAACCAGATTTTAAAAACATGTCATTACAAGTTTACTTAAATTATTTGTGTATAAAATGTTGAATATACAAGTAATTTAAAGCTGCTGTTACTATTGCTATTAGTATTTAGAATTTACTGTATGTCTTTTATATTCCGTTAAAGAAAAAGGCACTATATTGTTGACTTTAATAATAGTGGTTCTGCTTCTGTTTTTGCTGTGGTATCAATTATCGTGAAATTTCACTGGTTTTGTATTTCATACAAAAATTCTGGTATTGTGACAACCCAACTCCTGACCGTATAGTAAAAAATTGATTAACTGACTCCGTATAAGTTAATATCACCATGCCAAAAAATATCATTGAAAACCATAGAAACTAAAGCTCTTAAACAGGACTTACAATAACAAAAATAGATAACACATTAAATAATCAAAACTGCCAGTTATGGCAAATGTCACTGGAATGGTGCTTAGTTTTTCTAATAAGCATCATAAAAGCTGAAAGATCAATATGCTCTAAAGCTCCATTTTAATAGGAAAAAATGATCATTGTGAGGTCATACAAACCATTTGGTAAAATGTTTTGGTTGGCTAGGTTCATGTCAGATGAAATTTGTTAAGCCTGCTCCATTCATGCAACAGCTGGAAAATCCCTAATATTATTTTCTTACATTTTGATTTCTGTGTTTACACATTTAAGTTGTCATATTCATAATAAAACTTCTAATGTAATCACATACATAACAATTTGAATATTCTAAGCTGAACTGAAAATTATTAAAGACTCCAGCATGCAAATGTAGATTTCACTATGTAATATAAAAAAAAAAATTTGCACACAGGCATCTGAGTTTTATTTCATTCAGATTATAAGAGGAACAAGTTTTAGTATTATAAGGTAATATTTAAAGCTAAGTGTGTGTGTGTTTGTTTTTGTGTATGTATGTTTGTTCAGTTTGCAAACCCACACCATTGAACCAATCTCCACCAATATCTACAATTTGTACAAGGGAAAATGAGAGACTATGTTTCGTTCAGAAATTTAGTTGGTCCCTAAACCCCCCCCGCGCAAATTACATTTTGATAATACTTTATCATGGTATGAGTGGCAATTCTTAACCCTAACTCATAACTCATATTTTCAAATTGAAAATGTAATTTTTTTCATGAATAATACACTTTTATTTATATATTCAATTGTATTTTGCCATACAAAGTACTTTCTCTAGTTCTCCCAGTGCTTTGATGAAAAATGTTTAAGCATAATTTTGTATGTAGTCAAAAACGACACCAGAAACTTTGTCTTAATCAGTTCTTGTTGCCATTTTGTTATACTTTAAATCCATGTCTTGTAGTGCTTTATATTCTTTTAAGAACACAATTTTAGTAGTAACTGCATATGAACGCATGAGCGAAATGATTAAAAAGGTGAAATATTGTGAAAAAGGTAAAAAAAAAAAAAAAGTATAAGAACGGCCATGGATGAGGTGTAGTGTATCAAAAATGGTAAGGGTGAACTAAGATGTTAAGGCAGTGCAAAAACAAATGTTCTGAGCTTGCAAAGTACAAGGAGTGGGCAGATTTGTGGAAGTTGAAATTTAATGTAAATAAGTGTAAAGTAAAAATGTTAGATATGAATACACATGTACTCATATCTATCTAGCAGAACAGTGTACAGAAACAATTAAGAAATCTAATAGGATGTTAGGTTATACATATATCAGAGTAGTCTGTTTTTTTTTTTTTTTTTTAAATATAATGCAATTGTTATAATTATTGTGTTTTTTTTATTGCAAGAAGACCTTATTTTAAAGATCACTTTTATTTCATAATGTGACTTTTTCGAAAGACAAATTTCCAAATTAGTCTTTTAATGCCTGTGTTGTTTGTTGAGAGTGCCTTTTTTCATGTTGACTATGTTATGTGGGCTGAGCCTGTTCCTATTGGTTAGTCTTTTGCTGTTCATTACTCTCCCCTTATTGTAGGCAGTAGGCTGCCAAAAATCATTAGTATAACTTGCTTGCAACTTGCATTCCAACTGGCTAACACGCAGAGGCAGTTAAAACTTGGGACATCTACTTTGAAATCGACCTTTAACACGTGATGCTATATTGAGACGAATTAAACATGTTGGAAATGCTCAGACAGAGACGCACTCTTCAAAATATTGACGTTGATGAAGAAGTTGTTAGTTTAAGATTGACTGAGCACCATTTCTGCACCAAAATTGCCTGCGAAGAAAGCACAAAGGTACGGCGCTCGGTGTATCTCCGTACAGGTGTTAATGGTTGGTACTGAGAGAGAGTCAGACAGATAGCGAAGGTGCGGGCGATCAGATACACTGGCAGTAGTAGCCTACATTAATGAAGGGGACAGGTCCAGAGTAGCAGTGTTCACTTATCAGGTGTTTACTGTGGATTGTAATGGTGCTATTTTTAATATATATAAATTAACAAAATACCCGTGCTTCACAGCGGAGAAGTAGTGTGTTAAAGAAGTTATGAAAAAGAAAAGGAAACATTTTAAAAATAACGTAACATGATTGTCAGTGTAATTGTTTTGTCACTTTGAGCTACATTTTTTTGTATGAAAATGTGCTATATAAATAAATGTTGTTGTTGTTGTCACTGTTATGAGTGTTGCTGTCATCAAGGATTTATCATTATTTCTTTCAATCAGGTTCGTATTTGGAGGATGTGTTGTGTTCAAGTTATATTCCGTGTTGTCAACCGTTGTAAAGATAACAGGTTTCATTCATCGAAGTGTTCACTACCCAAATCGGTACTCGTGAATCTAAGATGTTTAACAGGCATTCCCGGTATTAAGTTGTGGATTTGCCTGCGAATATTTGCCATAGAAAGGACCTGTGTTTGTTGTCTGGAGATATTTTGGCTTTAAAAGGTAGGATGTGGACCAAACAACTATTTACTGCAAATGCTGTCGGACTAAAGTTGTCACCAGAGGTGGCATCACAAGCAATTTGCTGCACCACCTTAGCCACAAACATGCTTTGGAGCACCTTGAATGTATGGAACTAAGATTGGCACCCTCCACGTCCTCAGGTAAAACTGAAAAAGCCAAAGGACACTTGAGTCAGACGTCGCTTGTAGACGCGTTTGTTAGAGGTACTAGATATGACAAAAAAAGCAAGTGGTGGATCGAGATAACCAACGCCATTACAATCCATATAGCTAACGTGTCAGTGGACGGAGATTGTTAACATTAACAGAAAGTGTAGACCTGTTCAGTGCAATACAACTTTTGACAAGCACCTCTGGATATTTGACTAAGTCTAAATGCCTCTTTGGATGGTTGAAAATATGTAGTTAAAATGATAGTTTGTTGTTTGCAAAATTTGTTCAATAAAAAGGTTCTATATTTTGACTACAACTGTCATGCAATGTGATTCCTTCTCTTCATTAGTGCCACCCCCTTGAAAACTATCACTTTATGTAAACCTGTATTAATACTTGTGTGCACATTAAAATGTTTTTTTTTGTACAATTTACAGTTCTAATGACAGTGGAATAGGTTATTCTTAGCCAATCTACTGCAGTAATTGCAGTGGAAAATGTGGTTAACATCCACTCATGCTTGGGGGGGAATACAGTTAAATATCGTGAAACCTTTATAATTTTGAAAAATACTGTGATACAGAATTTTGGTCATACCACCCAGCACTAGTTTGCAACATTACATTTTGTACAACAGTTTTTGATTTATTTTTATTTTGGCTGAGGTATAATACCTTGGTTTTATTCTATATTCAGGTTTCCAGTGTGTGTATTGGGTGGTGGGGCATTATATTCTTTTGAAATTATAATTGGTTATATTTGCTTTACTAAGCTCCTGGCCTCATTGTAGTGCAAATATTATCACTCCTTAGGAAATTATTTTTTGAAGGTCTGTAAGTGTTTTTGACAGAGCATTATATTTATATTTTAACCATTGCCAATAAACATTGTTAATGATAGTTACATGTTGTTGTGCCTTGTACTTTTTTTTAAACGTGTGGGTCACATTTTGTGGTTGCAGAAATTTGCTTTGCAAATGAGGATATTTTAGTTTTTATTTTATGAATATTGAGTTTTGATTTAATGATAAACCTCAGTGGCTTAATTGAGTATTTCCTAGCCCTGCATGAACAAACATTTCTTGATACACATGAGCAAAAGAAAATCTAAAGTACAATTTGTAGTTTGGCAAGAAAAACCTAGCTATTGTATAGAAATATCTGTGTAATGTATGTTTGACTGTTTGAAGGGATAAATGCTGAAAGTAATTGTTACAATGGGATAAATTACTTTAGTTTTGTATTTTTTGGATGTATTTTTGCACTGAGGTTTTTGCTTATCTGCTGTTCTGTTACTAAAAACTGTGCTAATGTCCAAGTGTAAAACAGAATCTGTGAAATGTGAAACAGCTTTTTTGAAGCTGTGTGGATGAGATACCGTAATTGTATGTTTTGCACTACTTTCATAAACAGTTTGACCTTTGTTGACATTTTATTGCATGGCTTTGTTTTGCAGTAAAAAACAATTAACAATACATTGTGGAGGTGTAACCTTTGAACAATGCATTGTGGATAATTTATGTCAGTAAAATGTTACATATCTTTGTTTGCCACTTTTGCAATCTGAAACTTATGTTTTACAATTTATATACTATTTTTTAATTTAAATTCAGTTCATTTTTATGTTGTGCTGTTTAACCGATTGCAGACCCTCAACACTTTAACAAGTTCACAGGTTAAATGCAATTGTAGAGTTTACAAGTTACTGATCACATATACATCTTAAGACACAGATTTATTTAAAAACAGTCATGGAAGTTATGGAAAATTAAGTTTAATTTTCCAAACCAGGACAATTTTTAAAAAGTTAAGTTTTGGAAAAGTCATAGATTTCTTAATATACAGAAAATAAGGTCTATGACATTTTTAATTTAGAAAAGTTTTGGAGATTGCAGCATCACTTACTAATGTTATTAGATATTCTGGTGATACTTTTTAGTGATCTGTAATATATCACTTAATGGTGAAATGCCAGATAAAGGTGGTTAGTACTGGTTAAACAATTCAAATCCAAAATGGTTCCAAAAAGATGTAAACCTAGGATATGCAATTTAATTATGTAGGGAAACATTTGATGTGAAAAATATGGGAAAATAATTCAAATAGTAAAAAATACATTGACATCAAGAAAGCTGCAAGAAAAAATGGAGTATAATTGACATCTTCTTAACTCCTGTGCAGCAGCACAGTGAAAGTTACAGCAATTTCATTACACAGCATGGAAGCCTAGAAAACGAAGGCATCCATGTCCAATAATGATGTACTGTACTACTCATGGGGCATGCATCTTTTTGGGAGTTAGTGATAAAAAAAATGTCCAGTTACTCAAGGATGGATCCAGCAATTGGAAAGTGGTTGGTTTTTTATAGTTGAAGCTCCTGCGCAATGTGAAGAAGACATTGGTCAACATAGGATAATGTGGACTTCTATCTGTATTATGGAGAACATGTAATGGTTGTAGAGCAAGTGGATGGGAAGTGGGCCAAACTCTTTCCAGCTTTTACTGGCTGTCAAAAGCCATTCCTACTTGTGGAGGTGACTCTGATAAAATCACTTGCTGAGACAGATTTATGTTGAAATTTTGTCACTACATGGAAAATGTGGCTGCACCGTATGTAAAAGCAATATGTGAATGTAGTTTCAAAAGGCAAAGTACCAGAACTGAAAATAAAAGCTTTCCAAGAAGAAAAAAAGCTGCACAAATCCTCTGTTCCCTGTGAAGTTTTCAGTTGTCAGCAGTGTTGCCAAGTATCATTTTCTTACTGAAAATCAATTAGACGAATGTTTCACATTCTTCAGAAAAGACATGCACAAACTCAGAAAAGGTATGCAACTGTCGATCTCATAAATGATTTTAATACTTATTAAATGTGCCATATCTGTGTATGAATGAATTCAGAGCATGCATTTCAGCATGGAATTGGAAGAGTCTCACATATTTTTAAAAATATTACATAAAAAGGAAAATCCCACTGCTCTTTTAAAAAGAAATAATTTCATAAATAAAAATATGATTCATTCATGCTTTAACAGCAAAGTGACCAATCAGCTGTGAGTTGTATTTGTTTTAACTTGTATTGTCACATATTTGAATGAAACTATAAGGAGGGTGAGATTAATTGCTTTTTAATACAATATCATAAAGAGTAGGGCTGTTGCTGTTTATTCAAATTTATTTAAAAAAAAAAAAGATCTTAATCGAAGGCAAAAGCTGACATTCGATTGTAGAAATGCGGCTGCTTGTTTTACCCACACATTTCAGTGCAACTGCATAATTTGCAGATCTGTTCTTGCACTTATCTTTCATAATTAGCGATTTCATAATTTTGAATGGTTCGCTTATCTTCATTAGAAAAACTTATAGCTAGACACCTCCACATTATAGTTTTTTTCCTTTACTATTTAAGTCCCACAAGTGTACCTTGAGCAGATTTTCTTAATGCTTTTCGAATTCCTTGAAAATATAATTTTGCATCTGATTCTGCCCCATTCACTCTTAAACATGAGATCCCTGAAACTTTAATACTAAGAACTTTCCATTAAAGTAAATAGAAAGTAACTCTGAATTTGTTCGTCATTGAACATCAGAAGATTTTATGTAAAAGGACTGGTCAAAAAAATAAGTGCCTGGGGTGAAAACCTGAAAGTCATTTGGGTATTTTACCAATCCTAGATGCTAACCAGAAAGTAAAAATAAAAAAATAAAAAAAATTTTAAAAAGCAAATATTCGGTAACCAGGAAGATTTTAAACTAAAAGTAGCCCATAATGCTTTCTTAGAATCCAGATTTTGGATAGAGGAATCTAACGTGGTGATCTAAATACCATTATACAGATGGCCTCAGCAGTTGTGACCTCATGATGTATGATGGGCATGACATCACAGTAAAAGGAACGCTATTCCCTTAAGAATGCAACAAATGCACCAAAACAAACCTGGCATTGCGTAACAGTGTGAAAAAATACAAAACTTTCAAGTATTAACTCAAAAACATGTATTAATAGCAATTATTAATTCACTGGAATAAAAATAAATGGAAATAATGTACACATTACATGGAATGGCTACAGAGAGCTGGAGAACAATTAAAAAATCCAATTAACAATTATTCCATTTTTCCTTTTATTACATCTCATTAAAGTTGCCATTTTAAAAAGCGTCACTAATGTCAGCCAAAACGTCATGTCCAACAATTCATATCCATCTTTTGGGGCTACTGATTTTGGCACATAATGCCTAAACAATAAGGTGTAGTTAAAAGTATTCAGGCCACCTTTAAAATATAACTACATCTGTAAAAAAAGAAATAAACAAGAGCCACTTTTGCACCTGTGGACTCACCCAGAAACTGGCTTTTTATTCTGAATGGCACGGTATGATAGGTACCCTGTCCACTGCCCTTTGGATGCCTCCAAGCTGATAAAACAAGTCCACCTTTGACCTGCCTGCCTCTTTCCGGCTCTTTTATGTCATTGGCTGTTCTCACCTTGTCATGGTCTTATTAATTAATCCATATTACTCCTGATTCTTGTTGGTACAGCAGACCAGAAAAGGACCTTAAATCCTAATGACATTTTATTATTTTCACAGGCTGAGCAGATTAATACTTGGTCACCCAGCCATCAGTACTAGACTGAAAACAAGATGGTGGTTGCAGATGCTTCACTTTTATTAAATCTTATTAATTTATATCTGTAGTTTGAAGCAACATAACATCAGACAAAAAAAGCTATTCAATTGTAATATATACTTGATTAAATTGAAATTCTTAGTTTCTTACAAAACCTATAAAATCTACATTATTGTTGTACTGTTGCATCCATGGCAAATGCAACCTTAATGATAGTTATAACATTTAACTGAGATTTGTACTGTATTCACTCTTGGACTTGCTTTGAGACTTTTCTGCTGCTAAAAATGATTTGTCTTGTGTTGGGGTATAGTAGTACTATCTTTCTTGTTGTACTTCTGTTGATGTAGCTTAAACTTAATTTCTGCTTGTTTCAGAGATACAGACATAACAAAATCCATATTAAATCACGCTGGCAATTTTGTAAGAGTGATAACGGACATTCATTAATTTTCTAATATCCTATTTTCTACTACATGGTCACAGAGAGCTCTATATTCGTTGAATAATACTTTCTAGTGAATACAAGAAAAAATGTGTCAGTTTTTAGCTCAGAGGGTAAAATTTCATCCTTCAGCAAGAAACTGGAATTATGTATATATTCAGCTGAACAAAATAGTTTTGACTGTATTTCTACATTACATGAATTTCTGATTGAAATAATCTAATTAGAAACTGCCTTTAGTTTCTTTGCAAAAATTTTTTTTTTGGTATATTAGGAACTGCAATGTTAGTAAAACTAAACTTGCCACTGTTTCTTTTAAGTTTTATTTGTATTTTATTGTTTTGATTTATCTTAAATGTTTGGGCATTTTTTTTTTTAACAAGCAACCATTTGCATAACCACTAATATAAGTGTATTATGAATTGTGAAATGTTCCATAACCAAAGTTTGGGAAATGTTGATAAATGGCAATCATATGTTTGACAGTTTAAACCAGCTATTTTGGGTGGATTTAATAATAAAATATACCTCAGAACAGGTGTTTAAAACTCATTAACTAAGCTGGCCCTCTGTATTGTAATGCTCAAAAAATACAGCATTGTTAAAATATTTGTAGTTTGCAGTGTTTGCTTGTTATTAGTTATACTATGATATGGATTTTAGGCTTTACAACCCATTCCTTAGTGTGTGATGGAATTAGGAAGACATCTTAAAATCTTTTGATGTTGCTTTATATAGCAGCCTTTAACATGTTATTTCTGTATTAGACTGCATCATTATTCACATAACTGTCTCTATACCAATGTATTAATATATTATACGAAGTGTGATAATTGCATTGTATACATTCATTCAGTTTTAAAAGGAAATTTAATATGGAGCACTACCAAATGGAAATCTCTGTTCAGTTGTGCATTAAATATATATAGATTTTCTGTATAAGCATTTTTGTAATAACT
>JANRMT010028174.1:110293183-110307831 GCA_026402145.1 Polypterus bichir lapradei | reverse complement strand
TTATTGAATACCAACATATATTTTTATTTCAGTGAATGGGTTTTTTTTTTTTTTATCAGTAGTAAATCTAAGCACAAATAATATCTGATACCTTTATCAGAGATTTTATTCAAGCAGTAGCCAAGCATTTGCTGCAGCAAAAGCTTTAATAAATTATTAAGTTTGCACACAGTGCCTTTGGCATTTCATAGTTCTGCTGTTTGAGTTGTAAACTAAGCAGGTCTACAAGGGATTTCTGCTCATTTGAAAGTGTCAGAAACTGTCCTTTTGATTTATTATTGATTACATTTTGTACGTCATGCTGGGGTTTACAGGGCCATAATGGTGTATTTGGTCTTTCCAAGCCACTGACTTCCCATCCTCTCCCTGCCTTACCAAGATTTCTGTGTGGGTGACTGAGTGCTTGATTTAACAGGTGAGCCTTTTAATATGCTTAATAAATTCTCTGTTTCTCTCCCCCTGCACACACATTTTTGCTCATAACTTTATATATCCATATATGAGAAATCGGACAAATCACATTTCTTTTATTTTGGAATAGTGGTCAGGTGAAGCTGATCAAAAGGTTAAATACTCTTGAATACTTAGCCTAATAATGTACACTGAAGTTGACAAACACACAGGTTAAGTACCCATGGTTTTACTTTATTTGATTATAATTGGTGTCTGTGTATAAATAATCAATGAATTTCTTAGCGCTTGAGAAATCCTTGTGCATTTAACCTAGGGCTGCAGTGACTTTGGTAGTTCTTTTGCTTTCCCTATGCTTCAGTAATCAGCAAAGAATCTGTACCAAGAAGTAGTTCAACTTCAGGGAAAGGATATAAAAGGATATCCAAAGATTTGAAAGTGTTGAGTCAATGGTGTTCAAACTCTGATCATGAAGTGGAAAATTAGGGGTTCTGTTAACGCTAAGCCATTATCGGGTAGACCAAGAAAGATTTCAGACACAAGTGCCCAGAAAATTGTTCCGTATGAAAAGAAAAAACCACAAGCAACTTCAACTGAAATACGGGGTTCCCTGAAACAAAGCAGTGTGGGTGTTTCAGCCTGCACAATAAGGAGATATTTGAACAAAAATAATCTGTATTGCAGAGTTTCCAGCAAAAAAAAAAAAAAAATTTCCGTGCCAATGCCACAAAACATCCCTCTTACAATATTTCAGACAGCACTCAGAAACAAGATAATTTGGAGTATTGAGACCAAAAATCGAGCTTTTAAGCCACAACCATAGATGCTATTTTGGGTAAGAGACAACAAAGCCTATGAAGAGGTGCACACCATCCATGCCATGAAGCATAGATGTGGATCAGTGCTGTTTTGGGGGTACAGAGGCACAGGAAATTTAGTCAAAACAGATGGCAAAGTGAATGCAGCATCTTATCACAAAAGGGTGGAAAAAAAATTACGTATACAGTAGCTGCCAGGCTGATATGGTATATGCAATAAGCAATCAAAATGCATGCCTCTTGCCTGTGCTTCAAAAATGGTGCAGCACTGCATGTACATGCAGTAATTTTTAGCCAGGCATATGCTTAATTATAGTTACTCATTAACAAAGGAAAACACATTGATGGGACACCATTAGGATAACAGCTGCCTACCAAATAAAAGTAAAATTTGGCATATCTGTCTGAACTAGCTATAAATTTCTTTACATGTCTCTCCGGGTTTGACTAATGCAGGCCAGTTATGGCCGATATGTCATGATTATGAAGGGTGCAAAGATCTGGTACACATTCCTACTGCTGTATGCGTGTTGAGGTGCTTATTGATCAAGTTTGTTTCTGTGTTTGGTTTTCATTATATTTACTGGTGAAAATGTGGTTTCAGATGTATATGTGCTAAGAAAAAGTGATAGTGCTTTTGGCACACTCTTTTACAGTAGGAAAGTCCACTTCAAAGTCTATTCTTCAGAAGTGGCCAACATCAGTTCTGAGTTCTGCTTTCAAGGTGTCGTTTGTATATATCTCCACTACTTCACTTTCGGAAACAGCATAGTCAGCAAGGAGGAGCCATTCCACATTTAGAGAGGTAAGGTATCAGTGTTTAAAAATGTACTTTTAGTTCTTTATATCCCGCAATCTGGATTCAAACTCTTCTTTTGCTTCCAGCAAACACTTCTTCAAATGCACATTGTTGAAGGTACTGCAGCTGCTAAGGGTTATATGTAGTTCCCAGCTCTCCATTTTTGAATGAGCTCTTTGTGACGTTTGTACAGCTTTGTGATTTTGTTCTGGACTAATGCTTCTGCAAGCAGTATATTACCCATATGTTTCTGTTGTTGTTAGGTGACTTTCCTCTTTGCTGTCTAGAAAGTTTATTATCTCTTGGTGTTCGAGTACTTGGCTCTGAGATGATCATTTTCCTACAACAGCTTATGGGAACTCACAGTGCTTCAGTTCTCTCGAAACAAGTGATCATGTGCTTAACCAGCTTCATCACATCTTAAAACTCACAGTTTTGTTTCTAGCATTTTGTCACAGTGAGCCCCATGTTGTTGAATAATTTAATGGAAGCTAACAAAGTTCAGAATTTCATTTACTTTCCTCATCGGCTCAATAAGTCTCTTCTGTTTTTCTCATATATTGGGATTGCTGTCTGTCCACAATGATGTGAGACCTGACCAGTTTAGCCTGTTACATGTAAGATGTCTTCACCTCTAGTTTGACCAAGTAGTGACAATTGAGCATAACCTTTCTTTCTTAAAAGAATTGCCTTTTAGGGACATGATGCACACACACACAGCTGGGTAAGGTTGCAAATGTATGTGTTTTCTTCCATTGTGATACTCGAGCACAAAGCATGGGACAGTTATTACTGTCTTTGACTGACTTAATTATTGCCAGATCACCTAAGTCGAGATTTTTGAGTTCCTTTATATTTGTCTTTACTGATGAAGTCAGAATAAAGTGTTTGTGCCAATACACTTTCTGTATCAGAATGTTTTTTCAATCTTGCTAAGATCCGTGCAATCTCAAATGTTACCTCAGTCAATCACTCAGTCATAGTCTTTTTTGTGAATGAGTTTTACCCAATATCAACATAAAGTACTAACAAAAATCATTTGGTCTACTTTAGGCTGGGCGATATATCATGTTTTTAAAAAATATCGACATTTTCTTACGAGATATAGGATGAGATAATATCGTTTATATTGAGTCTATGTTGCTTTAAAATTATTCTTGTACAGCCACCAGTTAGCCTTCTCCCTGGTTCTCTTGCACAGCTTCACCCTGCCCACCTCTTTCCTTCTCTGAACACAACTCATCCCTCCCCACAGCTTCACTCAGTAAGTCCTGCAGGCAGTGACAGGATAGAGAAGGATAAAGACATCAAGGAAGCTATCGAAGAAGAGCTGCTTGGTAAAAAGAAAAACAATGGCTCAATTATTTGGCAATGGTTCGGGCTCAAAGTATCAGATGAGCAGCAGAATAATATATTCAGTACAGAATGCAGAAAACAAGTCCCGACAAAAGCTTTGAGCGCTACTAATCTTTTCCACCATTTTCAAAAGCACCGTAAATTGCTGAACAGAGAGTGTGTGAAAAAGCGTTCCCAGCCTCCTGCCCCGAAACAAACCACATTACAAAACTCATATACCCGTGCTGTGCCTTATGACAGAAAAAGTTAGAAGTGGGACAACATCACTAAAGCAGTGGCTTATCATATCACTGATTCCCCCCCCCCCTCCCCCCTTTCACCCAGGGCTGAATATTTTTCCAAAAAACTCATGTTTCTAAAAAGCACACAAAGCAATGGTTTCTCACATAACTCGACATAAAACATTTGTTGCTGCATGCAGTGTGTGTCGCTTTGATATCTGGCAGCGGCTGGCTGCGTCAGCTGGGGATTGATCAGCTGATGCCAGTACCTCACTTTCGTTTCAGATCTCGATCTCCAGATCATTTACACCAAGTCATAGTCTAAGTCAGAGTCCAATTCACAATAATAAAATATACGCAAAATGTCATTAACGGAGTATTTTGCTTTGCACATTCGCTTCACACTCTCACCCGATGTCGATGCCAATCTAGACGTTGCTTACTCTATGCTACTCATACATACAGGGATTCAACGTCAAGTCAACGAATCTAACAGTCCACCAAGCTAAGAGGTTCTACTTGTAATGTACTGGTGATTTTTATCGACATTTGTACCTTTTTTTCACCCTCTGTGCACCCTAAAAGAGTTAAGAAAAATGTTTTATAGAACTACTTACAGATCTAAATATGCCTATTGTCCACAAGATAATCTATTTGAAATGTTAAACTTATACAGCTACCACTTATGAAGTTGAAACTTTGTTACATAAACTATCAGCCCTATTGTAGTGTGTGCATGCGTATGTTAGACTGAGGATTGCGACACTGAATGAGAGCCCCAGCTGAGAAGAGACAGGAAAGGGAAGGGGAGCGTGCACTGTGTACAGAGTGTGGCCGCACCCACCACGCATGATATGCAATGGGTGATACCTTGGCACCACACAACTTTGTGTGGAGCTACATGAAGGTTTGTATGGCGGCTGGAGTGCCAATTCTGCCACCAACCCCCAACTTTTCTTTGCAAGTTGGATGGCCGCTCGCAGGATCGGTTGCAGGTTAATGACAAGCATTGAAAGAAGTGTCCTGGTCGTTGCGGGATTCGACCACCAGCAAATCCTTCCCACCAGAGCCGTCACCACTCATAAGAAGAGACAGGAATGCATTTTAAATTCAGAAGTTTTTGAGATTGAAAGGTCCAAAAACATACATCTTTTTCACTCATTTGCTGGTGATTTTACCAGAATGGTTTAACTAAAACCATTTGCAGGTTACACATCACACAACACAATTTACACACTTAGTTAAATCTTATATATACCTACTAATCACAGATGGATATTAATTTGCCTTTGAGTGATCTGCCTTTTTACATAAAAATGAAAGAGATTTTAAAAGTTTTTATTTTGTGTGTTACAGGACATGGTATGGATGATGCCCACATCACCTGGGCCATTTCTCTGTGTAAGAAAGTTGTTGCTTCATGTTTTATTTCCACAAAGTCGTAGATGTTTGTATAGGAGGAATCACTTTGGTAAAGAAAGAACTCTCTACTTCAGTGGAAACACACTTTTTAAAGAGCAAGTTGGCCTTTTGTTGTTTTTGCACTGAATCTTTTCTGTTTACATTTTCTTAATTGGACAGCTGTGAGTCTTTTGTTATGCAGGAAAAGAACATTTTAATTTTATTCAAGGAATATTATTAATGCCGATAGTTAATTTTGAACCATTTCTCATGTCCATCTACAGCTGAATGTTAATAAAAGTGCCTGTGTGACATTTGAGACATGTGGCGTTGACTCATAACTGTCATTTTGTTATTACTTTATGGGAATAAAAAATATCAAGATGTATATCGCCATTCAGCTAAAAAATATTGAGATATGATTTTTGGTCCATATTGCCCAGCCCTAGGTCTGCTTGTCTTGGAACTTTCTGTGCTCATTATTTATAGTTTGTACATTGCTCATTTTACTTAGCCTGTACCTTTCTGTTTCCTCCTTCTTTTTCATCATTTTCTTTACCATATTGACTAAATGACTGTGTGCTAGGTTCAGTTGTGTTTTCACTTACCTGCTCATTTCTTATGTTTTTACATTTCTGTTCTGTCACAAATTGATGCTTTGTTTTCCTTGGTTGAGCACTTTTTTTACAAAAGTAAATCACTATTTGCTTAGCACTGTTATGGAATATTATGTGTTTTGAAATTTGCAATATAGATGAAATATTCTGGCTCCTACTGAATAAGAAACATCCATCCATCCATCATCCAACCCGTTATATCCTAACTACAGGGTCATGGGGGTCTGCTGGAGCCAATCCCAGCCAACACAGGGCGCAAGGCAGAAATGAACCCCGGGCAGGACACCAGCCGGCCGCAGGGCACACACACCTAACACGCACTAGGGACAATTTTGGATCACCGATGCACCTAACTTGCATGTTTTTGGACTGTTTTTGGAGGAAACCGCAGTACCCGGAGGAAACCCACGCAGACACAGGGAGAACATGCAAACTCCATGCAGGGAGTACCCGGGAAGCGAAACCAGGTCTCCTTACTATAAGGCAGCAACGCTACCACTGCGCCACCGTGCCGCCGAATAAGAAACATATTTGGGCAAATATATTGGAAGCTTAAATTTTTTTTTTTTTGCAAACTGCACTTTCTTTAATGGCAATTTTAGGTTTAGACTACTGCCCGACTACTGTTAATTTTTAGATCGATAATGATATTGATATGTGGGCTGAACGAGTTGTGGCCATTCGTGTCTATGGCTGAGGCCAATAGGATAACAGTAGAGTAATAATGTTCAAGAAATTGCCTAAACCAGCCACTGCTGGCCATAGAAGGCTGTTTGCCTTTTGTTTATCAAGTACTTGTGGCACTGCTGTTAGCCATTGAATGGTTCATCTTACATAGAAGCAGTGAGAGAAGAGGTTGGTGGAGCTGAAAAGGTAGCAGTCTCTTGGCTGACTCCATTCCTGTACTGAGTTTAGAAAACATTCATCAGTACTTTTCCTGATATATTGGTAAAATATTCTAGAGTTCTATTGCATAAAAGCAGGAGGCTGCCTCACCAATTCTTTTATGCTTCACTCACAAAACATTAAACTAGTTTTCTGAAGAAATGAGGTTGCGATTATGGATTTATGGGGATGTACAATTTGAAGTACAAAAAGGTGCAAGATTGTTTTGAACCTTATATACAAGTTTTATTTATTTATTATTTTTTTTAATCATTCCTGAACGATGGAAGAAACCAGTGTAATGATTCTCATACCGGTGAAGTATGCTCAAGCTTTACCTTTTTGGTTAAGTTTCTTGCTCCTTCATTTTAAACAAACTTTAGCTGATTTATATTATTTATTTGTATTCCTGAGAGGAGTGTATTACAGTAATTCAGGTAGCTAAAAGCACAAACATGCATTATTTTTTCTCCATCCCATAATAATAGTAAGAGTCTGACCTTTTGTGTTTTTCTTAAATGAATCATTCATTTATTCATTCAATCCTCTTTACTTCTTGTGGAGCATAGGTTCTCGACAGTTGTCTTCCACTACCTGTGGTCTCTGGCGATTTTTTGCTTCTTCCCAAGGCAGGTCGATGGCTTTGAGTTCTTCATTTAGACTCTGTCTTCTTTAATGAATGTTATTGTAATATACTTATTGTGATTCAAAATTTAGGTGTTTACCTATAACAACATTCTAAACTCTTCTGGCTTATTTTGTAAAGCTAGAAGATCAGGTTTTCTCATCGATCCTCGATTTTTACTGTAGCCAATAACTACACTTTTTATATCTTCATTATTTAAGGCAGTTATTGTTCTTTCATTTTGTAATGCTGATAATAACATCATGTTTTTCTGAAATACAGTTACTAAGACATGAAGAATTTTCTTTTTTGAGCTGAACATGATTGAATTCTGTTTAAAGCAATGCTAGAAATGCTGAATTACTCTATAAGGAAGTTAATAAAAATGCTATATTTTCTATCAAATGGAACACTGATGTTTAAGAGAAAAAAGCCATATGTTATTTTCTACTTGTAATCATACCACAGAAACTGCTATAGTTAATCTAAAAGCCGACTGGTATTTCTCAAGAATACCATTTTTAATCAAGCCGTCATTTAACTGTTGAAAAACACCTTTTTAAAACCAAAATAAAGGAAAAAAGTTAAGTTACAGAAGACTAAAATTATCCAAGTAGTATAGCTAGTTATTTTTCTTAAATTAGTTGTTTCAAAGGATTTTTTTTAAAAAAACTTTGGGGGAAAATACCTGACACTTTTGAGTAGTTAACTGTGTTGAGTACTCTTTAGTGTTGGAGTGATACAAAACAGTTCCAAAGCAAATACTGGATAACTCCATTATTTATTTCACTGTTTATTTTTACTTTAAGAAAATGCGGCAAAAGCTTAAAATAGTAGAGAGTGTTTTTGAATTTCCGACACTGTTGTTAATAATTTTTGGAGAAATAGGACCACCTCTGATATCGAACTGTGCTATATTGTATTTAGTTATAGGAGTCCTTAGAGATCCTAATAATAGCATACATGTATATTGCAGTACAGTAAGAAAGAACTAGGACATGTACCATGAGGGAAGGGTTGGAAAATATACATTTTAATGGATAGATAAAGAGAAATCATTTTCAAAGTATTTAGTCATTGAAGAGTGTGGGAGACCTTGCAGAATGTTATATGCTGTTATTGCTGAGTCATTTCCCTACTTCCTTTATATTGTGTACAGCTTACCAGGTTGAAGACTTATGAAGAAACGGAGCAAATCCCAGTTCAGTTTAACATATAATGGCTCTCTCTGCCTCACTCCTTTAGGGAAGCAAATTTCTTAAATCTGATTTTTTTATTTTATATAATTTAAAATGCAAAAATAATTTACAGTGTTACATTTTTTTGTGCATGCACGAGTGACGATTAAATGAGAAGTTCACCCTAAAAAGGTGACACATGGACTTATTTTAACACCATTGATACACTGTTATAGCAAAAGATGTGCTTTAATGAACTCAGTCTTCCCACTTCCCTTAGAAGCAAATCCAACCTTAGAGACCACTTTCTATTAAGATATAATAAGTTTTCACGACGATGATTTGATTTCTCCACAGCTGAAGGAGTTCTGTAAGGAGAAGTGGGCAAAAATTCCTCCAAGTCAATGTGTAAGGCCGGGGTTATACTTCACGCGACACATGCTGCAGCGGACGCTCCTGCTAAGCTAGCATTTGTTTATACTTGTGCGCATACTTTACATAAATCTGGAGGAATCCACCAGGTGGCAGTGCAAGATATTATCACAGTGAGAACAGGTTCGGCTTCTCTGTGCTGTGAATTGCCTGGAACACCCATTAAATTCCGATGACACCTTACCGCAGTATCTCTGAAAAGGATGTTTAATGATTAAATCCATCAATCCAGGGATTTGTCCATTCCTGCAAGTATTGGGCACGAGGCAGAAACAATCCCTAGATGGGGTATTGCAAGGTGAATACAAGCAGACACATACACTGGAGTAATTTTAGCGGCACCAAATCCCCAAATCTGCATGTCTTTGGAAGGAAACCGGAGCACACTGTGGAAACCCAACAGGAAAACATGTAAACTCCAAGCAGAGAATACCAGCGATGTGACTTCCTGCGAGACAACAGTGCTACCGCTCCGCCACCGTGTCACCCCCATGTGTGTAATTAACAACAGTATTCGTTATTTAAACAAAATTAACAATTTTTCTGTAAAATGTAACATATATACTTTAATGCATTTCGTCATGAAAGTGATATCAAGTATAAATCTAAAGATTCTAAATTTGCAGAGAGTTGGAATATCATATATTTAATGTATTCTGTGTGATGATCTATTGCGGCTTGCCGCTGCTGTCAGGTCCAAGAAGCTCGTAGCGATTTAAAAACTGAGATGACATTTACGACGGTCTGCTTTAATAATAAACTACGAGGTTAAAGTGGACATTTTGAGATTAAAGCCGAAATTTCCACTTTAATCACAAAATACACAATTTCACCATGTCCTTAATTTTTTTTTCTCTGTGGCTCAAATACAGCGCTGTGCATTATGTTGCTGTTGCGAAGCTGCAAAAAAAAAAAAAAGATGGCACAAAAGATGGTATGTGAGACTTTTAAAATGTATCGTGTCATTACAATCGGGAATACGTGATGCTTGAATATAAAAGCACCACAAATGCATCTGTATGTTGGCATTTTGCTTCACCACATCGAACCATTCATCAAATATTGAAGCACGCACATCGATTTTAGGATTCTCAAAGTGGCTTTCTGTCACATGTAGATAGTAAACAAAGACTCTGACGTCACATTCCAACTTTTAGCACCTGCTCAAAGGACGCATGAAATGAACGCTGGGAACGTGTGGCAGCCATGATGCAGGCGCGTACGCGTTCTGAGCGTGAAGTATAAACCGGCCCTAAGACTGATATTGTTAAATAAAGGGTATCCAGTTTAAAAAATACAAATGAAGGTGTATTTTTTACAATCATGTATTCAAAAAGGCACCCCTAGCATGCCACCTTTGGCAGATAAAAAGTCTTGTTGTGTTTTGTATAATATTATCATCAGTCTTACATGTTGACTTGGAGAAAGGTTGCCCACTTTTCCTTACAGAACTCCTTCAGCTGTGTAGAAATCAGGTAAATATGATGGATGGGGCTTTGTTAGGCAGAATTACACACTTTCTACTCAAATCATTTCTTTGGGCTCAAAGTGTGGACTTTAACTTTACCATTCCACTGGCCTCAGACTTTTTCTTTTATAGCAGTTCTTTTGTGGATTTGCTTGAGTGTCTTTGGTCGTTGTTTTATAATGTCCACTTATGGTTTAGGCTTTGTTTTTTGAAGAATGACCTTACATTCTCCTCAAGCATGATTTTTTTTTTTTTTTTTTTTTTTTTTTGGGTTGGCTGACTTGTACACTTTTACATTGACTAATGCATTTTTAGATTGTTCATCCCTTGCTTTTATCCTTTGATGTCCTGGGAGATCTGCTCTTAGCATTAAGTAACCACACCCCCCAATAAGTAACATCAAATCACACCATAGGTTTCTGATGTTTTTTATAAACAGGGCCCTCCATGTAACTATCTAGTGAAGTTCTTATTCATAGTTTTCGGGGCACCTGATTCTGATTTTATTAATTTGGTACAACCCAATCATTGTCTCTGCAAGTTTTTTGTTTTTTCTGCACAAGGGTTTGCATTTCAGTGTGATTCTATAGTGTTTTTTTTTTTTTAATGAGATGAAAAGGCAGGGTCTGCCTGTTTTTTCACATAGTTCCACCTGCACTTGTTTTGATGAATCTGTCATTTCTATTTTTTATGAAGCTTTAACTTGGTCTTATTTTAAAACCTACATATACTGTATATGTTTGGTATCATTCTTTTCAGAATTTATCGAACTTTAATGTGATGTTGTTAGTTTTTCAGATTCTTATTCCAATTTTAAATTATAAACTAAAAGATATCAAGAACTTGTGTCCCGCGAGATGAGACTTTGTGTCAAGCGATTTAACCACTCCTGTGGCAGGAAATAAAAGACAAACAATAGGACAGCTGCTGTACAGGCTTTTTCGAAGCAGTGCGTGAGATGCAGATCACATGGCATGTTGATGGCAGCAGCAAGCCAACAACAGCAGCTCATCAAGCAAAGAGGAGGTTAAAAAAAAGATAAAAAATGTTTCCCATTGTATCACTGTTTAAGAGGGGGTTTCAGAGGAGTGACCGTGTCTCTGTGGGGTGCTTTCCACCCCCCATCTTCACAACGTGACCAGCAGAGAGGCTGGGGGGATATATATATATATATATATATATATATATATATATATATATATACTTCAGAGTCAGATTTACAAATACAGTGCATCTGGAAAGTATTCACAGCACATCACTTTTTCCCCATTTTGTTATGTTACAGCCTTATTCCGAAATGGATTAAATTCATTTTTTTCCTCAGAATTCTACACATAACACCCCATAATGACAACGTGAAAAAAGTTTACTTAAGATTTTTGCAAATTTATTAAAAATAAAAAAAATGAGAAAGCACATGTACATAAGTATTCACAGCCTTTACCATGAAGCTCAAAATTGAGCTCAGGTGCATCCTGTTTCCCCTGATCATCGTTGAGATGTTTCTACAGCTTAATTGGAGTCCATCTATGGTAAATTCAGTTGATTGGACATGATTTGGAAACAACAACAACAACATTTATTTATATAGCACATTTTCATACAAATAATTGTAGCTCAAAGTGCTTTACATAATGAAGAATAGAAAAATAAAAGACACAGTAAGAAAATAAAATAAGTCAATATTAATTAACATAGAATAAGAGTAAGGTCTGATGGCCAGGGTGGACAGAAAAAACAAAAAAAAACTCCAGATGGCTGGAGAAAAAAAAAATCTGCAGGGATTCCAGACCATGAGTACGCCCAGTCCCCTCTGGGCAGTCTACCTAACATAAATGAAACAGTCCTCTTTGTATTTAGGGTTCTCACGGAAAGACTTGATGATGATGGTCACGTAGACTTCTGGCTTTTAGTCCATCAATGTTGGAGCATCATGATGCTTTGAGTTGGTGGTGGTGGAGCAGACCGTCACCACAAAGAAACCGGAAAAAGAAACAGAAGAGAGAGTAGGGGTAAGTACGGATTTTAGAGCCACCATGAATAGTTATTATGATGAATTGAACATACAGAGTGTCAGGATTAAGTTAAAGTGAAGTTATGAGAAGGCCATGTTAAAGTAATGTGTTTTCAGCAGTGTTTTAAAGTGCTCTACTGTATTAGCCTGGCGAATTCCTATTGGCAGGCTATTCTAGATTTTAGGTGCATAACAACAGAAGGCCGCCTCACCACTTCTTTTAAGTTTAGCTTTTGGAATTGTAAGGAGACACTAGATCACCTACTAAACCCAGGTAACTCAAAGGAATGCCTCCTAAGTACTTCCAGTAAAACCTGTGAGGCTATCGCTGTATTTTTCAATCAAAACATTAATGATATTAGAAATAGTATATCCCTCCAACACTAAGGATCCTCCTAAACCCCAGCATTCTGTTATAAACAAATTAAACTCTTTCACTAGGATAGATTTACCTGATTTACAAAAAATATCTCAATTAAAATCCTCCACCTGCGTCCTTGACCCAGTACCAACAAGGCTTTTCAAAGAAGTATCGGGCGTGCTAATTGATAATGTTCTGGACATAGTAAATTCGTCATTAGATACGGGGGTCTTCCCAGACTGTCTTAAGACTGCTGTAGTTAAACCCCTTCTTAAAAAGCATAATCTTGACCCCTCGGCTCTTGAAAATTTTAGACCCATCTCTAACCTGCCTTTCTTAAGCAAAGTCCTGGAGAAAGCAGTCATTATACAGTTAAATGACCACCTAAATAAACATACTATTCTTGATAAATTTCAGTCGGGTTTTAGAATAAATCACAGCACAGAAACTGCACTCGTTAAAGTAGTAAATGATTTGCGAGTGAACGCAGACAGAGGCCATATATCTGTTCTCATCCTCTTAGATCTGAGTGCTGCATTTGACACTATTGATCATAATATTCTTAGAAATCGCCTTAGTCAATGGGTGGGCCTCTCTGGCAGTGTCTTAAATTGGTTTGAATCCTACCTGACAGGGAGAAAATTTTTTGATAGTTGTGGTAATTACAACTCAAAGACACATGATATCCGATATGGTGTTCCACAAGGATCTATCCTGGGTTCGCTGCTCTTCTCAATCTACATGCTTCCGTTAGGTCAGATTATCTCAGGGCACAACGTGAGCTACCACAGCTATGCTGATGACACACAGCTGTATTTATCAGTAGCACCTGATGACCCCGATTCTATTGATTCACTAACACAATGTCTGACTTGTATCTCAGAATGGATGAATAGTAACTTTCTCAAGTTAAATAACGAGAAAACTGAAATCTTAGTGATTAGCAATAATGGATACAATGAGGCTATTAGAAATAAACTAGATACATTAGGATTAAAAGTCAAGACGGAGGTAAAAAGCTTAGGGGTAATTGTTGACTGTAATCTGAATTTTAAATCGCATATTAATCAGATCACTAGGACAGCATTTTTTCACTTAAGAAACATAAGTAAAGTTAGACCTCTTATATCACTGAAAGATGCTGAGAAATTAGTTCACGCGTTTGTTTTCAGTCGACTAGATTATTGTAACGCACTCCTCTCAGGACTACCCAAGAAAGACATAAATCATTTGCAACTAGTGCAGAATGCAGCTGCTAGAATCTTAACTAGGAAAAGAAAATCCGAACACATTTCTCCAGTTTTGATGTCACTACACTGGTTACCAGTGTCGTTCAGGATTGACTTTAAAATTCTGCTTATGGTTTATAAAGCCTTAAATAATCTCGCCCCTTCTTATATATCGGAATGTCTGACACTCTATATTCCAAATCGTAACCTCAGATCCTAAGATGAGTGTCTCCTTAGAATTCCAAGAACAAAACTTAAAAGAAGTGGTGAGGCGGCCTTCTGCTGCTATGCACCTAAAATCTGGAATAGCCTGCCAATAGGAATTCGTCAGGCTAATACAGTAGAACACTTTAAAACACTGCTGAAAACACATTACTTTAACATGGCCTTTCTATAACTTCAATTTAACTTAATTTAACTTAATCCTGATACTCTGTATGCTCAATTTCCTCATAATGACTATTCAGGGTAGCACTAAAATCCGTACTGACCCCTACTCTCTTTTCTGTTTCTTTTTCCGGTTTCTTTGTGGTGGTGGCCTGCGCCACCTCCACCTACTCAAAGCTTCATGATGCTCCAACAATGATGGATGGATTAAAAGGCAGAATTCTACGTGACCATATCATCAAGCCT
Source organism: Polypterus bichir lapradei (assembly GCA_026402145.1). Lineage (NCBI taxonomy): Eukaryota > Metazoa > Chordata > Cladistia > Polypteriformes > Polypteridae > Polypterus > Polypterus bichir. The sequence continues at coordinate 110,293,383 of JANRMT010028174.1, read as the reverse complement.
TTCCGTGAGAACCCTAAATCCAAAGAGGACTGTTTCATTTATGTTAGGTAGAATGCCCGGAGGGGACTGGACGGTCTTATGGTCTGGAATCCCTACAGATTTTTTTTTTTTTTCTCCAGCCGTCTGGAGTTTTTTTTTTTTTTTTTTTTTTTCTGTCCCCCCTGGCCATTGGACCTTACTCTTATTCGATGTTAATTAAT
>JANRMT010028174.1:110281236-110293083 GCA_026402145.1 Polypterus bichir lapradei | reverse complement strand
TGTCCCCCCTGGCCATTGGACCTTACTCTTATTCGATGTTAATTAATACCGATTTATTTTGTTTTCTTATTGTGTCTTATTTTTCTATTCTTTATTATGTAAAGCACTTTGAGCTACTGTTTGTATGAAAATGTGCTATATAAATAAATGTTGTTGTTGTTGATTTGGAATATAGGGTGTCAGACATTCCGATATATAAGATGGAGCGAGATTATTTAAGGCTTTATAAACCATAAGCAGAATTTTAAAGTCAATTCTGAAAGACACAGGTAACCAGTGTAGTGACATCAAAACTGGAAAAATGTGTTCGGATTTTCTTTTCCTAGTTAGGATTCTAGCAGCTGCATTCTGCACTCGTTGCAAATGATTTGTGTCTTTTTTGGGTAGTACTGAGAGGAGTGCGTTACAGTAATCTAGTCGACTGAAAACAAAAGCGTGAATTTCTCAGCATCTTTCAGTGAGGTCTAACTTTTGCGATGTTTCTTAAGTGAAAAAATGCTGTTCTACTGGTCTGATGAATATTCGATTTAAAATTTTGGTTAGAGTCAACAGTTACCCCTAAGTTTTTTACTTCCGTCTTAAACTTGATGCATTAGGATTAAAAGTTATTTCTGATAACCTCATTGAATCCATTATTGCCAATCACTAAAATTTCAGTTTTCTCTTTATTTAGCTTGAGAAAATTACTATTCATCCATTTAGAAATACCAGTAAGACATTGTGTTAGTGAATCGAGAAAGTCAATATCATCAGGTGCTATTGATAAATACAGCTGTGTGTCATCAGCATAGCTGTGGTAGCTCACATTGTAACCTGAGATAATCTGACCTAACGGAAGCATATAGATTGAGAAAAGCAGCGGACCCAGGATAGAGCCTTGTGGAACACCATACAGAATATCATGTCTCTTTGAGTTGTGATTATCACAACTAACAAAGAATTTTCCTCCCTGCCAGGTAGGATTTAAACCAATTTAAGACACTGCCAGAGAGGCCCACCCTTTGACTAAGGCGATTTCTAAGAATATTGTGATCAATGGTGTTAAATGCGGCACTCGGATCTAGGAGAATGAGAACAGATAAATGGCCTCTGTCTGCATTTACCCGCAAGTCATTTATTACTTTGAGTGCAGTTTCTGTGCTGTGATTTGTTCTAAACAAAGGAACACACCTGTCTATATACTGTAAGGTCCCACAGTTGACAGTTAATGTCAGAGCACAAACCAAGCATGAAGTCAAAGGAATTGTCTGTAGACCTCCAAGACTGGGTTGTCTCTGGGGAAGGTTACAGAAACATTTCTGCTGTTTTGAAGGTCCCAATGAGCACAGTGGCCTCCGTCATCCATACGTGGAAGAAGTTTGAAACCACCAGGACTCTTCCTAGAGCTGGCAGGCCATCTAAACTGAGTGATCGGGGGAGAAGGGCCTTAGTCAGGGAGGTGATCAAGATCTCAATGGTCACTCTGTCAGAGCTCCAGAGGTCCTTTGTGGAGAGAGGAGAACCTTCCAGAAGGGCAACCATCTCTGCAGCAATACACCAATCAGGCCTGTATGGTAGAGTGGCCAGACGGAAGCTACTCCTTAGTAAAAGGCACATGGCAGCCCGCCTGGAGTTTGCTAAAAGGCATCTGATGGACTCTCAGACCATGAGAAACAAAATTCTCTTGTTTGATGAGACAAAGATTGAACTCTTTGGTGTGAATGCCATGCGTCACGTTTGGAGGGAACCAGGCACCGCTCGTCACCGGGCCAATACCATCCCTACAGTGAAGCATGGTGGTGGCAGCATCATGCTGTGGGGATGTTTTTCAGCAGCAAGAACTGGGAGACTAGTCAGGATAAAGGGAAAGATGACTGCAGCAATGTACAGAGACATCCTGGACTTGCTCCAGAGCACTCTTGACCTCAGACTGGGGTGACGGTTCATCTTTCAGCAGGACAACGACCCTAAGCACACAGCCAAGATATCAAAGGAGTGGCTTCAGGACAACTCTGTGAATGTCCTTGAGTGGCCCAGCCAGAGCCCAGACTTGAATCAGATTGAACATCTCTGGAGAGATCTTAAAATGGCTGTGCACCGACGCTTCCCATCCAACCTGATGGAGCTTGAGAGGTGTTGCAAAGAGGAATCGGCGAAACTGGCCAAGGATAGGTGTGCCAAGCTTGTGGTATCATATTCAAAAAGACTTGAGGCTGCAATTGCTGCCAAAGGTGCCTCGATAAAGTATTGAGCAAAGGCTGTGAATACTTATGTACATGTGAAGCTCAGTTTTTTTATTTTTAATAAATTTGCAAAAACCTCAAGTAAACTTTTTTTCACGTTGTCATTATGGGGTGTTGTGTGTAGAATTCTGAGAAATAAAATGAATTTAATCCATTTTGGAATAAGGCTGTAACATAACAAAATGTGGAAAAAGTGATGAGCTGTGAATACTTTACGGATGCACTGTATATGAACCCAAAAGAGTAGCTTATTCACTATGCAGTTGGCAGCATGCACATTGACTACTAGTTATGTTTCATATCTCATCAGCATTCTTTATGCACACATAGGTAAGATACATATTTGGCTAAGAAATAAGCTACTTTTATAGCAACAAGACAGAGGGGAGAGAGCGCATTTGCTCTGCACCCTCCATGTGTTCTAAATTTGCTGTTGCAATTCCATAATTCATACTCATTCAATACAAATGAAAGTACTTAATGGTGTACAAAAAAAAAAAAATTAATTTCAAGTTTGACTTTAAAACAGTTTATGGTCTTGCCTTTATTTGTAAATTAAGTCCATGAGCCTATCCTTATCCACAGAAATCTCTTCTTTCTTGTAAAAGTCCTCCTTATTTTCCTTTAGTTTTAAAAATCTTAATCTTCCATTTTGGCAGTCAGTCAGAACTAAAAGTAAAAATAAATGCACTGCTGCAGTGCTGTTGACTTTCTGATATCGTTAACTTATTGGCAGCTAGATCTCTGCATAGAAGAACAGCAGCAATGAGTGTGGCATGGTATTGTCTGTCTTACCTTGTTCCTTTTCACTGCGGTTTTATGTCCGATCAGTAAGACTGAATATGCACACATTCATTAAAGATATTAGCCAGACTGTGGAAAGTAAGGATGTATGATAAACGTGTCTGCAAACAAATTGGCGACATACAGAGAGACAGCAACAGGCATGAGCCATTTGCATGCATCAACCCAGTGTGTGAGGGATAGCGCAGTCTGAGGCTCGGCTCGGTTTGTCACTGCTGCACCTTACGTTTTTCCCTGCATTTGAACAGGAAATGTGCAAATTCAGCATTTCTGACTATACAAATGATCAAAGTTATTGGAATCATACAGAAAACAAATGTATAGCACAGACAAGTGGACACATTTATTTTATGTTTTTTTTCTTTTATTTTTTTTTTTTGTTTTTTTTTAGCATCTGTGTAATTCATTATGATAGAGCCTTCTCATCAATCCATCCATCCATCCTCTTCCACTTATCCGAGATCGGGTTAAGCAGAGATGCCCAGATTTCCCTCTCCTCGGCCACTTCTTCTAGCTCTTCTGGGGGTATCCCGAGGCGTTACCAGGCCAGCCGGGAGACAGTCCCTCCAGCGTGTCCTGGGTCTTCCCCGGGGCCTCCTCCCAGTTGGACGTGCCCCGAACACCTCACCAGGGAGGCGTCCAGGAGGCATCCTGATCAGATGCCCGAGCCACCTCATCTGACTCCTCTCAATGCGGAGGAGCAGCAGCTCTACTCTGAGCCCCTCCCGGATGACTGAGCTTCTCACCCTATCTTTAAGGGAAAGCCCAGACACACTGCGGAGAAAACTCATTTCACCTGCTTGTATTCGCGATCTCGTTCTTTCGGTCACTACCCATAGCTCATGACCATAGGTGAGGGTAGGAGCATACATCGACAGGTAAATTGATTTTTCAATTTTTCACCATGACAGACCGATGCAGAGCCTGCATTACTGTGGACGCCACACCGATCCGCCTGTCGATCTCGTGCTCCAGTCTTCCCTCACTTGTGAACAAGACCCCGAGATACTTGAACTCCTCCACCTGGGGCAGGATCTCGCTTCCAAACCTGAGAGGACACTCTACCCTTTTTCGGCTGAGGACCATGGTTTCCGATTTGGAGGTGCTGATTCCCATCCCAGCCCTTCACACTCAGCTGCGAACGAACCAGAGAGAGCTGAAGATCATGGCCTGATGAAGCAAACAGGACAACATCATCTGTAAAAAGCAGTGACCCAATCCTGAGTCCACCAAACCACACCCCCTCACCGCCCTGACTGCGCCTAGAAATTCTGTCCATAAAAGTTATAAACAGAATCGGTAACAAAGGGCAGCCCTGGTGGAGTCCAGCTCTCACTGGAAACGGGTTCGACTTACTTTATGACCACCTTATGGCCATAGCTCCGGTCAGCTGCCTCAACAATAGAGGCTTGGAAAACATGGCCTATTCGGACTCTATGTCCCCCACCTCCCTCGGAACATGGTTGAAGTTCTGCCGGAGATGGGAGTTGAAGCTACTTCTGACAGGGGACTCTGCCAGATGTTCCCAGCAAACCCTCACAATACGTTTGGGCCTACCAGGCCTGACCAGTATCCTCCCCCACCATCGAAGCCAACTCGCCACCAGGTGGTGATCAGTTGACAGCTCCGCCCCTCTCTTCACCCGAGTGTCCAAGACATGTTGCCGCAAGTCCGACGACACGACCACAGAGTCGATCATCGAACTGAGGCCTAGGGTGTCCTGGTGCCAAGTGCACATATGAACACCCCTATGATTGAACATGGTGTTTGTTATGTAGAATCCGTGATGAGCACAGAAGTCCAATAACAAAACACTGCTTGGGTTCAGATCGGGTGGGCCATTCCTCCCAATCACGCCTATCCAGGTCTCACTGTCATTGCCCACGTGTGCATTGAAGTCTCCCAGCAGAACGAAGGAGTCCCCAGAAGGTATGCCCTCTAGCACCCCCTACAGGAACTCCAAAAAGTTTGGGTATTTCAGACTGCTGTTCGGCGCATACGCACAAACAACAGTTAGGACCCGTCCCCCCACCCGAAGGTGAAAGAAGGCTACCCTCTTGTCCACCGCGGTAAATCCTACTGAACAGGCTCCAAGTCGTGGGGGCAATAAGTATGCCAACACCCGCTCTGCGCCATTCACCGGGGGCAACTCCAGAATGGTAGAGTCCAGCCCCTCTCAAGGAGATTGGTTCCAGAGTCCAAGCTGTGTGTCGAGGTGAGCCCGACTATATCTAGCCGGAACCTCTCGACTAGCTCAGGCTCTTTCCCCTTCAGAGAGGTGACATTCCACGTCCCAAGAACCAGCTTCTGTAGCCGAGGATCGTACCGCCAAGGTTCCCGCCTTCGGCCACCACCCAATTCTTACTGCACCGGACCTCCTTGGCCCCTCCCATAGGTGGTGAGCCCATGGGAAGGGGGACCCATGTTTCCTCTTCAGGCTGTGCCCAGCCGAGCCCCATGGGTGCAGGGCCGGTCACCAGGCGCTCACCATCGAGCCCCACCTCCAGGCCTGGAGAGCTATGATAGAGCCTTCTTCATTTCTTTATTCTACACAACTCTTCCACTTTTTAAAGCATTCTATCATGAAGAAACTGCCACATGGAGCATACACCAGTTAATCTTTTGAGTCCCATTGTTACCCATTGTATAGTGTAATGTGTAAGTTTTCCTTTCACTGGTCAAAATGACTGGAAGTCTTTTTTTTTTTCCTGATTTCTTCTTTCATTTCCTCAAAATTTAATGGCTTCTGTCTAATACCAAGTTTTTTTTACTTTTGCTGTTTATCCATTGTTATATCACTAATTATTTCAAGAAACCATATTGTACATTTTTTTTCTCCTCCACTAACATTTTATGAAGTAAAATCATTGGCTTATTTAACCAAAGTTATTTAATTGCATCTTTTTTTAACTGGCATCCAGATTCTTACCCAGATCACAATAATTTAGTGATCCAGTAATTTGTCTGTTTGACAAAAGTAGTGTTTAAATGCCCTTGTTGGATTAGAAAGTAAATTTACAATGAGGAGAAATGTGTCCATTGTTATTTGTCAAACTGAGTAGCAAAGTACCTATCATGTAAATATAGTGGTAGCAAACCTTTTTCCCTGAAACATGTTATTCCATATAACAATTTTCATGTCTTACTTTCATGATAGTGACGTTGTGGTGAATTTGACTTGTGTTCTTAATATCATAAAATTTGTCAGTTATTAAACAAATTAATGTTATCGGATAATGTTATCGGATATAAATGCACATTCCTGTGAGCATATTAATGTGGACAGTTTTGTTGATTATACCATGGAGTGTGCATTTAAAAAGACAAGTGTGCACAAAATCAAATGCAATGCCTTGCACAAATATTCAGACCCTTAAGAAATTCTCTAATTTCATTGTATTCTAATTTTTTGTTATTGTTGTACCATTAAACAGTCACATTAAATTAAAATAATTTTGACTTTGAGTGTATTTAAAGTAAATATTACATTGAATAATATTGCAGTCAAGGATTTCTTTCAGTAAAATCTAAAGACAGGACATTATACTAGATACTGAAAAGAGGAAGACCATATAAAAGAAGTGACAAGTCTTTATCTTAAATTTTGCTATGGCGAGGAAAATTATTTGATAAACTTTGGTAAGGAAGTACTTTATCTTGCCTGGTATTCTGGTGAACTATCACATTAAAACTGCTTTAAAATTTTTTTCATACAATGTTTTGTTTATTGCATGTAATAGTATAATAAGAATATTGTTGATACTGAATCATCTCTAGTGAAGTTTCTTTGTTGGTGAGAAGATAAAAGTGAAAGCTACAGGCAACTTATCGAGTACACTGCAGTCATATTAGACAGTAGTATAAATAAGTCATGATAAACAAAGTAATATTTGGGCTGGGGAAAAAATGGGAGGTGTGGTGTAGCTCCCACACCTTCACTAAGTTTGAAATGCTTTAAAGGCCTCAGATTTCAGAGGTAATGAAAGATCCTGAAGAAGAAGAAAATAAAATTAAATTGAGTTCTAAGTGGAGTTTACTTTTACCAAAAAAAGTAAAGACTGATGAATTAAAATAACGGCAAATTCTCACCCTGACAAGGACATGCATTCTGTTTTCACAGGAATGTATGGGCTTTTAACTGAAAACCATTGAAGGATTTCTGTTGTTGACTGAAATGCTGGTTTTGCTCGATTGTTCACAAGATAATGGCCTTTTCAAAACAGATGTAGTGCTTGTATGAATGCCAAGCATTTGATGATAATAGGCTTTTTATGAGACAAATGTTTTCGAAGGACACGTGGTAGACATTAATTTTGTTTAAAGAACATGCAGTTTTAAATTTTTATTTAAAATGTTTTTAAATTTTTATATACATTTTTTATATTTTTACTAATAAGTGAAGCCATAAGTGGAGGAATATGGATATAAACAAACAGAAGTGCATTTTTGTTACTGTAAAATATTTTTGTGTAGAAACCATAATGCAAATCACAATACCAGTATTTTTTATATTCTAATTGTTGTTTGAATGCTAGTTCAGAGATGTGTTTGAACAAAAAGATTCTTGTAGCACTGCTCCTTTCATGGGAATATTATTTAAGAGTTAATCAAAATAGGAAACAAGGCCACACTTTTCATTATTTGTTTCATAGCTCTTAGATATTATTTAAATTACTGTATTATTAAGCACGATTCATACTCAACCCCATTTCTTTCCTTTCTTAAAAGTTGTACCACTTGCTGCTGACATGTTTCACTTCATATTAGGCTGTTTGACCTTAAGTCTTTTAGATTCTTTTGTGGAGCAGCTTCTACCAATGAGGTGTCACCTATTGCATAGCTGTACTCGGGTCCTAGTGAGGGAATACTGCAGATCAGCTTGGAAATGAAACACAAGCAACTCTCTTTTTTGTCTGTCCCCAGAGAAAGAAAAGGTCTAGCAGAGGGAGTGAAAAGGAGAGAGAAAAATAGGTATTTTGTTCATTTTGGTACTTTGCAACTTTTGCTTATGACTTGCATTCTGATGTTACAGTAAAGCCAAGAAATTGCCTCAATACTCAACATTTGGACCTATAGTTTTTATAGCTTGAAAATGTGAAAAGTACTTGAAGAAAAAAATAACAATGTTAACATTAAAAATATACAGGAATTTTAGTTGTGTTTTCTTTAATGTATATTTTGTTACTACCATCTTAATAACTGGCTATAGTGAGATTTATTTATTTATTTTTTGTAAACTTCAATTAGACAGTAATATTATAGACTCTAAAACTCAATCTAGATCACTGGACTAATAATTAAAAAAAAAAAAAAAAAAAAAAAAACATGCACACCTAAGGCAGATTGGTCAAGAGGGAAGATGCATCATAATTGCAGGAGCACATTTGCGGTGATCCCTTTGTTGTCAAGCATGTGGAAGCCATGGCATTAGCAACATGATTGTCAGTTAGTTTCATGCCTTTCCAAGTTATTTTTGAGCACCTGATCTTGGCAAGCCAAAATAAAAGGAGTCTGAATACAGTAGACCCCCATGAAGTCGCGGTTCAGAGTTCACGGATCATTCAGGGATTTTTCCTTAAAACCTAACTAATAATTGTTTGCAGAAACCACAAATATCCTCCGTAATTTTTTTATGGCTTTTTTCGTGGCAGTAATGTACTGTAGAGAGAACAGGAAGCAACCGTAGAGGAAAACACAGCTTGGGATGGTGAAAGTAGCCAATCTGAGAGCGTTATTCATTTCTCCTTGCTGCTGATTGACTGCTGCCCTGTGACACATTTCCAGCTGAGTGTTCTCGTGTTTTCCGTTTTGTTGTTCTTAAAGCCCCAAGATGCCGCCGAAACGCTCTGCACCTTCTAAGGCTTCTAGCAATGAGCCTAAGTGCCAGAAGAAGTTTAAAACACTCCAGGAGAAGGTTGAACTACTGGATTTGCTTCAGGAACTAAAAAGTTATGCCACAGTAGTGCACCATTATGGCATTAATGAAAGCACTGTATGCTACATAAAAAAGAACGAGGCATCGATCAGGAGTACCGTATCAGGGACCTATGAAGAAAAGCCAGCACGAAACCCCACCAGAAGAAGACTCGTCCGAAGATACGACTCCTCCTGAAGCGCCTGAGGAAGAGGCACCACCCGAGGAGCTGTAAATCCTCAGCATCGTACTGCGCAGCTAATTCATCATTAAATTAAATAATTTATTTACCCTACTTATAACAAAGAAAATGATAGTGCATAACAGAAAACAGTCTTGCATGAATTACAGTACATATAGCGGTAACATCGGTATTTTACATTCTAGCACTGTGGGAGACACAGCAGTACAGTACTGTACAGTATACGGGTTTACCTTTGCATTTTTTTTTTTTTTTGGTAATGTATTAAGCTATATTTGAAATTTAAAGTGTTTTGGGGGCATGTTTAGGGTTTAAACTATAAAAATAGACATTTATAGGCCATTTTTTAACCACATCCAAAATTTGAGGTTTTTCACAATTCGCGGGTGCTGTAGGAACGTAACCCCGCAAATGTCCAGAGTGTACTGTATTTAACTATTATATCTTAAAAAGTTGTGTATGTATACAGAACAGAAGCCCTTCACCTATTTCCATTACTTACAGAATTCATTACACATTTTCTGATCCCCGACGGCGCATCACAAGCTCCCTGCACATCACAATATAATTTAAAAGGTCCAACATAAACAAAACATAATATAACAGAGTTTAAAAAGAAAATTACAATACAGGAGAACATTAACATTAATACATTAACATTGCCATCAGTGGTTTTTCAGTTTTGTTTGTTTTGTTTATATCGTTCATTGTTCTTATTACTCCATAAATTGAAGCAATACATGAAGCACTTTTGCCGTTTTGTAAACATTTACTAATTTCAGTTTTTTGTGACAATTTCAACACCACTTGCTTACGTTTATCAGCCATAATAATGTGTAGTAGATTGATTATATTAAAAGAGAAAAGCTACGAAACACTGTTAAAACTGAAGGTACGTAACTGACACTGTGATTTCAAAATTCATCCTGAAGCGTGGTGCTGGGGAAGAACATTATGCGCTAGCACAAGGAAGAGTTGTTCCAATGTGCACAGCTTGTAATATATTGCATGGTAGTAGTAGTACAGTAATAGGTAGGCGCTGGCGTGCACGTTTTCTCTTTTTTTTTTTTTTTTTTTTTTTTTTAAAATCATGGTTAATCAAGTGATGGATAATGGAGGGTTTACTGTAATGAAATGTGAGATCATGTTTTTGTTTTATAATATGACATTCAAGTTTGTAAAATGTTTAAATAAGAGAGTACAGAAAACCTCTTGCCAATAAAGTTATTTCTTTATGCAACAAGGAGAGCACAACACTTGCTCTCAGTGTGATTTTTGTTTTATGCCATGCTTTTGCAGATCTGCTTTTGTATTAAGGGTTAACTTAACCCAACATAGTGATATTTTTCGTTTGTGGTCCTTTTAAAGTGAACTCTTTCTGTTGGCATACCTATAGCAAAATAGGTTTCACAATGGTCAGCTGTACTCAGTTTACTCAAAGTGGTGAAAGTAATGGCTGTTTAACCCTAATCCATGAATGAGGGGGTCTCCAAGACCCCTAGTCGCAGATTTTCAAATTCTTTCCCTTTCAAGGTAATACAACGGCCATGAAATTTTCTGACTTTTCATTTTGTGTTGTCAGGAAAAATGTGCCGAAATCCGCTTCTCAATAGCTTAGTGCAAATACAGTTAGGTCCATAAATATTTGGACAACTTTTTTCTAATTGTGGTTCTGTACATTACCGCAACGAATGTTAAATGAAACAACTCAGATGCAGTTGAAGTGCAGACTTTCAGCTTTAATTCAGTGGGTTGAACAAAAAGATTGCATAAAAATGTGAGGCAACTAAAGCATTTTTTTAACACAATTCTTTATTTCACGGGCTCAAAAGTAATTGGACAATTGACTCAAAGGCTATTTCATGGGCAGGTGTGGGCAAGTCCGTCATTATGTCATTATCAATTAAGTAGATAAAAGGCCTGGAGTTGATTTGAGGTGTGGTGCTTGCATGTGGAAGATTTTGCTGTGAACAGACGACATGCGGTCAAAGGAGCTCTCCATGCAGGTGAAAGAAGCCATCCTTAAGCTGCGAAAACAGAAAAAACCCATCCGGGAAATTGCTACAATATTACGAGTGGCAAAATCTACAGTTTGGTACATCCTGAGAAAGAACTAGTGAACTCGGCAACGCAAAAAGACCTGGACGTCCACGGAAGACAACAGTGGTGGATGATTGCAGAATCAGTCCCATGGTGAAGAGTAACCCCTTCACAACACCCAACCAAGTGAACAACACTCTCCAGGCGGTAGGTGTATCGATATCCAAGTCTAACATAAAGAGAAGACTGCATGAAAGTAAATACAGAGGGTGCACTGCAAGGAGCAAGCCACTCATAAGCCTCAAGAATAGAAAGGCTAGATTGGACTTTGCTAAAGAACATCTAAAAAAGCCAGCACAGTTCTGGAAAAATATTCTTTGGACAGATGAAACCAAGATCAGCCTCTACCAGAATGATGGCAAGAAAAAAGCATGGAGAAGGCGTGGAACAGCTCATTATCCAAAGCATAACACATCATCTGTAAAACACGGTGGAGGCAGTGTGATGGCTTAGAAGTGCATGGCTGCCAGTGGCACTGGGATAGTAGTGTTTATTGATGACTAGCAGAATACCCGCGCTTCACAGCGGAGAAGTAGTGTGTTAAAGAAGGTATGAAAAAGAAAAGGAAAAATTTAAAAAATAACGTAACATGATTGTTAATGTAC
>JANRMT010028174.1:110264482-110276236 GCA_026402145.1 Polypterus bichir lapradei | reverse complement strand
CCACCCGCCTTAACTGTCAATCCCCCACAAACACAGTCTCTCGGAATTTGCATAAGCACACCCCTTCACCTGCAATTTTAACTTAGTTACAAAGTGATCAAAACTCTCGTTTATATCCTGCGTCCTCTCATTAAACTTGTATCCCGCATTACCCGTGGGCACGAAAAGCACCAGCGGCAGCCTGTCTATTAAGTTAATTTAAAGTTTAGGTTTATACCTCGCTTTGTTTCCGAAGTAGCTGTACTGATGAATATGGTAGTATGTCACTCGCTCGCTTCTTATTGTTTCGCTGCCTTCTCAATTATATAATGCATGTTTTGTTCAGCGTATTTTGGAGCTCTTCCTGGTTTTCTACATAGTGCCTTGACAGTCAGTTCACGTGATTACGTGGGCGGCGTAATGATGTCACACGAAACTCCGCCCCCACGGCGGTCAAGCTCAACTCCATTACAGTAAATGGAGAAAAATACCTTCCAGTTATGACCATTACGCGTAGAATTTCGAAATGAAACCTGCCCAACTTTTGTAAGGAAGCTGTAAGGAATAAGCCTGCCAAATTTCAGCCTTCTACCTACACGGGAAGTTGGAGAATTAGTGATGAGTCAGTCAGTCAGTCAGTCAGGGCTTTGCCTTTTATTAGTATAGATGTGACACAGGACAGAAGCAGCTGAATGAATTCTGAGGTGTTCAGAGAGATACTGTCTGCTCAAATCCAGCTAAATGCAATCAAATTGATTGGGTGGCATTTCATGATACAGATGGACTATGACCCAAAACATACAGCCAAAGCAACCCAGGAGTTTATTAAAGCAAAGAAGTGGAAAATTCTTGAATGGCCAAGTCAGTCACCTGATCTTAACCCAATTGAGCATGCATTTCACTTGTTTGGACAGAAAGGCCCACAAACAAACAGCAACTGAAAGCCGCTGCAGTAAAGGCCTGGCAGAGCATTAAAAAGGAGGAAACCCAGCATCTGGTGATGTCCATGAGTTCAAGACTTCAGGCTGTCATTGCCAGCAAAGGGTTTTCAACCAAGTATTAGAAATAAACATTTTATTTCCAGTTATTTAATTTGTCCAATTACTTTTCAGCCCCTGAAATAAAGGGATTGTGTTAAAAAAAAATGCTTTAGTTGCCTCACATTTTTATACAATCTTTTTGTTCAACCCACTGAATTAAAGCTGAAAGTCTGCACTTCAACTGCATCTGAGTTGTTTCATTTAAAATTCATTATGGTAATGTACAGAACCAAAATTAGAAAAAAGTTGTCTCTGTCCAAATATTTATGGACCTAGCTGTAAGTGCACAGTAGCACAAAGTAGTTGGGGGTCTCCGAGGCCCCGCCATTCATGGAAACGTTACCATTGTTGTACAAGCATTTTGCTTTGTTTTATATTTGAATTTTCTATTTAAATTTGTATTTTCTTTGGTTTAGTTTTTCTTAGTCCTGCCTGAGACATCGCTGGTGTATAGTTTGTTGAGGAGCAAGTCCAGTTGATGTGTTTATGAACAATGAGTCAACGACCAACAAAGAAATTCAATGCAAGTGAAGCCTTGGCTGAAATAATGCAGGAGTTGTCGGATTTTGATACATCAGACATCTCAAATGAAAAGGACAATGATTATGGAAGCGACACTGTGTCAAGTGATGAGGAAACAAAAATTAATGATGAAAAAGCCCCGTGGAGATGCAGCAAATGTAGCTATGAAGCAACGCTGTCACATGTGCCCAAGCGCAAAGGAAAGAAAGATAAAGGCCGCTTGCTCCCAGTGCAAATGTCTGGTTTGCCAGGAACATTCAGAGCGCTTCCTTGTGTGTCGACAGCCTGCAAACAAGTTGAAGTTGAGGCAGATTCTGAGTGACTGTTCTGTATGCAAATCAGACTTGTAACTGTCGTCTTGTTTTAGTGCTACTATGACTGTATTTTATATGATTTGGTGAACACTAAACATGCATTACTATTACAAAGGTAACATGTAAGCCATCTAAAATTTACATCACATTTACTTAATTTCAGAGGTAATTAAAATTTCTGAAGTTATTGTATTGCTTTTTAGGCAAATCTAACCAGTTTAAAGTGGTCTGCAAGACCCCCCCCATTCATGGAAACGTTATAAAAATGACATTTGTGGTTAAGGGTTAAGAGAAATGTCAGTTTTAGAGCACCTTGATAGAACTGGTTGTGTGCTTACTGACATTGACTAAACAACACTTTCTGAACAGAAATGGGCTATTTGTCTTCTGGCTGTAAGTGTTCAGTAAATGGTACAGAATATATATTTAGGTGTGATGGAAGTGTCCAGAATTATCATTTAATGTTTGCATCACTGATTTTATATGTAAGTTTCATTTGTAAGAAAATTAAAATTTCGTGCTATATTGTAAATTGACTGCATGTTCTAGAGTGAGTGTTGTTCCACTTGGGGATCTTTTCTGCTTTGTGTGTGGAATAGGCTTTGGCTTATCATAACCTTGTTATTGAACAAGTGGGATTAGAAAATGGATGAAAAGAAAGACTATTTATATTTTAAAAATGTAATATGCTTATGTCATTTCCTGAACAAACTATGAAATAGGCTTGTGCCAAGAATAAAATACTGTCAAAAAAAAAGGTGCAAATTTGATGTTAATTTGAAACTCTCAAACTCTTTTATACTTAATCAGTTGTTTTTGTGTTATTTACAGGACACTCTGCCTTGTGTAGGGGAAGACCCGAATGATTACAGTTCCAGACTTTACTGTCGGTCTGTGAGCCTGGAGCACAAATCCAGTGAACATCTTCCCTTTTAATAACTTCAGGTGGGCAGCTAAAGATACAGATGATATTTTCAGCTTCAGGGGTGAAAGTTCTTTTCTCCTCAATGACAACAATTTGACTTTGTTTCTAGAAATTTCTGTACATGGTGTATGTTTTGTTCTAATAGGATTAACAAATCTCTGTTTACCCCCATACCTTCATCTTACCGTGACATTTTTCATCTCTAAATGTTTATGCTATGAGAAACCCCAGTGTTCAGTTTAATTTGATGAACACTGAGATCTGGTCCAGAGTAAGACTTTTAATAGTCATCAGCCTTTTTCTTTCAATTATGTGTTTTTGAAAGTAAGATCTTGTCTCGGTGATCTCATTACAGTCATGTGAAAAACACCCCATGGAAATTGTTGACCTTTTCAACATATTAGTACAGGCAAATATTAGATCTTCATTCAAAACAGTGCTGATAAAGGTGATATACTTGAGTAGATGACACATAAAATTGTCACGGTGTATTTGTTCTTATTATCTAAAGTAAAAAAAAATGCAGATTTGTCACATGGAAAAAAGTAAGTATACCCCTATATTTGTCACCAAATCAAATCCGTAAAATTAAAATCGGGTGTTCTATATTAGATGCCAATAATTAGTACCTCCTTAGGGTGTATGCAGGTGGAACCTGTCTTATTTCAACCCCAGATATCTGGGGTCTCTTTTCTATTGATGTGTGTGGTGTCATGCCAAAATCAAAGGGGTTCTTTTTTAAAAAAATCAGAAGGTTGTGAATGCCTATAAGTCTGGTGAGGAATTCAAAAAGATCACTAAATTATTTGAAATCAATCATTTCTCAGTAAGAAAAATCATCTGCAAGTGGCATTGATTTCAAACAACCTCTGATTTGTCCAGAAATTGCTAACCCAGCAAAGTTAGCCCAGGAGCTGATAATTGGATACTAAAATAAGTCTCCAAAGACCCCTGAATATCACTGTGGGACATGCAGGTACTGTAACTCAGTGCATACATAATACAGTAAGAAAGATTGCACTAACTTGACCTGCATGCAAAATGTGCTAGGAAAAAGTCTTTCCTTTTATCTGTAGAGACTTGTTGGTATGACCTTTTTGCCTGTTCAGATATGTTGAAAAAGTCAATTTCCATGGGATGTACTTTTTTACATGACTATATATGCTGTAAATGTAGCCTTGATTAAAGACATTCCTAGTTTTAAACCAGATTTTTCAATAAATATACACAAGCTAGTATTTAGTAACTGATTTGTAGATCAGTAAGTGCATATTTTTCATAGCCATCTCTGCAGCTGAAAGGTAAATTTAAGTAACACATCTTGAGTAGTAATCTCTTGTATACACATGATACACAAAGTTGCCACCACAACTTCACTTCTTCAATATGTTTATATTTTGTGTGACTAGAGCTGAACTGGGGATGGTTGATGGGGCCTAAAATAAACATCTAAGGGAATTATTTTGGATAGAAATAATTGTCAAAATAAGTTGTTGATTTATAACGTATACCCACTAATGTGGTTTATATCATTCTATAATGATTTTCACCTGTAATACAATTGTATGTGCTGTGTGGTGAAACTAATCTGTAAAGTGCAATTATTAAAACAAAAAAAGTATACAAGTATAATAAGTAATAACTTTTTAGTTTTGTCACTAATTTAGAATAAGTTAAATTTTTTTTTTTTTTTTTTTTTAGCTAGAAACACTAGCTTTTATGCTTCTTTCTTAGGTGTCTTTATATTGTATGGCTTTTTCGCTACTCATTTTGTGACTTGCTGGGCCTAAGTGTGAATTAGCTGGACTGATATTTACTTAGAAGGCTGTAGTGCTTCACCAAAGCTTGTGCTTTGTTGATACCTTGTTAGCTATCAAAAGCATATGCAAAGTATTGCCTTCCCTGGCTTGGTAGTGTGTTGCATGTGTCAAGGTTTGCACAATGCTGTACCAAGCAGAAAATCTGCTTGTATGTTGCCTATACACTGAAGTAGAGATCTGTACTCCCCTGAAACCATAATTAATTCTGTACGACAATGTGAGATATAATTCTAGAGCTGAGCGCAAGAACAGGTACTTAAGAAAATAATTTGAGTCAATAAATAACTAAAAGTGTTGCTGGTGTTGAAATTCTGTTAAAATTTCTCTCAATGTTAAAATTCTCATCTTTTTAAAATTGTCTCAAAAATAAAAGAGAAGGTGCATGTAAAGGTGGATAAATTACTGTATTTGTATTTCATTATTGCTGATGATCAACGGTTTGTGCATACACAATGAGCTTTGAATGAGGCTCCTTTGTACACTGCTTGTCAAAGGACTAACCAATATAACATTTCACATTAAAAATAAAAGTGACAAATAATTTGAAAATACAAAAAGTATGGAGTATTTGTCATATTTTTGAATATGTGAAAATGGTTATATGCTGTACTTGGAGGCTTATATTTCAGTGGAAGTTGAGTTAGGCTTGTTAGATCAAACATAGTATTTTGCAGTGTAGGTTTGTGTTTACAATATGAAAAATAGCATACACTCTGACAGGATGTGTATTCTTCAGTGTACATGCAAGTATCGCTATTAGATCTGTATGTCAGCATTACTAATAAATTTAGATCATCTTGAATTAAATTCAACTTGTTACTTGTACACGTGCAAGTAAAAAATTAATCGTATTGTACAGTATATAATATGAAAATTTATGCTGTTAGTTTACTGGCAAGAATTGGGACTTGCCTGTAATCCCAAAATGGTAAATAAATAGCTAAAACAACATGTACAACCTTACCCTAATCTCAGTGGGAAAAAAAACAAAACTCTTGACACATTTACTATTAATGTGAAAAATATTTTGAATACATTGTCAATTCATTTAACGGAAGATTTATCTTAGTCTTTCACTTGAAAAATTGAAGTTTAGCAAAAGAAAATGTTTTTTGCTATTATGACTGGCTGTTCAATGACCTTATAATCTTGTGGAATGAAAGTGTCTCTGAACCTGCCTTTATAAGTGTAAATATTCTTTTCCTGTATACCAGAAAGGAGGAATGAAGAAATACATGTACTTACTCTGATGTTTGAGGAAAACTTAATTTTTTCATCTGCTCTAACCAATTCTTTACAGTTAGACAGTGGAATCCATCCTAACTGGCTGCATAGCATCCTGGTATGATGCGTACTTGGCTGAAGAACATAAAGCACTGTAGTGGATGATGGAGTTGGCATAGAATATAACTGGAATCCAGCTGCCTTCTTTTTAGGTCATATATGACACACATTGCCATACGTAAATAATATTACTAAAGACCTCGCATCAGTTTAATGCACATTGTTCCAACAGCCCTGCTTTTCACCTAGGGTCTGTTTGACAGATTTCAGTTATTCAGATATATTGTTTTTTGAAAGCAAGTTTCTTAATTCTTGACCTTGCATAATGGGGCAAAATTGTGAAGTATGTTCCAGGTTGTTGACTAGAGCACTTTGAAATTTGCCGCTTGTATATTCCTTGATGTTTTCCTGGGGTTCTTGGAGACTTAAGCTGTATCTTTTAGTCCGCTCTTGAGTAGAATTTGGTGGGATGACCTGGCCTAGGTAGACTTTCATTGTTGTGAAATTTTCTCCTAGATAGTCTTTCACACAGTACAATGATAGACTACACATTGCATGGTGCATGCACAGTGCATGGTGAGCCATTGTACACTACCCCAGAGCAATTTTTTTTCATTTTAAGGGCCTTGCTCAATAGCCCAGTGGAATAGGATCCAATCTGGTAGTAATGATACTACCATAGTGCAGCTCCTTAGCCTCATACCACCTAGTTCATACCAGCTTCTTCCAGTTCTGGGTCACGGCATAGAGGCAGTACCTTTGCTGGCAGCCCTGGGCATAGGGTAGGAAAAACCATTTACACAGGGTGCCAGTATAGTGTCCAATCAACCTAAACAGTGCATTTTTGGCATGTAAATCAAAAAACACATACTCAGAACAGTGGAGTGGAACAGTGACCTTTAATCTATTGGGTAGGGGGGTAGAGAGAGAGAGGCTCACAGAAATTGTGTGTAACGGTGTATAAAGATGAGCTGTCGCACACACAGTTTAGGTCCTGTCTTTTACTCTCAGCTGTGATAATATGAATGATCAATCATAGACAACTGTACATTATTGGGATGCTCTGAATCTCAACTATCCAATGTAATGTGCCTTTCACTGTATGTGACTTGACAAGGTGGGATCTCTGATAAAAGCAGATTCACTCAGCAATGGCATGCCACCAGCCTTTGGGTGTTAGTGTACAAATTGCATATCATAATAATGAACGAGAGCTGACAACATGGAAATTAAGATTTATTTGAAAGAAGACACCCTTAGGTATGTAAAAATACAATGATTGCTTTTGATTGACTTGTGGGTATATTGCAACATACACAAACAACTTTGAAATATGGTAGTGCCTCCTAACATGTCCCACAGGATGGGTATTTGTCTTTAAACTATATAATATTTTCACAGAGAAAAGATTGTCCAGCATTCAGAGAATATGCAGGCTATATCAAGCTGTCAGTGCATTATTGCTTGGAGGGTCACTGTGTAAATTACTAGGTATCAAGAAAGAATGATAGCCTCTTTTTATTGCAACTTTCCAGTATATGCACCCCAACACCATCCTTAGTGAGATATATTTAGTCATAATGTTGGGTCATGTACTAGAAGTGGGGCCAATTTAGGGAAAAGTTAATGAATCTCAGGGTAGTCAGTAGTTCATGTAGACTAAATATGAGAAGAGAGGTAAAAGTTGATTGGATGGGCTATACTGTTTCTACCATGAAAGTATTATTTTAGGAATCTAAATTAGTTCTTACTTACCTACTTGCAACCTGCTGTCAGAAGCCACAATGGTTGAGAGACTGCCTTAAAACATACCTTTTTTTAAACTAATAAAACATGTACAG
Organism: Polypterus bichir lapradei; assembly: GCA_026402145.1. Lineage (NCBI taxonomy): Eukaryota > Metazoa > Chordata > Cladistia > Polypteriformes > Polypteridae > Polypterus > Polypterus bichir. Next base: position 110,268,511 of record JANRMT010028174.1, on the reverse strand, counting down.
AAATATTTTCCATAATACACATCACATAAAAGAAAAGAAAATTTTCTGTTATTACAAATTATGATTCTAATTAAATGTTCGTGTTTATCTTAAATGTTCCTGTTTATCTTGAACATACAAGGATAATGCTTAACAAATTTAAATGTACAATCAACACATTTGACTTTTAAGCCAAAAAGTCTATTGTTTTATTTATTTTCTTAATGAAGTGTTAGCTGCTGTACAATGCACAGGCTCACACAGACAAGGAGTCTCCATTTTAATTAAAGGACAACATGAAAAGGTCTGAAATCCTACAATTTTAATTTTTAATAAAGATGTGCCTCTGTTTCCTTACTCTTTCCTATTCCTTTCCATGTACAACATGATTTCTCAATTCCCTATTCTAAATTTATTACTCCATTTTCTTTAATAAAGCTAATATTCCTGTCTTCACACTCTCCTAAAGTTTGACTATCCGCTCCGTGTCTACAGGAAGATTGTCAACAAAATGGCACATGCTGTACACATGTCATTTTTAAGACAATTTACCAATAACCGATTAAGTCTTTTAGGGAAAAAATCGGTCATCAGATTGCATCAGTCATGGTACTAGCTTCTGTCTGCTCAACTTTTTTCTGCTTTATGCTATGGGCCATGTGCTTACAGTGCCGCATGGTATAAACAAAATCAATACTTCTCAAAATAGTATGGAAAATTCGACTAATAATTAACTTATAGAGGTAATATTATCAAAATTGTTTCAAAATTGGAGCACAGCATGAATTTAATTTACAAATAATGTAATGAGGTGATTTTGTTTTTCAGTCAAAACGAAAAGTGAAGGTTAATTCCATACTTACTGGGTACAATAGGATATAGAGCTTAACACTGAGAGTTGTTAGTTCTGGTTATGTTATTTAAAAGTGAGTTTTCAATTTCAAAATCTCAGTGCCATTTGAACAAACCTCTCTCTCTCTCTATTGTATGATAAATGGTTTTTGCGAAGTTGTGAGACATTTAGATTGCATGACACAAGTAATCTGACACTTTTTTCATGGATGTTTTGATATTGTTTGCTGTGGATCTCCATTGAAGCCCATTGTAGCAGGGATTTTGTGATCTGTTTTTCCCAAGAAAACATGAGATTAAAATGTTTTCTTAGCTACCCCAACACAGGGTAATTCATAGATATTATATGATTTTTGGGTGGAACATTCCGTTAAAGGCTTTTTTACGTTGTTTACGAATGGCTGATAATTATTGACAACTGTAGTACAAGGCAACATATACAAAGAGTAAATCTAAGGCCATCAAGTTGGTGTGTTCAAATACCTTCTACTTCATTCCATTTTCTCAAATTACAGATATCATAGAGCCAGTAGTACAGATGGAAACTCTGTAATGCCATGGCATCCTCTGCTTAACATGTCAGGAGCAGTGTCATTTTAAATGGTGGCATTATCACCCTCCTTTGAAACACAGTTACAATCACCGTTTTTCTAGTTTAAAGATTTTTTTTTTTTGTTGAAGTTTTGAGTAAGATTTCATTTTTTTTTTAGTTTTTATTCAGTTTTAGTTTTTCAGGTTTTTCTCTTTTTTAAATCTACTTTTATATTTAAGTTTTTAGTGTTTTAAGCAGTTAAGTTTTTGTTTTTTAGTTTTTGTTGCATTGTACAAGTTTTCGGCATATTGCTCTGGCAAAATTTTACACCAGATTCCCATCCTGATGTAACCTTCCCCATTTATCTGAGCTTGAGACCAGCACAAAGAAACAGACTGGTTTGTGCATCTCTTGTGGCTTGGTTACATCCCCTGTAGCTGGAAGAAGGAGGGCCGAGCCATGGATCAAATGGTGGAAGTTGAAAAAGGAAGACTGTAAGGTGGAGTTCAGGGAGGAGGTATAGATAGGCAATGGGGGCAGTGAAGAGTTACCAGATAGCTGAGCAAGTACAGCAGAAGTGGTAAGGGAGACTGCTAGAAGGATGCTTAGTTCACTTCTGGACAGAGGAAAGAGGACAAATAAACCTGTTGGTGGAATAGGAAAGTACAGCAAAGTATAAAGAGGAAGAGGCTGGCAAAGAAGTGAGATAGTCAGAGTGATGCAGAAAGTAGACAGGAGTACAAGTAGTTAAGGCACAAGGTCAAGAGAGAGGTGGAGAAGGCTAAAGAAGAGGCGTATGATGAGTTGTAAGAGAACTTGGACACTAAGGTGAGAGAAATGGACCTGTACCTATTGGCAAGACAGAGGGACTGAGCTGGGAAAGATGTGCAGCAGATTAGGTTGTGTGACAGATAGGGGGCGCTATCGCTCCCTTAAACCCTTGTCCAAGATGCCAGACACCAGATAAAAGTCCAACAATACGACTTTTTTTTATTAAAAAACAATGCACAAAGCACCCTCCTCTCCACAATACTCATTAAATACTATCAAATACACAATAATAAACAATCCTCGACTCCCAGACGCGTTACCACCCATCCACCCAGCTCAGTTCGCCGTCTGGGAGCTGCCACAGTCCTTTTATATTCCCTGACCCGGAAGTGTTCCCAATCCCCAGTCCATGTGATTCTTTATCACTTTAGGGTCAGATAAAAAGTCCTTTTCTTCACCCCGGAAGCACGTCATTCCCCTTGTCCATGTGACTCGGACGTACTTCTGGGGCGTAAGGCAAATAACCATCGTTCCTCACTGCAGCGTCGCCTAGTGGTCCGCCCCTTTTCTTGCTGGGAGGTAAACCCCCGTTGCCGCTAATGATTCTCTCTCGCCTTTCTCTAATTTGTTAGGAGACCCCCGCTTTATTTACGGTACCAGCATTACTCACCTGTACCGCCACATCATGTAATATGGGAGGCTCCCGTCTGATTCTCTGAAGGTACTCCGTTACCTTTCAGATGGGCGCCACAGCCGTTTCTCCCAGATCCCTGACGATCTTCTCAATTGCCGCCAGCATCTGGAAAATACCTTGTACTGGCTCGATTAATTTCTTGAGTTCCCGCACGTCTAAAGTGTTAATTAATTCGGCTGGAGGTATACTCACTTCCTTGTTCTTCTTACCTACCAGCCAGGAGCCAATGAGCCTGTCTGCTGTCGGCACGTGCTCTGATGGGTCTCGTGGAAGCTTCTGGGAAATGTAGTTCTTTGGTACTGAGGACTGGGTTGCCTTCTTCGGCGGTTTGCGGTCTGTCTTTATTACTTTATCGGCATCCCGATCAGCCATTTCCCGGCCCTCCTTGCCTCCTTTCGGGTTGAGCGGTGCTTTGCTCGCCTCCCCCTTCCCCTTCGGAATGTCTGAGTCCGTTTCTTTGGAAACGAAGGCGCAAACAGCGGGACACGGACCTCCTCCTTCCCAGAAAACACTGGGTTTGATCACGTGTTGCTCGCCGGCCGCCGACATGCGGAAGTCCTCTTCCATGCTCTCTGGCTCGAACAGGAGCGTGCCATTGTCTTCAGGACAGTCTCCTTTCTCCCACGGAGTCCCTAGGTGGTTATCTCCGAGGTACATGCACGGGATAAAGTGTGTTACTTTAAATGGATTATCAACGACATTCCCGGCATGTACCTCAGAGCGATCGTTGGTCCCTGGATGCTTCTCCAGACTTGTGTGGCCACTCCGTAACTCCTCCCGAGCATCGGCCATTACGAGCGTGGCTCTTCTGCTGGCGATGCTTCTCTGCTTGCCCTTCTTCCTTCCCATGCCGGACTTGGTGAAGGTAGGTTCCGGCGTTGTTGCTGCGTGTCCGAACGTTGTCTTCAGGGGGTTCTCTGCCCACAGAAAATTTAAATACAGATCCTCTGCAAACGACGCCAGAGAATCCTGCCGACTACGCCACTGTGACAGATGGAAGCGCTATCTCTCCCTTGAACCCTTGTCCAAGACGCCAGACACCAGATAAAAGTCCAACAATACGACTTTTTATTAATCAACAGTGCACAAAGCACCCTCCTCGCCACAATACTCATTAAATACTATCAAATACGCAATAATAAACCAATCCTTCACTCCCAGACGCGTTGCCACCCTTCCACCCAGCTCAGCTCGCCATCTG
>JANRMT010028174.1:110235577-110256089 GCA_026402145.1 Polypterus bichir lapradei | reverse complement strand
TGTATATATATATATATGTATATATGTATATATATATATATGTATATATATATATATATGTATATATATATATATGTATATGTATATATGTATATATATTATATATGTATATGTATATGTATGTATATATATAATATAAAAAATAAATATTTCGGATGAACAACATTCATTGCTGGACATATGAATAGTCAGGTCTGAAGGAGATCCTGTTGTGCAGAACATCAGTTTTATTTTCCTACGAGGAAAAAAAACATGCAATAGGTACAAAATAAAGTAAAATTAGCTTTAAGAAAAGTTAAAGGTGTGGGTTTTTTTTTTTTTTTGGTCAGTTTGGGAGCTGATGAAGTCAACTTTACTTACAAGATTAGTAATAACAGTGAATTTTCTTTAGGCAGTGAGGCAGGGTAGTAGCACTGGGACCCAGGATGACTGCTTGATTGTTGTTTTGCAAGGCTTTATTAATTATTAGCATGCTTGCCTACTTGACATCAGAAAAGAAATGTTAATGGTGATATCATTCCCACAACTCCATAAAGCTTAATTATGACCACTGACCTTTTGTGTAATGTGTATGCATGATGTATTTCATTGATGGTGTGTTTTTTTTATTTTAAATTATATGTTTTAACATCACATGTGTCTTGTTAAAATAAATAAATTAGACAAACCACATCAAATTTTAGTCAGAACTCAGTCTCTGAAATTAAAAGATAGAATATGCCTTGGCAGTGTTTCTAAATTTGATAGAGCATTTTAAGAATTAAAAAAAAGAGTTCTGTAACACATTTAAATCTGCAACACAAATCATATTTGAAAATTATTTCTTCAGGGTCCATACCCCCTTATTCTTCCTTGTACCTCCAATATATATATATTAAATTCAGGTGATATCTTAATTCCCTCCTAAACTGTTTATTTGGGAGGTGACTACAAATAAACACACAGTTTTGTAGGTTGCAATATAAAGAACAAGGGGTGCTTACCTTCATATGTGAATGTCAAACAAGTCCATATGTATATTTTGAATATTTAAAATTAAAAGGTTCATATCTTTTGACTCTACTTAATGCTGCTATCCTGAAGATTATTTTCCTTTTTTCAAGCTATCTATTAGCTTTATCCATATTTGCACATTACTTCATGGAACAGGTTATTTGCACTTTTCCTTCTGTTATCAATTGAGAAACAGGATACTTTATAAAGAGAAATAGCAGTGCTTTAATCTTTAATGGGCTCCTCTGCAGAGCTCCATTGTTTGTTTGGTGTCATTCTATGTACAAGCTAACGGAGCATTGTTTACATTCAGGTAAATTTTAAATTCTCCTGTTATAAAATGACATAATTTAGAGGAAAGGGCTTAATCAATCATTTCAAATATTAAATACATTTTGCTTCTGTAAACTTAATGCCAAATGGCAGTTGACTTATGACTGCCTGAACGTTACAATGATTGAATTTGATTGGAGCTGAATGCATTTCAATTTTAATTTCTGATCAGATGACTCTTTCTTTTGTAATATACTATTGTCAGCTAAGTTAATTATTGGACAGTTTGTTATTGCAAAAGTGAGCTTCATATTAATTGTCATTTCATTAAATGGAAGAATCTTATGGTTTGAATTTGAGAGTCACATGAAAAGCACTTTGCAGTCCATTTGTTAATGTGATTGGGTTACCTTACTTAGTATCATTTGTGGAAGCTCAATATTTTGTGCATTTCGGCTTTCTCTAGTTAATAAAATAATACTTTTTGTGTTTTCTTCTATTTCTAGTAAAAAAAAATAATCTCATTAGAAAGCTATATGTTTGTGTGTTTTGTGCATTTGTAAGGTGCATAGTTTTTATCATTACCTCTTGATATATTTTTCAGATTGTGTATCCATTTCCTCTGTTAGCTTTTTCCTGAGAAATGGCAAGTGGGCGCCCAACTGACACATTCAGTTACTTGTACCAACCTGAAAGCTGTCAAACCTTGAAGAGGTTAGTGTAGAATCACTTAATAGCTTTACTTTCCAGAATTAGAGAGTGCTTGTCTCTTGTAGTTCCCCAAAAAAAGTTAATAGTTGTGAAGGATGATAATTTGGGACAATAACACAGATATTTTGTTGTGCATTTCAAAGATGTACTGATGCTGCTGTAAATAGGGCACATCAGAATGTTATTTTTCATTTGGTTAAATTATTTTTGTTCCCTCCATCTGAAGCTTTTTTCTCACCCTAAAATGTAATGCCTAATTGATTATTATATGGTCTATTGCAGTTTTATCATATTTGTAGGAGACTGGCATTTAACATTTAAAATTTTACAAAAAGTTGGGCATTTCATTTTATAACATTTATGCACATTACAACAATTGACTTTATGATGGATTTTTCAGTGGGTCTTAACTTGTGTGGATTAGGAAATTCACCAAAGTGTTTTTCACAGTGAATATGCTGTATTGTCTCAGAACTTTGTTTGCCTAATATTTTTATGTAAATTTGCCATACATCCGGCTTAGATTAATATTTTGCCCCTCTGCACACCATGATGCTTTGCAGCTGTAGCACACACGTGCAGAACTTTCATACATACGTACTGTAAACATATTCCGCCTCACATTGACAATGGTGCCACCCCGCTTCCCACATCACTACTACAGTTGGATTTGCAGCCCACATGTATTAACACTAGAATCCCTGAAGCCTATGAAAAAAACTCATAATGATGGGCCACCTTAAATTCCCTCACACCTCCTCATCAGCGTCTTTTGTTTTGCAAATATGTCGGTCAGCACCGGCAGCAGGCAGCCTGTTATCCCATCCCCCACCGACGCAGCTTTAGTCGTATACAAAGTTCTCCCAGCTCAGGTCCCTTTATCTGGATATGAGGTGCATTGAGTTGTATAGGGTAAATAATATATTATTTGGAACACATACATTTCATGTGTGTTCCCTGTCTACAACGATCTGTGTAAATGTAGGATGACTGGAAATGCGAGAAATGGCAAGAAATGTTGAACACATAACTAGAACAGGAACATTTTTCATGTTGTACTAATTGGCAAAATGCTGAAGAGAAGTATATAATGTGTGAAAACTGAAGTCTAAATATCAGATAAACACTTTCACAAAAGACACTGATACAACAAAACAAGTGTATTTTTTTTTTACAAGAATTTAACCAAAAGAAATTGGATAGAGTACGACAAACACATATATGTCTGCTTAGCTGGTGCAGAGGTAAGAACTGCTGTCTCCAAGTTGAGAAGTTAAGGGTTTGCTAATTATTTGTAGAACATGAAAAAAAATTTCTGTTCTAGTTATGGGTTCATTATTTCTTGCGTCACATTTCCTGTCATCCTACATTACCTGGCCACCATTATTAAAATTTTGAACCACATACAAACTCACCAAAAATAACAAGTTCTTAATTTGTTAGCCACATTTTCTGAATGTAACTGTTTTGCTTTTCTATAAGACAGAGCATCTTAGGTAAGTGAGATAAAAATTTTTATCAACTCTTCATTTTTCAAGTTTGTTTGGCCTTCTTGCCAGCTCTGAATAGCCTGTTTTAAACCAATCTGTGCTTTCCTTTTGAGCTGTATTTCCCATGTGACTTGTTTCTATTTTTTGCCTCCTAATCTAGAGTAAGTGCACATGTTTGTGAGTAAATTGTGAACACTGTCACTATAGTATCTATAATTTGAAAATAATTTGTTTACATGTTGGATGTGAAAACAAACTATAGGAGCACGCCTTTGTGCTGTTTCTGTTTCATAAAGTGCTACAAGCCATTTTAGTTGTTCAGCAGTAGTGCTTTTGACCTGTGTGAAATTCGTCTGATGTTGATACCAGGTATTTTGACAGCAAAAAGTTTTCCATGCTGTATACAATCCAGACATGCAGCACTTTCACAGCTTATCACTTTTAGTATGATTTCAAAACTGACATTATCTTAAGAAAGACGAAGATCCATAAGCATTGACTGTAGATCTGCTGTGAGCTTTGTGCCTGTATAATCACTTTTTTCATTTGCTGTTGCATTTTCAATTTTGTATTAAAGGCTCCATCAATCTTTTCTTAATACAACGCTTTGAAATAATAGATTTGTTTCTTATTTGTAGACCTATTTACTATTTTTTTTAATATTATATCTTAGTCATTATGGTGCAGAATTTATATGTCCTGTCTTACTATGTGGAGATTTTATCTGTGATCCCTTGTTCAACCCATGTACCAAGATGTGCATGTTGATTGCCTAATGACATATGTTACCCTGAAATTGATTAAGCATTTACCAAAATTAGTAGATGTGTGATCTATGAAAGCAGGCATATCCACAGAGCGCTTAACATTAACATCTTGTGAATTCTTTTCTTTCTTTTTAACAAGAGAAATCAGATGATGAATCCACATGCTTTCATATATGATATTAATAGTTTATAAAGAACAATTATGCTTTTCTGTGTTACTTTAGCATGGCAATTATAATTGTATATTAAATGAAAATACCCCTCTGAACCTCTTAGATAATTGCAGAATTTTGGCTCAAACAGGATCGGTCTTATGAATTGAATACCAAGGCAATTCCAACACCCCAACCGCACATTCATTGGTCAAGAGTTCTGTCTTCAATTCAAAAAGCATGTTTGTGAACTGCTCTGATTTTTCTGGAAGTATTAATTTCAGCAAAAAATACTTTACATGCATTTTGAATATTATTAGTATATGGGTAACTGACATTATTATACAAAATAAGTAACTTGAATTTTTTTTTTTTCCAACGAACGTTTTAATATTGTTTGCTGCTGTTCAGTATTGACACCACATGGGCCCACCATGAAGCCTGATGTATGTACTATAAACTTTGTGATCTTGAATTTAGAAAAAAAATCTGATTAAACTATTTCCTAGGCCATTGCTACAACCAGCACACTTCCATATTTTTAATGCTTGTGTATTTTTTAATTTGCGGTGATGGTATTTTGTGACTTTGAGTGTGTCACTTACATTGAGCCATTGGTTGACAACTGTTATATGCAATGTGCAGCCCAGTGTCTAAGCTACTACATTTCATCATTCAAAACATTAATTCAACTGGCTGCTTTCCAACGAAAAAAAAACGCTAAGGTATTAGTGTATCAAAGAAGGGTTCTCTCCTTGGATGTGTTTGAGTGGATTAGGAGAAGTTTCAAAATATGGGTTTATATCAAAAATGGAGCAAGTGGCATGTAAAATGTTCATTCAGTGTGAAGCCACTGCTTCGTTTTTATATTTAGGAACTTCTGCTTGCACCCTTTACTTACTTGTAGAATGGAAGTGCTGGTTAAAGTATTAGTTTACAACTTCCTTCACTGATGTCATATGAATGAGGTTAATACTCAGTATAGCGTATATACAGTATGAATGTTTAAATGATTAGTTGAAATATTAAAGCATTGAATCTTAAGCAAAATACAGACATAGTTGAACTTTGCCTTAAAGTTCTCATTGTTTTTTAGGATACCAATTTACATGTGAAAGACCTCTCCAGAATTAGAAAGAAATTGGTAGAGCAGCTGGGATGTATACGCATTCATAAATAAGTTGGATCTGTTTATAATACCTTGGATCACTGTTGATCCCAAATGCTGCTGTGTAATTAAAAGTTGAAAATGTATTTGAAAAACTTCTGACTATGGATAGCATTGTATGTTCCCATCTGATACAACATTCATTTTACATCACAGTATTTTGTTTTTGTTCTCTTCCTTACATGTACATTATTCATTATCCATTTAATCTATCCAGTGATTTTAATTACTTTTCTTAATGAACCATAGATTGTTTATTCTCAGTAGTGAATTTTCTTTTTTGCATTTGCACAGATAATTCAAGAATTCCTAAAAGTTTGTGAGGTATATAACAAGACGTATTTTCCATTCATGCAAAAAGCATTATTTGCCTTACATTGGAACACAGGTTGACTTTTTATTGATAATCACCATATGTTCATTTTCTATCCATTTTATTCTTATTTAGCATACATCTACTTACATTGTGTTTAAAAGTCATGCATCATAATTGAACAACATCGTTTTGAAAACTTGACTAAAAGCCATCATGCAATGTACACAAATAAAAATGCACATATGTATAGGTTGTTCCATCAGATTCCATCTATTTTATAAATCTCATTATATTAAGTCATAGCTCAAACAAATATACAGTCTATACGTGTGTACCATATGGGGGGTTGTTATACAGTTTTTTTTTATTCACATAAAGAGAAGCTAGGAAGTTCAGTGCACATGAGTAAAGCTTACATTTTATTCTAATCATAATAATGATGAGCAATTGGCAAATTATACTTCAATTTGCCAATTGTGCTCTTGATACTGAACATAAACCTGGTGGTTCTGATCTATTCATGAATATCCAGTGCATAACTAAAATGGTTGACATTCTTGGCAATTAGGGGCTAAAAAGTGGTTATTATTCACCTAAAAATGGCAGTGGGTTTAATTGATGGCTAAGGCAAATCTGGTAACTGTTAATGGTGATCCCTGTATTATGTCTGCAGCAGTTAAAAGTTTTGGGTGGCAAAATGGCATACAGGCGCTGAAATACAGAACAAGTAAATACCATTTTCTCTCATTTGACATTACTTTAGTAGTGAATGCTTGTAAGAAATATAAATGAGACCGGAGTGTGGAGACCAATGCTATTATTACTAACAGGCTTTATTTTTTGCCAGCTGTTTATAATTTTGAATTTCCTAGTTGGATGCATAGTAGTACATGAGGGGCATAAACTTGCAAGTAAATTATGAAATTGACACTCCTGTGAGAGGCAAAGGTTTAGAAATTGTATCTGGGTGACTATAAGAAACCCCTGAACTATATAACGTATAACAGAGAAAGCCCCAGCCAATTCTTTTTTTCTGTTTGCTCAACATGATTAACATGATCTATTGCATTTAGGTTGGGAAGGCCTGATAATAAGTAGTTGGCAGGATATTCTTGTTTGACTACTATACAGAAAGATCATGTTATTCTACCAGTTTTGTTTTCAAGTCTTGACTTCTTTCTAATTTGATAATTTAGGGAGATGTGTCAGATATTGTATTTACATGTAGTGTTCTAATTTATACCATTAATTGTTGTTTTTCACTTTTAAGTTTTATATTTTTCCTCATATAAATGCTTACAATTCTTTTTCTTCTTTCTTCAGCAGAAATACACTTTCTTCCATAATGAATCCGGTATATAGCTCTGTTCAACCTGGGGCTCCTTATGGAAATCCAAAAAACATGGCTTACACAGGTGAGCTTATAAAGTTTGTTTTTGGGAAAAACCTATAAGGAGCATATATTGTGTAATTGTAAAAACATATAAATACAATATTTAGGTATCTGTCCTTCACCTTCCTAATGCCCTCAGTCTTAATGTCTAGTGTATTAGTTCTTCAAAATTATAAAATATGAAACAAATGCAGTATTCTTTGTGAATTGCATCTTTATATTATACTTGTTACCATTTTCAGATTATTTTAAGATGATTACATAAGTCCAAATTTTACATTTATTTACCTACAATTGTATTATTTACTTTCCCATGCATATGTCCCATACAAAGAATTCTTATGTTTAGTATAGTTAAATTACATCTAGATGCTGAGGATTGAGTTCACATTATTGTTTTCATGGTGAGTATGTGAGTGTATAGAGTTTAAATAAGAAAGTGATAGCAAATAATTGTAGACGCACAATGTAATTAAAACATTAATGGTTAATAAAGGTATGGCCTTTTACTTACAAAACACAAATACAGTCATGGCCAAAAGTTTTGAGAATGAGACAAGTATTGGTTTTCACAAAGTTTGCTCCTTCATTGTTTTTAGGTTTTGTGATGGTATTTATATAAAAAACATTTATATGTTACTTTTATAAAAGCCACGTTGAATGTTATTTACCTACAGAAATATGTCAATAAATTAGAATATCATCGAAAGGTTAATTTATTTCAGTAAGTGGTTTTCAAGTATGTGGTTTTTATTTTAAAGTTAGTTTTGTTTATCACATTGCTGTTAGTTTTGTTTTTATTTTGTGTAAGGTAATGCTTATTTTGTCATTATAGTTAGTTTTTCATGGCTTCATGCTCCATTTGAATTATTCATATTGTTTGTGTGGTGTCAAAAACATTCCAGAACTAGCACAAGCTTGATAATGACAACAAAAATGTCAGTCTTGCTGTGTTACTATGAATCCACTGTTATGTGGAGAAGGTCCTGTGCTGCTTTTTTGTTTACTATTTCAGTATTCCAAAAGCATCCATATTTGTCTCTTTTAAATTAGTGAACTCATGCGGAACCAGCAATATGGTGTTGTAAGGTTCAGAATAGGTTTGAGGTAAGAGATAATGATGTGCTACTCATCAGACAAGATTTTAGTAGACATGAGAATTGATTCAGCTCTTTACCAATAGACTTTACCATTTTAGGTTTGACTACATTTGATGCCTAATTTTTTTTTTTTTCTTTTTAAAGCAATTCAGGAGTGTAATCAGTACAAAATTATAAATTAAGCTGCATTCTGTTTAGCAAAACTTTATTAGCATCCAGCTAACTTTGAACATATATTTTTAGGATACCCAGCAGGATATCCAACTACTGCTCCCACCTATACCCCAAACTTGTATCAGACTGGCAGCCCAGGCTACCCTCCAGGTATGATTCCTGTTGGTTTATGGTATTATGTATTATGTATGGTATTATATATTTACATATGTATTTATATATATATATATACCTAAATAGAATAGAATACCTAAAATCTGTCTGCTTTTGGTACACTAGTAGGTTGGAAGACTTTATTAGGGTTAGTAAATAAGCCACTGTGTATAAATGAACTTTATTGTGGATGCCGGTGTAACTGGGTATTGGATTAGACAATGGTATTTCATGACAGTTGCTTAACCTTATTATTGCCTGCTCACTGCTCTCCTCTCTTACTCATCTCTTTATTTTATTTGCTGGTTTAAAATATAGAAACTTTTCAGTAAAGGAAGGGGCTTAATCAATAATTGCTCTGTAGATGTACAGATTAATATTTTATGATGTGCAGGTTCTGATAGAGTTGTATTATTATTTGATGTGAAGAAAGCTTGTAAATTTCCCCTTGGGATTAATAATGCATCTTACCTATCTATCTATCTTACCTATCTATGGGTCTGGAAAACTAATAATGCCTAACTGAAAAAATAGGTAACATAAAATATAGTTCCATCATTTCCTGAATTCCGACCACAATCCCAGTCTCTGTTGTACAGAGTGAATTTCTTGAATGAGCATACACTGTAGAAATAAAATTATAAAGAAATTGTTAAGGTGTTTTTTTTTTTTTTCTTTGTAGCAAGTGATGCATGGCCAATGGCCATTATACCTTGTATACAATCTTCTCAGCGCAAAATATTAATATCGGCAATATTCATTCTCCACTTTTCATCCCACTCCCTGATTTCCTTATTAATCATGTTCATTTCCTATTCAAGCTATATGATTTTAATGTAACTAGCACCATCAGTTGGCGATAGCTATTGTCTTCACTGTTCCCTTTTGCACTAAAATAAATTAATTTTACTAATCTGATACTAACCACTTTGTTTTTTGCATTGTGCATTATTGTGAATTCTTGGCTGTCATTTTGTTTTTAGATGGTGGTCAAAATGTTTTAATAGTCAATATTTTAAATTAGGCTGTTCTTCAGATTCTGTACAAATTTTCCAAAGATTAATCTATCCAATTTTGCGTAATGGTGCAACAGACTAGCAGACACATTTTTAATTTTATTAATATACTGTAGGTTGAGCATCCCTAATCCGAAATTCATGGTACCACAAGTATTTTGGATTTTGAATTATTTGCAGATATCTTGGGGATGTGACCCAAGTCTAAATATAAAATTTATGTTTCACATGTACACCTTATGCGTATAGCCTGACTTTGATTTTATACAATATTTCTTACTATTTTGTACATCAAACAAACTTTGTGCCCTGTAGCATCAGCAGAATACCTGTAGCAGAATATACTGTAGGTTGAGCATCCCTAATCCGAAATTCATGGTACCACAAGTATTTTGGATTTTGAATATTTGCAGATATCTTGGGGATGTGACTCAAGTCTAAATATAAAATTTATGTTTCACATGTACACCTTATGCGTATAGCCTGACTTTGATTTTATACAATATTTCTTATTGTTTTGTACATCAAACAAACTTTGTGCCATGTAGCATCAGCAGAATACCTGTATCAGCTGGCAAGTTCAAACAACGTCTCTTTCTCAGTTTCCACTTGTGATGTGTGTGATGCAAGTCTGGCAGTGACAATGGTTGATAACAAACTAGTACCAACAGAGCATCAGAGACTGTGTTCCCTCAATGCTGTGTGGGTGTGCATCTTTCACTTGTGTGTCGCAGCACTTTTGAACTGCCTCACAGGTGCTGTTGCGCCACTCAGTCCCCATCTTCCACAGGCATTTGGAAGTGCCGCATTTGGAAATGCCGTGCAGCTGTTTATCATCCTTTGGTAATGTGCCCACGGGTCCTGAAATTGCACTGGCATAAATTCCCCATACCACCCATGCTCATCATCCATGTATTAGTGCTTTACGGTGCTCAACAAAAGTGCTCGTATCGTAGTTCTTCAAGACGCTTGATATTCAAACATGGATTGAAGAAATGGGTCGTAAATGGTAAGATTATTATTCATTGTGCAATTCTGGGGTCAAAAAAGAGGAAACATTGGTGAGGTGTGTAATTTTCCTCTTGTTGTATCATGTCAGCAATCAAGTTTTGAATTTTGGAATTTCGAATTAAGGCTGCTCAACTTGTATAAATATGTGCTATATTAGTAATAAAAACAAAAGCATAGATCTCTGACAGGCAAATGTGCTATATGTTCGTTTTATATTCTGTCTTTTTTAAGTGGCAAATTTAGGTTATTACTTATTAAATACTATTTTTTATTCAATACCAAAGCTATCTAAATAATAGATGTTCTGCAGCATCAGTGTGTGATATTCAAACTTTTTATTTTTCTGACCACAATATTAATAATGCAATTATGTGGAAACTTGCAATTATGAAAAAACTTGGACATGTATGGCTGGAAAATGTCACTCTAAATGATAAAGTAGAACTAAATGCAATCATAAATTGCTTGATTATTAATATTTAAAACAATCATTAGTATAAATGACAGCTCAGGATTACAAATAGAGAGATGTTTGTGCTTCATGGCATCCTTACCCTAGTTAGATTTCCTGTAGTGTGATCCAGCTTTGGGGAATCGTGTACTAGTAATAATTCCTTTGAACAACTGAAGAGCAAGCGCATATAGGTTATAAACATATCCTTGATACAACGCAGAGTTAAAGGTTGGCATTGGCATGTAGGAAATGGATATGGGATTGACTGTAATTTAAAGAGCAATTTAGATTCTTTCCTCCCTGTCCGTTTTATATAGTGCATCTAAAACAGAAATTTTGACTCTACCTAGCAATCTAGGCCTTTTTATGGAATAGCAAAGACTCTGCCTGTAAATATCGAGTTCCTTTAAATAGAACCTTTAGATCTGTTAAACCTTACTATAGCCTAGCCCTTCTGCCTCCTGGTTATGGAGGCTAATCTAGCACATCTGCATGGGTATATAATTTTTTATTTAAGCTCTTTTCAGGTTTTTTCTTCACTGTTTAAAAAAAAAAAAAAAAAAAAAAAAAGTTGCTAAATCAGTATAGAATTATAGAACTATGACTCCACTGGATAAAAGATTTGACACCCAGAGGAACTGAACATGCTTAGTTCAAACAGAAAATAAAATAGTCTACGTATCAAATTTTCCTAGAGCCCTAAAACTTTCAGACTTCTCAGCTATGGAGGCTTCAGATTTGCACTGAATCCTTTGCATTGCCTAAGAATAATAATTATATTTCTAAAATCCACAACATGTCTGCTAAATTGTCAAAGAAGCTTATGTATTGGAATAAAGCGTTTAGCACAAGGAAAAGGCAGTAGTATTGATTGTTGGTGGCTTTCTGTCTGAAGCCGCACACTGCGTTGCACTGAAGTTCTATAATTGCAACACTTTGATGAGCTCTATCCCAATACTGCTGTGTTTTAACAAAATTCAGTCATTTATTCATTAGTTATTTACTTATCTTGTTGAGCTGTAATAATTTGAATTACTGTACATTTCATAAGAATCTATCATGCGTATGAATGCTTTGTTAAAATATTGGTGATATTTTAGCAGAGATATTGTTCATATTTTAATGTTGTGCTTATTTGCTATATACAGTACAGAATTAATTTTATATGTTATTGCTTACTTCCTGAATTAGTTAGTACTTTAAGAGATAAGTATGGCTGAATAAGATCTTTGTGTCGTAAGGTAAATAAATGCCGTTTGGTAGACTAAAAATTACTGTCTCCTAAACTTAAGTTGTGGTGCTACTTGAAATTTGTAAATGTTTTGTTATATTTTTACTAAAGAATGTACACTAAAATGAATTAAAATGTAAAGTAAATTCATGCAAATATGCAAAGAAGGAATAGAAATTTAAGAATTATTTTTTGGAAGAGTATGCAAGCCTTTTAAATCATTATGTAACGACACATAGCAGTTATGACAACATTCGTAGAATTCCTGTACTTACAAATCTGTTTGTCATGTATGATTTAAGAAATACATACCAATTCATCTTTATGAAACTTATTACATTTCTACAGATTTATTGGTTGTTCTGTGGAAAAGCCCACAACAATTTTGTTAGACTGAGATTTAGACTTTGACTTGGCCTTTTTTAAAACTGAATTTTTCCCACTTTCTCTAGTCATTGGTAAAATGTCCGTAATGTATATGAATATTCTCATGCTAATGAGTCAATTTTCAGCTTAACTCTATTTAAGGACAGATGGATTTGTGTTGTCCAGAATATTTTGGTATAGCTCTAATTTCTTAGTTCTTTGAATAATGGCTAAGTATCTTGGAACAAGAACAAATAATTAGACCTAGAACCTTTGAATTGCTGAGGTGTATACATAGATATCAACGGGAAGGATGGGAGATTCTTGGAATCATTCATCAGGTCTTTTTGTCATCCTATATTCATTTTTTGTTGATTATGTACTCAGCAAGTTTAGCTTTTTTAAATAATGTTATTTATATAGCAGCTTTCCCATGCTTTTCTATTGGACAGATGATTACAAAATGTTATACAACTGCAGAGCCTTTTCCAGTCTAAATGTTAACACTAGAATTTCTGAAGCTTACGTTTTTTTCGTTGAATTTTCCTGACATTCACTAAGAAACTTGTAGCTCCTTCCCACTTTGCTAATAGCCTGCAAATATGTGGATTAGCAGAACACACCCTGATGCTTACAACTGACGTCTGTATAGAAGTGTTTATCTGGTGATGCGTTTGTAAGGAATTATATAGGTAATGAAATACCGTCATTTGAAATTAATATATTTTATTTGTGTTCCGTGTCTACAAAGATCTGTGTAAATATAGAAATGAAAGAGGAAATGTTAGGCAAGAAATGCTGTACACATGGCTAAAATAGAAAGTGTTTTAATATGTTGTTGTAATAACGACAATTTTTACATGAAGTGTAGGATGTGTGAAGCCCAAATATCCAAGAAGCACTTTTACAAAAGGTGTAACAAAACAAGTATGCTTTTATTCAAGAATAAAACTGAAGAAAAAGTTGTTACAAAATAAGACATTTGCATATGTGTGTGTTTACGTGTTTGATTTTCAACCAGTTGTCACAGTGATAATGCTGCTCGGTCACAGATCTGTGCAGATGGCGCAATGGATAATCTACCATTTAGCAATAGCACGTGAGCTGCTATTATTGTTATTAGTCAGTATTTTTATTCAGTTTTTTTTCTTGGATTCTTGAATTAAAAAAATCGTTCAGGATGACATGTTGATGTGAATGTTCATGTGCAAGAAAAAGTAACATCCACCATAGACAACTGTGGTGTCTGTTTGCTCAACAAGACACCAAGAAGAAATGATTGAGCTGCGTTTGTGTGTCTGCTTTTATCCCTTCAGCGCTAAATTTTACAAGTTCCATAAATTTACGCCAGCTGTTACAGACTCAGTTCGAATTTATGTTTTTATTATATAATAGTAACAGTAATAGCAGCTCAATACTCAAAACGGTAAATGCAAGGACAACTCAGGATCAAACTTGTAACCTCTTAATTTTGAGGCAGCTGTACTTACCTCTACACCAGCCAAGCAGACATGTCTACTTTGCTTCAATTACACAGCTTTGGTGTCTTGTAACTAAAAGCTTGACCTCCCACTGTTATTTTATTAGTCCTTTGAATCATGAGCAGAGCAGCATCTTGAGATCGTAATATGATTTCTGGTTTGTAAGTCATAATAAGTTAATATAAATAAGCTAGACCCATGGCCATTTAAGGCTTTATACAGTGGTACCTCAGTATATATCCTTAATCCGTTCCAGATCCTTGGACTTATACCAAACAGGACGTATACCAAACAAATTTTTCCCATAAGAAATAAAGGGAAAATGATTAATCTGTTCCAATTAAAGAAATTCTATTGTTATTGACATATTATACATTGATGGGGTTGTATAAAATAATTTAAACACTGGTTAATACTAAAATACATAAAAACAAAAGCAATTACCTGAAAATAAATGAAAATTTAACCTCACTTTACCTTTTCATAACGTCTTTGTTTTTCACAATCGTAGATACCGTCGTTCTCGGCCTACGGTATGCAGCAGCCAAGTCCCGGATACGCATGCCACCTTCATACTTTTCAACAATCTCATTTTTCACCTCCATGGTGATCCTAATCATTTTCTTCGTTGCTTGGCTCTTCTCGTTAACTTTCTCAGAACTCATGGTTAATGAATTTACTAAAAATTTACGCTAAAAAACACCAAATCACGTGAAAATTCACAGAGAGTTATATCACGGGTTGTTCACTAAATGGTAGCAGCTTGTGTACTGACGCTCGTGGGCAGTCGTGGCTTTGTCTCGAGAGAGGTAAACAAGGGTAGCGCGCGGTGTCGTGACTCATTTTGACCTATACATGTTCTAGCACGCAAGTCATATTCCAAACAAGGGTCGTATACCAAGCAAAATTCTTCGCATCCAAGCTGGACTTGTTCCAAAACAGACGTATACCGAGGTACCACTGTATGTTAAAAGGAGGATTTTGAAATATGCCCTAAACTCAACCAGGAGCCAGTGTAAGGATTTAAGAAATGGAGTTATGTGTTTGTATTTTCTTGATCTTATAATAATTCTTACAGCAGCATTTTGGATTAACTGAAAGCAATATAAAGAACAATTTAAACTTCCAGTGAACATAGCATTGCAGTAGTCAGTCGTACTAGAAATAAATGCATGAATTAATTTCTCAGTACCATGCATATTTAGAGAACGCCTTAATTTCCCAACATTGTTAAGATTGACGAAACATGTTTTGGCTGATTTTATAATGTGTGCTTTAAATGACATGCTAGAGTCAATGATAACCCCTAGATTGTGGGCTGATTCGGTAATGTGAATTATAATGGTGATTCCAAATCAGTCAAATAATGACAAAATATTGCTGCAATCAGCATCTGTACCTACAATAATTAACATTGCTGTTTTATCTGTGTTTAAGATGTGTAATTCTCTTCCATCCAATTGTTTAATTCACTAATACATCTATTTAAGAACAACATCAGAGAAACTTCATTTGGTCTAAAAGAGAAGTGTAACTGTGTGTCATCACTATGCAAGTGAAAGTTAACATGTTTTCTAATGGTAGATCCCACTGGGAGCATGTAAAGTGAAATTAGTAAAGGTTCCAATACTGAGCTCTGTGGGACGGCATATCTTGCTTCTGTGTATAATGAATGATACAGCACAGTCAGCACATTTCTATATATACTGGTATTGATTTGATAATGTAGAACTAAACCAGACAAGGACATTGCCTGAAAGCCCAATGTCGTTTTCTAGCCTGTGTAGTAAAATAGAATGGCCAATGGTATCAAATGTTGTGCTTAAGTCTAACAAAATAATTACAGTGAAATTTCCTTCATCAGAGGATAGCAGAATGTCATTTACAACACATGTTAATGGTGTTTCTGTATTATGACCATTGCGGAAGCCAGAATAGGAGTTTCTCAAATAATTTTGATGCGTAAGGTGTGACTGAAACTGATTGGTGACTCCTTTTTTTAGCATTTTAGAGAGAAAGGGTAAATTTGATGTGGGGGTCTAGGTCTGACTTTTTAAGCAATGGTTTGATGACAGACACTTTCAGTGCATCAGGTACTGTGCCATGCAATAATGCGTTATTGATTATGCCAAGGTGCTACAAGAACATTCATTGCACTTTTTACTAGTTTTTTTGGCCCTGGTTCTAGGGAACAAGTAGTAAGTTTCTTTTTAGAAATTAAAGTTAAGACTTTTTGTTCTTTTACAGGATTAAAGTTTCTAAAGTGTTGAATGTAAGGAGAGACAGGGTTTGCCCAGCTTACATTTTTAATTTTCTCATTAAAGAATGTCAAGTCTGTACTGCTAATGTCTGTTGGTATTTTGCACTCTAGATCTGAATTTGTGTTTGTTAATTTAGCCACTGTTCTAAAAAGTGCATGAGGATTATTAATTTAGAATAGTAGTGTGAATGAGAGTTAAAGGGAGCTTTTATATATATTTTCTTAACGCTGTCTATCCATGCACTTCGAAAGACCTACAGCTTTGTTGTTCTCAATCTATGCTCCCATTGCGAATACTCTTATTTTAATAGGTCGAGTGCTATCATTAAACCAGGGTGAGTTTTTATGTGCTTTGATCAATTTTATTTTAAGGAGAGCCACTGTGCCACTTTGCCCACCCCTGGCTTATTTGATAGGTTCAAATTTGCTTTATTTAGTCGTGTTTACACAAGAAAACAGGAAAGTTGCAAACAGAGATGAGACAGGTTAAGGTTAGGCAGTTTGAGTGCATATTTACACAAAATGGTTAGAGGATACGTATTAAACCTTGCAGAGTTTCAGCTAAAATGGGTAATGCAAAGACATCAAAGTCATCTTGAGTACCTTAAGGAATGCGAGCATGACTTTTTTTTGTACTTTCACATTTAAAGTGTGCGTGTCTTTCTGTAAAGCTAGCAATGTGAAGATGGGAAACAGAAAATTCGAAAAGTATACACAAAGCTTATGTGCACTTTCTTATTAAAATTGGTTAACATAAAAACAAAAATGGAATTTAAAATCTCAGCTCGCACCACAGCAGTCAGTTTTCACAAGACCTAATACAAAAAAAAGACAGCGGCAATAGTTCTATTTGAGCCACATCTGGGTTAAACATGAAAAGTCATTCAACAATGTAGAGATTGTAAGAGAAGTGCAGCTGAGGCTTCTGACTTGCTGTTTGCAGATTTTTAAAAAAACAAAAATGAAGTAGCAGCTGTCATTAATAACTTTCTGTTGTTAAAACATACTGTAACAAGGCAATGTGAATCTATGGTGAAAGATCTTTGATGATCAGCCAAAGAAGGCCATATTGCATGCAAATATTTTCCCCTTGCAGTCTGATTAATTAATTAATAACTAATAGCTTCACTGCACTGTACAACCAGTTCACCATACACTGTCACTTGCTTTTATTTATTGTAATTTACAAATACAGATCTAAAAACCACCAAAAAGAAACAAAAAATGTTTGTCAATTATAGCTGTGAGAAATTTATTGTAGTAACATATTCCAGTGTTTCTCCTACCATTGAAAGTAGTCCAATAATCTATGAGTGCTGACTCTTTTGGAGAAAAAGGGGGGAGTTTAAGTTGTAGTGGCATTTAGTCTTAAATCAAATTAAATGAATTTATTAAATCTTGGCAAATTTTCAAAAGGGGACACACTCCAACAGAGTGTCTATAGAACTTGTTTACTTTTGAACAGTGCTCCGTTTCTTATTCTGGCATTGTATAAATTGATTTTATTAGAAAGTTACCCTAACCTGGTGTTTCTAGTTGTCATTTTTTGCAATTTGTAGTCAGTATTTGGAATCGGTCTGAAACTTAGAAACAATCATGTACTTAATCACGTACTACATTTCATTTAAATTGACAGATCCAGAGACTGAGGACTGGTAACATTTTTGCAGCTGCAGGCTTCAAATGTGATATGCCTTCCATCTAAAACTGCAAGTTATAAATCTGATGCTGCCTTTAGGCAATAACTTGCCCCCAAATAAAAATGCATTCTTTCTCATTCTTTTTCAATAATTTAACTTTAACTTACATCTTTACTTCATTTTAACAAGTGACATAATGCATACTTTGCAGAATGTTGAGGTGCAATCAAGGACTTAGTTAACTGTTTTGGAAACTGGAACATGTTGAATTTGTATTTAATTTGTTAAAGAAAAAGATCACATCTTTGCCTGTTAATTTTTTTTATAACAATGTGTTATATTAGAGTATAACAGAAATGGACAAATACAGTTTTGTGTATTAATTAGTACAGTCAATGAAGTAACATTCTATTAGACCATGTAATTCAAGACTGAACCCAAACAGAATCTCACTGATGCAATTTTAAGCTTTGGTGGTTGAGGAAAATGATCAGTATTCTGCAGTTATATATTTGTATTCTGTATCTGTCTAGTCAGTGAGGTGACAACAAATTCCCCTCCACATGGTTTGTACAATTTAAGATTTTCTGTGGGTATTTTTTTATTGTAATTCGATTTAAAAAAAAAAAAAAAAAGAGTTGGTCTAGTCCGATGCGAGAAATGGGCGTCTGAAGTGGAGCTCTGCTAGCAGCGGTGTTATTTTTCATATTATTTGCTTATTATCCTGAGAGATCCTGTATTTATCCAACCCGAGAGGGACTGCTACAGCATATGTAAGCACATATAAACATGGCCAACAAGAAGGGGAGTCCAAAAGAATTGAAAACTAAAGCTACACCCAAGCTAAGATCAGCAAGCCCTAGTTCAAGATACGGCCTTTCAGAGACAGACCTGGATCAGATGGGCGAAAGTACAGACTCCTCGGGACCATGTCCGCTACATCGTCGCTGGCTGAGAGCGAAAAGGGGAGCGAGGGTACGATCGTGAGTGCAGATCTCGATGGCTCGCCGATCGGAGATCACCTGAAACTGGAAAAGGCCTTGAAGTCCGCAGCTTCAATTACTCCATGCGAGCCGGGAGCAGCGGGGACACCGGCTACAGTATAGTCTGCTGCTTCATCTACGGTACAGGAAGGCACAATTGAAATGTCTAAACTGCAGGTGATGCTCTCTGAGCTCATGCAAGATATAAAGAAAAGCGAGAAGGCTAATGAGAAAGCAAGGGTAAAGGCAAATGAAAAAATGAGGCAGGAGGTGAGACTGGAGTTGAAACAGGCAAATGAATGGCTGCGACAGGAATTCCAACAGGCAAACGAAACACAGCGGCAGGAATTGCAACAGGCAAATGAAAGGCTGCGACAAGAGTTGCAACTTGAGCTGCGACAGGTGCTGGGTAAAATTGAAGAGCACATTCAGGAAAACTCGGTTAAACTGAGCACGCTTACTGATCAATTGGAGGATCTCAAGGAGACATTCACGACTCGGATTGAAATAGCCGAAAATTTTGCTGCCAGTGCCGAGGAAAAAGCAGTAAATGTCAGCTCCGAATGCAAAAAACTCGGAGACAGACTGGCTGCTTTGGAAGATGGAAGCAGAAGGTATAATGTCAGAATTGAAGGTCTGCCCGAGAATCGAGAAAGTTCAAACCCTGTGAAATTCGCAGCTGAACTTTTTTCTAAAATAATCGGGGACGACTTTAAAGCAGAATCTGAGATAGAAGCGGCTTACCGCGTATGCGGGTCAAACACCGTTACACTCAGACCCAGATCTTTTATAATTCGTTTTGAAAGATTATCATTTAAGTTAGAGGTGATGGCACTCCTCAGAAACAAAGAAGATATTATATATGAAAATAACCACATTCGTATCTTCCCTGACTTCTCTCCAGCAACAGCTACTAAACGCACAGCCTTCTACAACATTAAACAGCGGTTATGGCAAGCCAGCGTCAAATACAGCCTCTTGTATCCGGCAAAACTGAAAGTGGAATAGCAGGGTCAATTCTATGTCTTCGCTAGCAAGGAAGAAACAGAAAAGGAATTAAGAAAGTTGATCCTGGGACTGTTCTGATATATAATAGTGAGTCATGGCGGTTAATGATATAGCAAGGATTAATAATCTACTGTCTGATCTATTTGTTTAAAATATGGGTTTTTATCATCATATATTCTCATTATTACTTAGTATTACTAGGGCGCTATCTGTTTGTTTTATTGTGCTTAATTACTTTTTCTTTTTTCTCTTTTTTTTTTTTTCTTCTTCCCTTTTTTTTTAATGAGCTAATTATTTCATCTCTACCCTAAACGAGACTGTTGAATATCATACCCTTGGTTTATTGTTATTGCTATTACTGCATTAAGACTT
>JANRMT010028174.1:110196971-110215577 GCA_026402145.1 Polypterus bichir lapradei | reverse complement strand
TATATATATATATATATATATATATATATATAGTTGATCGGAAGCAACCTTCAGCCTGCTTGAGTGCTGGCCACACGCTCCATTCCCATATGCCTGCTTCCTTTTTGTGCTCTCGCTCGATCCTGCCCTCCTCTTCCATCTTTTAACCTCTGCTCTCTCGAAGCTTTCCTTTCATTCTTCTTCTGTCCCGTGCAGGCTGCATTTAACTCTGCTACCTAATTGGGATCAGGTGTGAAGAGCAGTTTCCTCCACTTCCCCATAGAGGAACCTTACTGATCTGCCCTCCTGTGCACATGGGTGTGGCATGATCAGCCTGCACCTTAATTAACTACGGATCAAAATGCAGTCACGTATACCTGCACCCGATTGGAGTCCTGAATCTTTAAAGGGATGTGATTATTTGTTTAAAAAGTTGCCCTGCACCACGGACCACTCATGACATCCATCTGGTTTTACTTTCACTAAGACAAGTTGTGAGCTGAGAAAGCGGTGATGAAGTTTCACATTTAACGTTGAAGTAGAGTCACATCTGCATAAAACTAATAACACAGTCTAATACTACGAATAATATCGCCAAGGGGATCCATATAGATACAGAAGAGCAGAGGGCCGAGGACAGAGCTCTGAGGGACTCCTTGTTTGACTGATGCTGAGCTGGACCTGCTATTGCCAAGAGTCACAAACCCTTCCCTATCAGTCAGATAGGACTTTTTAACGACTGGAGTGCAGTGGCAGAGATACTCAGAATGATTTCAATTCTGGATAGTAGAATGTCATGTTTGACAGTGTCAAATGCTGCACTGAGGTCTAACAGAATTAATATGCTAGTCTGTCCAGATTTTGCTGCTATAAGAAATACATTGCCCAAAGCGGAGCAGTGCCAGTGTCAAGGGATGTATTTATTATTGTTGTAACAGGATAATGTCATGAAGGCAGGATTGAAGAAGTGTGGTGGGGATGGGGTCCAGTACTCAAGTAGTCAGCCTTATCTTACAAAGCAGATCATTAACAAGTACAGATGTGACTGGTGGGAATTTAGAAAAAGAGCTGGATGGAGTGGGAAACAGGAAAAAGACATACATAGATGAACGATTTATGTTTGTTTGAATTGTTTAGATTTTGTATTTTATTACAGAAAACGTGGAGGAATTTTTCACAGACTTCAGTAGAGGAGGTAATTAAGCTAAATGCAGGTTGAAGTCGTATATTAACTACAGAGAACAAAACCCATGGGTTATCATGGCCACTTTCTGTTTTTCTGCCATAATGCATGTTCTTGGCTGTAGTTACTGCATCTCTGTAAGCCCTTTGATGGTCAGAGAAAACCTGGAAATGCACAGTGTAGCCAGTCTTGCATGACATTCTCTGAAGGCATCAGACAGCTTCTTTCATAGACCGTAATTCTGAGTTGTACCATGTAGCTTAAAGGAAACCTCCAATATTTTTAAAGGAGCTGTTTTGAACAGTTGCTGAGTGAACAGTTGTTATAGTAGTAACAAGACTCGTATCTTGTGAGGATAGAGTAGGGGAAAAAAGAAAAAGATCAGAAATAGATCCAATAAGAATACAGTGACAGATATTTTTTAAAGTTTCTGAAAGAAATTTGACATTACAGGTTAAGAGCAGAGAGAGGTAATGAGAGAGTGAAAAGTATTGCTTTATGGTCAGAGAGGCCCAAATCACTTCTGTAAGTGTTGCCAAAAGATAAGCCAGGTGTGCTTATCAGATCTAATATATGACCATCAGAATGGAGAGGACAATTGACATATTGCACCAGTTAAAACAGTCCAGCAAGGACATTTCTTGGTTTACACATAGGAATGCCAATACGGATGTTGAAATCTCCAAGTAGAATGTCTGCCTGGGAAAAGAAACTTGAGTGGGTTAATAATTTAGTCAGATCAGGTAAGAAGGACCGGTTTTATTTTGGGGGACATTAGAGAAGAACAAGTAAGACAGGACCAGATTTCATTATTAGTTTAAGAACCAGACACTCTTAAGTACAATGAGCATTCAATTGGGATTCTTTTGAAGTTTAACTCAGATGTAGCAATTACTTCAACCTCTCCTCTTTGTCACGAGAGGCAAGGCTCTGTGAAGTAAACATATCCGAATGGTGTCGCCCTCATACGAGACGAGACGCAAGTTTGTTTGGCTGTTGCCATTTTTCTGTTAAGCATATCATATCAAGGTTGGAGTCTATAATGAATTCTGATAGCACCAATTCTTTGCCATTAAGAGGTCTTCTGTTAAACGGTGTAGTATTAGCTAATGAGGGTTTATTGTGCACAGATTCATAATCAGAGTTTATTTTAGCATATTGCAAATTTGACACACTGACACTTTTCTAAAGCCATGAGTAGGATGGCTTATTCCAGAACGAATGCTGCTAGTGAACTTTCCATTTGCAGCCCAGTAGTGGCAGCAACCTGGCCTGCGATATAAATATTTTTGGAGCTGCACAATACCAGGTTTTTTTTTTTTTTTTTTTTTTTTTATAAGGACATTCCATTCTGACCATTTGCTCTGGACAAACTTTTTAATATGCAGGAGTATATCATGAGAGTATTTCAGAATAGTAGAAGGCCAATACTTACCTGACAGAAGCAGAGAACACTTAAGCAGCGTCACACAGGGAGAAAGTAAGACTGGTGATGTGGTGCAAATGAGCGGAGATAGCAACGCAGCAAAAAATCTAGCAGAAGCATGAACTGATGCTTCTGGAGGATTGATCCATTAAAAAGTAGGAGATATTACAAGATGCGCATGAAGATAATTACCAGAATTCGGACGTTCCAGCATATAACCATATGCATATAACCGTGGGTATTAACAGGGGTGATTGTCTTACTGCTGCAAGCACAGTGTGTTTGAACATCAATTTACTTCTCCAGTTGAAGCACGTATACTGTAGAAGACATCAACAGCAATCCAGTATATTCATTTTAATTAAGAAGACAGAACCTTCTCAGATCCTAGATCTCCACAATGCAAAGAAAAACATTCACAAGTCTGGCATCAGGCAGGAGCTGGCAATTAAAAGAAACTTTATCCAGTGAACCACAAAAAGATTCAAATCAGTTGTACCTCAGGCTTTAAACTCAGTCAAGGCAAGGTCCATGAAAATAAATCCAAATTCATTATGAAAAAGTAATCAATTGCACACATGAAGTATACATACGGTAAGAGAAAGTGAAAGAACTGCAAAAAGTGCAAAGTTCAATGCAAATTTTAACTAAAACTGTTGTTAACATGGAGGAGTGGAAGCAGCATGTATGTGCTTGCATTCTCTCACCATTAGTTTGTCCATCAGTGTTTGAAGTAGATCAGGTAAACATAAGGAGGTTTCTGTAGCAATCACCTCTGAATGTCTAAAGACATAATCAGATGTAAAAACAATTTAGGAGAGAGGAGGAGGTGGGGCAGTGGAGGTCCTCTTCAAAGTCCAAAGATACAATTTTAAAAAGTGGCAAGGGTTAGGGTTGCGGTTGTGTGCTGTGTCAGAAGGTAACAATAAAATGATATACAAATATATTTACTAGTGTTTCGTTTCTACCAATGTATTGTACACTCCTACTTGATACTATATAAAAGATATTATAAGAAATGACTAATAGTTTTTAAGCAAACAAAAAAAGCAGTTATTTCACTTTGACTGTTTTTGTTGATAGGCATTTATTCAAAGCTGTAGTATGATGAGGTAGTTCTGATTTATTTGTATAAATTTTAAATCAATTTTGAATGCTTTTCAGTCATCTTTATACCATTGTTGAACTCTGCTGCTCATATCTCCTGTGATACAAGGTCCTCCAACAGTCTCTGCATCACATTCATAGCCCTATGGCAGATGCTTTGCACAATCCATGACTAAAATATCTGAAGCAGTAACTACAAGTGTGACATTTTTTCAGTGATTGTCTGAATGCTTTTCAGAACTCAAACAGCAATT
Organism: Polypterus bichir lapradei; assembly: GCA_026402145.1. Taxonomy (NCBI): domain Eukaryota; kingdom Metazoa; phylum Chordata; class Cladistia; order Polypteriformes; family Polypteridae; genus Polypterus; species Polypterus bichir. The sequence continues at coordinate 110,211,628 of JANRMT010028174.1, read as the reverse complement.
CACACACTGCACCTTATATACCTTTTTCTCATGATTGGACACACCTGTATATGAAGTTCAACGCTTAATGAGCTAATCCAACCAATTTGGTGTTGCAAGTAATCAGTATTGAGCAGTTACATGTATTCAAATCAGCAAAATTACAAGGGTACCCAAATTTTTGCACAGCCAGTTTTTCACATTTGATTTAATTTCATACAACTAAATACTGCTTCACTAAAAATCTTTGTTCAGAAAACACCCCAGTACTCGGATGTTCCTAGGAAATGAAAGACGTACCACTGTTATCTTTTTTTGTTGAAAGTAGAGTAAATTATTATGCAGGCTGAGAGGGATTCCCAAACTTTTTCATATGTCTGTATACTGCATTTCATCTTAAAAATCATATCAAGCGCTCCGGGGAACCGGTGCCTGGAAATCTAAATCGACTTAGAAGCCAGTCGTCATCATCTGTAAATAGGCGCTCTCTCGTATGGTGCAATGAGATTCAATATGCAAATCCTCCATAAACTTATTTTCCTATAAAGTAGTAAAGTAACAACAATAGTAATAATAATAATTTTACAAAAAACAATGAAAAAAAATACAATATGAAAGAATAAGTGGCTCAGGTTGTGCGATATTACAACTGTAGTGCAATTTCACATTGAGGTAGTTTAGTACACACAGTTCTACCGGGAGCACTTGATGGGCTGGCTGAATGTGTTTATAGCTCTTGGGATGAAACTGTTTCTGAACTGCAAGGTCCATACAGGAAAGCATCTGAAACGTTTGCCGAATGGAAGAAGTTCAAATACACTGTGCCTGTAGCTGAGGCAGAGTGTATTAGAAGCTCTTGACACAACCTGCGCTAGAGTTTTCCGATCAACTGCTGTATAGTTGGGATTCCACACTCAGATACAGTGGGTTAAAATATGAGTGGTGCACTGAGTGTAACAATGCCAAAGCAGCTATGGTATTTGTAATAGTTTGCCCATTCCATGCACCATTATATGGTTACAGGTTGATTATGATCAGATGCCTTAAACTAAAAAATGATATGCGGTTAACACTAGAATTACCAGAGCCTACGAAAAAACTCGTAGATCCGGCCTACCTTAAATCCATTCGCACCTCTCCACCAGCATCCTTTGTCCTGTAAATATGCCGATAAAGACAAGCAGCCGGCTATTCCATCCCCCCACCGAACATGCATGAACTTCTCCCAGCTCATGCTTTGATTGATTATCTGAGAGTGAAGTGGAGTGTTAGAGTAGAAATAATAGATCGTTATTTGGAACACACGCATTTCATGTGTGTTCCGTTTCTACAGTAATCTATGTAAACACATTTTTAAAACAAACGTTTTTCATATTTTAGTAGTAAATGACAAAATGTAGGCATAAACTGTATAATGTATGAAGCCTGAAGTCCAAGGACCAAATAAACACTTTCAAATAAGGTTCAAGGAAAAGACAACAGCTTCTGTGGCGTAGCGGTAAGATTTGCTGACTTGTAATTAAGGCAGAGATTAAAGCAAACAATCAAAAAATCAATACGTGTGCTTTTGTGCTTTTAAATATGCCGAGCACCGCAATAAAGCGGCATTTTTTAGAGGAGCGTCAGTATCTTTTAAGCAAACAGCACCTCTGCTCACACCCCCTCCGTCAGGCGCAGAGAATGTCAGAGAGGGTGAGAGAGAGGCAGAGACAAGCAAACAATCAAGCACCGCGCGGGAAGCATATCTTATAGCATTGAGGAGTTTTAGTTAATATGTAATACATGCTCTGATTAGGTAGCTTCTAAGCCATCTGCCAATAGCGTCCCTTGTATGTAATCAACTGGGCAAACAAACTGAGGAAGCATGTACCATAAATTAAAAGACCAGCGAAAAATCCGTGATATATATTTAGATATGCTTACATTTAAAATCCACGATAGCACCTGCATGTTCTTGCGCGCACTGAATAAGCTTCTGATCTGATTTAAGGTGGGCCAGATCTGTGAGTTTTTTTTGTAGGCTGTGGTAATTCTGGTGTTAATTTCAGTGTATTTGATAAAGCTACGTCATGGATGTGAATCTAAAAAATAAAGGGAAACCACACAGGAATAGTAGCACTGCTTTGATGCTGGGTGAAGCCAGTTTGCAAAACGGAGCCAAAAGCTTGCGTACAGAATGGTTTGAGCTGGCGTGACAATGTGCGTAGCTTTACACCAAGTTTAGTTTTTATACATCGCGATGTGAGCATGGAAACGAGCGTACACAACATTTTTGTGTGTATGCACTGTTTATACATGAGGCCCCAGGTCTGTCTTTCTTTTTCTTTTGTGAAAAGAAAATAAAAATAGCGTGTAAGGTGAACAGCAAGCTTTTTGTTGGACATCCTTATAAAATATTCTGATGATTAAATGTTGACACATTTATAATTATTCCAGAAGATGATATACCTAAAATGCATAATTGCCAGTAATAGTGACTACAGCTTTAATATATTGACATAAAATAGGGCAGATATACTGTTTAATACAGAAGAGGTTGGCTGATTACTAGCTTTTTAGATATCCAGTTTATCTAGGAACAGATGAACAGTTTTATGACATGATGTATCATGTCCAATGCCATTCGGTGCTGTATGTCATTGCTCTGGATTCAATTGTTGTTGTCGTCTTCCTCGTCTCACCATTAGGTGCTTCGCCAGGTCTTCTGCCACTTAGAGATAATTTCAACTGTTTTTTGCACAAGAGATTGGATACATAAGTTTCCTACTTAAAGTATACTCACATTTTCGGCTGTTACTGCCATAGAGCTTGAGGTTTAGGGAGTAGATCTTACAAAGTTATTTCAGGATGGCCAGTTTCTGCTGAGGTTGTACTGAGAATAGATTCCAGACTAAAAGTGTTTTCTTCCTCTCAAGAGAGTGTGTCAGTTTCCTACTCTCAAGTTTAATGGGTGGTCATTGCCTCTGAGGAGTTGGTTCTAGGTCCCTTCCAGTTACTGATCCATCACCTGCTTCTATAGGTAGGTTATTTCATCCATTATGTTTGGTTATGGTTGAGTTCTAGCTGTCAGTTTCTCTCTCCACGGTGCCTTCCTAAAGACTCATCAACTTGTTTTTTAATAACATCTTGTGATACTAGATAAAACTCAGAAATCAAGCTGACCAAAAGTTGGTGGCTTTCTTCATCTCAGTTAACTCTGTTCTTTTTCAAAGAAAATATGCTGAACTGATAAATAAAAAGAAAAGGTTAAAATGACCAATAGAGCACAGACATTGGAAGGAAGATGACTAGAAAAGAGTATTATGGTCAGTAACCTGGAATCATCTTTTCTCTGTTGCAGACGATGTAAATATTTAGCATGTAGTTAAGGAGGAAGCCAAATGAGGGTCTGTAAGGCATTTGTTTCTCAAGACTGATAAACTTAACTGATGTACTTATTGTCTTATTTAATGAATCGATTTCTATAAAAAAATGAACATTTCTGAGTGTATACTGACTTTGTGTGTGGCTAACTGATAAGCTGCGAGTCCTGACTTGATTTACGAAGAAGCTACAATGTTATACTTCCTGTTAAGACAAATGAGAATGTAACCAGCAGTTCATGCAGATGTGCAAAAAGTTGAGTCACAGCTAAGGAGCTAGATTAGCAGCTGACTATGTAGTTGAGCAACAGAAACCACTGCTTGTAATCACCTGTGCATTCTCAAGTATAGCCACAAGGAGGTGGGGGTGGTCTTAGAATGATCACTCAGCAACAACAGAAATAATGGCTCACAATTGTCTGTTTGTGGTAGTACTGTGCTATCAAAATCTGCAGGAAGTTTTAGCATGAAGTTGATATACTTGTACAGACCCAAGGTCCAAACGTTAGTTTACATTATTTCTGTTTTATTATTTAAAATACATAAATATTGCTTCAATGATATTTTATTAGTAAGTCTGTCAAAATGAATAATGCTTCATATATTATTTTACAAAAAACAAATTCAATTTTTTCATTAACTGACATTTTTCAGTAGAGGTTGTGGCTTACATAATTGGTTTGCAGACAACCCGAGGAAAGGCCCTCATTCAAAAATCGAAACCAGCCCTATATTTCAAATATGAATTTCACTTGTAGGTTGGGAGTGTTATGTAGTCACTAAGGCATTAGAATTCAAATCCCAGTTATTCAGTATTTAATGTATCTGTTTCATTTATCGAAAATCAGTGCAAACAATTGTACTATGCCTTAGTAAAGTACCTTGAGATGTTTTTTCCTATAGAAAGCTGATCTATAAAATTAAGTTGTTTTGGTATAAGCAGAAATATTGTTACTTTTTGTTTCATTTGAGTTTTTCAGATTTTCTAAGTACATTTTTAAAGTCTTTGATATTTGCTTTTGTTACCAAATGATTAGGGAATAGATAGTTCATGAACAGACATGGTTTTCAGTGTAGTTTGCTATTTGTAACAAGTTCAAGTTCTTGTTCAGGCTCCTGCTCTGAGTAGCTAACAAAAATAGATGTAAAGTGGCAGTAAATATAAAGGGAATATTATCTGTTTTCAGAATGGAATCCTATATTATTGTATAAACTTAGTTTTTGTACCACATAGAACTTCTTGTAAACCTCTGCTTTTAATGGTAAATTAGATATAATGATTTTTGAGCAGAATTTTCTCAGTTGCCTTTCTGTTCTGTGTAGTTTAGTTACCATACTACAAAGTGAATTGTATAATGAAGGTCAACGATATAAAAACAGAGAAGCGTTCATTTACTTATATGATCTTTATTAGCTCTATCTGAAATATTAATATTTTTAGCCAGAAAAAAATAACATGTAGAGGATATAAATTTACGATTACATATAACTTCATGCTATATACACAGTTAATCATATGTATATTATGTGATATGTGCTAAATACCAATAAATAAAGCCTTCATGTGTAAGGCAAGAGATGATGGAGTTGCTGATTTTAGTTTTTATTGATAACAGTGTGGCCTGGTGGCTAAGTGGGTTATGCCACTGCCTTCCAAACTTTCTTCTGAAGTTCTAATAGGCCTGTGTATATTCAACAACAACAACATTTATTTATATAGCACATATTCATACAAACAGTAGCTCAAAGTGCTTTACATAATAAAGAATAGAAAAATAAAAAACACAATATGAAAACAAAATAAATCAGCATTAATTAACATCGAATAAGAGTAAGGTCCAATGGCCAGGGGGGACAGAAAAAACAAAATAAAAACTCCAGACGGCTGGAGAAAAAAAAATAAAATTTAGACACAATGTTCGGTTTTAAAAGGAGAATAGGGAAAAGAATTTACAAATGACTGGTGATTGTTGTAAATTTCTTTAATCTTAGATAATTTCTTTATCAAGTAAACTTTCTGCTAGTAATCTTTGGTGTTTTTTTATATAGTATGGTTCTGATTTTTTTTTGTTTTGTTATAATGGCTATACAGTCATACATTTGATGTTTTTTCAGTGTCAACTGACGTGCACTCTGCTTCTTAAGTAGCTGCTGACTTGACAGTACCTAAAACCAGGGTCGTCTTGACCATTTAGCTGACTTAGGAGTTTACCTTGGATGGCGTAATCTGAAGGGTAGGTTCTTTCGTCAAACAATACTCCCCTGATTTTGGAATACTTGGACTTAATACAACTGTCCGACTCTTTTTTTTTACCCTGTTATATTGTTTTTGTGTACTAGTGATCCTTAATGATCTCCATAAGCCCTTTCGTGGTGGTCCTCCAAGTCCCAGATTATACTATTACACTGTAACCCAAAGAGTCTCTCTTATGCAGAATGCCTTTGTTTCTTAATTATCTTCAGGTGCAAGTTTGCAGTTCTAATTTTGTTTTAGTACAGTCCGTAATCTCGTCACTGCATCATGTCAAATAACACAACTAAAAATTGCAGCCCACTTCACTTTTACCAACTCATTGCAGGTCTTCCAGTGCAGTTATGCTTGCAGTTTTTTCTGAGAGGCAATAATAGCATGTTGCCCAAGAGAGCAGCACTTAATGAAGGGTTAACAGCTGCAACAAGTTCTGCAGTAATCTCTGCCCTTTCATTCTTTTTTGTATTCTGTTATGGTATGTAAAATACTAGATGTCAGACAGATGAGCTTCTCTAATATTTTTGAGGTTCAAAACATGCGTGCTGCTTATTCCGTGTTGCTACATTCCATGTTTTTTACTTCTCGATTATTATTCATTAGTTAATTTGGTTGTCCTCTCTCCTGCAGAAACAGCCTGCCATTCCGACTGTTAATCCTAGCCTATTGCAGACTAGTTGGTCTCAGTCATTTGCTATGTCACATTAGATGAATGGCTTCACTTGATGACCACACCTCTGACCTGCTAAGATCATGTAAATGAAGGCTATGATTAAAAATTAATGGAAAATCTGAAGAATATAACATTGAGAAATATGTTATGTTTTATCACCTAAAGTTATATTTCTCTGTTTATGGAAATTAGTGAAGAGAAAACATTTGGTGATTTGATAAAAATAGATGGTTCCCTCATTGCTGAGAAGTACAGGAAGATTCTTATCCATTATGCAATACTGTCGGGGAGGAGTATAATCAATCATAACATAACTTCATTCATCTGCATATTAGTGACCAGAAACACATGGACAAAATCATAAAACAAAAAGCTATCAGCAGAATAAAAAAGGAACAAAGAATCCTTCAACAGATACACTGTGTGCACAATTATTAGGCAAGTTGTATTTTTGAGGATTAATTTTAATATGGAACAAACACAGTGCTATCAGTCAATCCAAAATGTTAATAAACCTGAAACCTGAATGTTTCACAACAGAAATGTGAGTGTGAACATCATCAGGGGAATACATATGTGCGCACAATTATTAGGCAACTATTAGTGTGCAGATTTATTATGCAACTAAAGGAAAAATGAAAATTTTCCCATCTCACTTGTTTATTTTCATCTGTTATGGTGAGAATAATAAACAAACACCTCAAAATTTACAAATAAACATCTCTGATATTTCAAAAAAAATAAATCAGTCAATCAATGACCAATATAGCCACCCTTCTTTCCAATAACAGTCATAAGCCTTTCCATTCATGGAGTCTGTCAGTTTCTTGATCTGTTGACGATCAGCTTTTTGTGGAGCAGTGACTACAGCCTCCCAGACACTCTTCAGAGAGGTGTATTGTTTTTCTCCCCCGTAAATCTAAAGATTAAGAAGTGCCCACAAGTTCTTGATAGGGTTTAGGTCAGATGAGGAAGTGGGGCCATGTCATTATTCCTTCATCTTTAAGGCCTTTACTGGCTGGCCACGCAGTGGAGAACTTCGATGCAAGTGATGGAGCATTGGCCTGCATAAAAATCATGGTCTTTTTCCTGTATCACTGTTTGAAGAAAGTGTCTTCGAAAAACTGGCAGTAGGTTTGGGAGTTGATTTTGAGTTCATCTTCAATGCAAAAAGGTCCAACTAGCTCATCTTTAAAAATACCAGCTCATACCAGTACCCCACCTCCACGTTGGAGTGGAGCTCTGTGCCCATTACTGATCCACAGGTCCATCCATCTGGTCCATCAAGAGTCAATCTCATCTCATCGGTCCATAAAACCTTTGAAAAAAATCTGTCTTCAGATATTTCTTGGCCCAGTTTTGACGTTTCAACTTATGTTTCTTGTTCAGTGGTGGTTGGGTTTCAGCCCTCCTTACCTTGGCCATGTCTTTGAGCACTGAACACCTTGTACTTCTGGGCACTCCAGGTAGGTTGCAGCTCTGGAATATGAAAGTACTGGAGGATAATGGGTTCCTGGTAGCTTCACGTTTGATTCTTCTCAAATCTTTGGCAGCTAATTTGCGTCTTTTGTTCTCAACACGTTTCTTGCGACCCTGTTGACTATTTGCAACAAAATGTTTGATGGTTCTGTGATCACACACCAATATCTTAGCAATTCCATAAGTGCTGCATCCCTCTGAAAGACTTTTTACAATTTTTGACTTTTCAGAGTCAGTTAAATCTCTTTTTTGGCCCATTTTGCCTGAGGAAAACTAGCTGCCTAATAATTCTGCACACCTTGATATAGGGTGTTGATCTCCTTAGGCCACACCCTCCCTCATTACACAAATACACATCACCTGACGTGCTTAAATCCAATAAGCATTCAAGTTAATACAGCTTGGAGTTGGAATATACACATAAAAATGATGATATGGTCAAAATACTCACTTGCCTAATAATTGTGCACACAGTGTAGTATCCCCCCAAAGATCCCCAAACTCAGCCTGTCTAGGATTACTTGCAGAGACCAAGGCAAGTAAGACAGCCAAAATCTTCAGTGTAACTGTGGCAAATTTTCCAAGTGGTATGGAACAACCTACTACACGAGGACCTTCAGAAGTTGCATGTAAGTGTACCAAAGACAATTGCTACTGTTTTTAAGGCAAACGGTGGTCATACCAATTAATGGCAGTTTAATTAAAATCTACTGTAGCATTATTTTGAAATAATTACAGCATTTTTTTTCATGGGGACTCTTGCACACTACTGTGTTTGTGTTTATTAGAAGTCTTTGAATCTTCTTTGACAGCACTACTGCAGATTTATGTATTTTTGTAAATGGAATGTCAAAATTGGAATTGAAAATTTAAAAACAATTCCAACATTATCTTCATAATGTCCCAAAAGTCACAACAGCCAATTTGGGAAAACTTTCTATTAGACTATAAAACAAAAAGTGACCTGCACATTGTTTTATGTTTACGATCTTTCTGATGATGGTGAAGACTAATACATTTTCCTGTGGCACCATTTTGTTTTCACAGTGGATGCTGCGGTTTAGTTACTAGGCAGGATGATTGAGAGTTCGCAATGTATGACTTCACTAACACTACAGTATAAAGATCAGTGCTGTGCACTTCCTGGGTGTCCAAGTTTGTGGATAGGATAAAACAATAAAGACTTATGCCAGTTTCACACTAGCGTGACTTCTAGTTGTGAGTTCTATATGTCAGATTGCTGACTATAGTTGCTGGTCTCATTGCCGGTCCATGTCACTCTGCACAACTGAAAATGTTTGGGCCTAGAACATTTATCAACTGTGTGCTAAAATTCCAGAACGGTTCCCTTTTTCTGACAGCCAGTACATGCTGCCTTACAGAGCTGGTTCTGTACAAAGAGTTAACAGTTATGGAGAGTTGAGCAATCTCTAAGACCCCCAACTCTGCGAACCCCACCAAACCATACAGGTACATAAAACAACAAACTGACTAGATTCTCTTCCAAAATACCTGTGTTTCTTATTCCTTGTTGCTGCATTTTATGCATTATAATTCCAGATGAGCTTTAGTTGATTGTCACCTCTGATGCACATAAGCCTGCTGCTACGACTAAAGACAAAAATTACAGATTCGATTTTGTTAGAACAAGTTGTAGACTAGTTGGAGTGAGCCACTGGCCATGTCAGATTACATGACTAGCTTCACGGGAGTGCGCCGTTAACGGTTCCCGATGTACTAAGATTGTGTAAATGAAGATGATAGAAAATCACTGGAAAAGTCATGTAATGTGACATAGCCTTTAGTGTTACTGTGTTTATCTATTGGATCCTTTATTAAGAAAGACAATGATTGTCTCTCTGTTTGGATCTGGTTATGTGATCTTCTGTAGTTATTGACTTCCTCGTTATGTGTATTGAATTTAGTTTCAAGGTAATTCAAAAAGTAATTTCAAACAATTCAAGATCAACCAGAGTGTCAGTTATTGGTTTAATTGAACTGACACTCTGGTTGATTTTGAATTGTCAGGTGGCACGCCACAGGCTAAAATTAACCTAATAACCTAATAACTTGATTATAGTTCTGTACTTGTAAAGCTCCTTGGAATGGTGTTAAGTCTAGAAATAAAAATACATGATTGGAGCAAAAAAAAAAGTTAGGGACTTCAACAAAATGCAGTTATTGAATTTGCATAATGTTTATGTTTGCGAGGAATAACGCAACATCAAAACTGGTAGCTTTTCCACTACACCACTAGAGGACCTTCTGTATAAAGTTTGCATTTCCTCTTCTGGGTTTCCATGGTGTACCCCCTTCCTCTCCAGATTTTCAAGACCTAATGTGAGTTAAGTTGATAATTTTAAATTATAAATTAAGTATGAGTGTGTGCATGGTTGAATGACATATTATGGCTTGCAATTGCCTTGTGCGTATTTCTGCTATGGAAAAGCCACTTGCTCCTCAACAGTTTGAATTTAGGCTGTTTTAGGTATAAGTCTTGCAAGGAGAGTAGTATTTCGAGAAGATGTCATGCATTATTATACATGTCAAATAAGAAAGACAGGGAAAATGGCAAGGTTAAACCTAAAACAGGTTCCCTAGTTACCAGTGTTACATTTATTCCATCTGTATTTATATAACTCAACAACATGATTTAAAGTGTTAATATGCTCCCTGCCTGTCTACAAAATATGAAAACACAACAAAGAAAGCAATATGTTATATAATTTGTAAATAACAATCAAAATCTTATAGTAGTCTGTTTAAAAAAATATATATATAATTCCAGTTTATACAGCTAAAATCATGAAGGTTTGACCTTTTGTTCCTGATACTTTGAACCCCTACTCATGGCAAGATTAATTATCTTAATTAGAAGCAGCCTTTAGACTATTTTTTATCTTCATACTTTGGTCTCGAGTGTATTCCTCAAGGTTTTCTAATGGAAACAGATGTGAATAATCTAGATTTACCACTCTGACAACTGAATTCTGTTGAATGTCAAGATAGTCTTTAGATATTTAACATTTTAACACATTTTTCTTATATCCAGTAGTGTGAAGTAGATACCCTACTGTTTTTGCTATTATTTCAGTTAATATTTAATCAAAACTAACTGGTTAGCAGTTCAAGAAAATATAAAATTAAAAAATGCATCATTAGGTTTCGTTTCATAAAGATGGATGCTTTTCTTGAAAGTGTTGTAACAGTAAGAACATTATAAACTTCATCTTGAGATAGATTGTTAATTTATGTGTGTTTCTTAGAACTCATTGTAACTAAAGCTGATTTCACATTATGCCGCTTCCAGTCATGTGATTGGTCAGATTTTCCAAATGCAGTCGTTGATCTCATCACAGGACCATGTCAATTTATGTGACTGAAAATCACTGCCCTTGTCACATTTACCAGTTGATTGCCAACCTCCTAGCACAGTCATGCTCAAATGTTTTAAGTGACAACCATTAACATGGTACCTGACAGAGCCGGCGTTGTACAAAGGGTTAATAAGTTTACAGATACAGCAAGTTCAGCCACAGTCTCAGCCCTTTTTTCTTACATTCTGTTTTAGTAAATAAAACATGAGACATCAGAAAGAAAAGCCTTTATTCTTTTTATGAGGTTCAAAACACACATTCCGTATTCTTTGTCACTATATTCTATGCATTGTACTTCTGAATGAGCATTCATTGGTTGTCATATCTCATGCACACACTGGCCACCCTATGACTAAAGATAAATCTGTTTGATTTTATCATAGCAAGTCATAGACTAATTGAGGTGAGCCACTGGATATGTCACATTACAAGAATAGATTCAGGTGAGCATGCTGCCGACTGCCTCCTACTTACTGAAATTATGTAAATGAAGGCTACAACTGAAAATGTCATATGGGCTTCAAGTAACCTGTAAATCTTTCATAATCAATGTACTTCTCTTCCCACTTGTTAACGTTAAGTGCTTCTTAAACCTGCTTCCACTAGCGCAAACTGTAGTAATACATGGCAGTGTCTACATAGAATGTTTTAAAATCATGTCATGACACCCTTTGACATTTAGAACTTGATCTATAACAGACACAATTTTCATGGTGAAATGCATTTCTACAATTACATAGGTGATTTAAGGTTATGTAAATTATTTGTTATGTTAATAATTACAGATTTATACACGTTTTGAACATATGTGTTCTGAATTTGCTGCTAGCTTTACTTTTGTGGGTGCCATTTTCTATACCACAGTTGCTTATGGAAAGAAGGGGGCAAAAGAAGAAAGGAGGACAGGAATTGGATGTTATGTTTAAGGAGAGAGAGTACAGCTACAACAAATAAGTCTTCCTTAGAAGAATACCCGTTAAATTCTGTTACTCTGTCGCCGATCACCCCTTCATGAACCCGACACTCATCTTTAAGTTAAATCATTGGGTTTAGCTGATACCCTTTTGTACTCTAAGCCTCTTAGTGTGCTTTCACACCTACAGCATTTGGTGTGCACCAAACGTGTTTGGTCCCTTGGTTCGGTTCGTTTGCGTTGATGTGAATGCAATCTCGGTACTTTGGTGCGCACCAAATCAATCGATCCGAGACCTGCCTGAAGGGGTGGTCTCGGACCGCTTTATCCGCTCCACTTTGGTACGGTTCGTCTGGTGTGAAAGCAACCAAACCAAATCTGACAAAATGGTACAGTTTAATGCACTTTGGGTATAAGAGATACGGGGTTGTGGGTAAAATTCTTTTCACTTCCTGTTGACTCCGTTAAATTTTTCAAGCTATCGACTCGCGATGAAATCAAACCGCGGAGAAACGTGGAGTGCCGAAGAAATTAAGTGCCTCATAGATATATGGTCGGATGAGCATATCCAAAAGCAACTGTCCACGACACATAAAAACAGCTGTATTTACGCGCTGTTCAGTAAGCAGCTAAGGGAGAAAGGCTATCCTCGGACAGTTGAACAATGCCATATTAAGACAAAAAAACTTCGGGCGAAGTATATAGAAGTGCGTGATGCACTTAGCAAGACGGGAAGTTCTGGAAAAGAGAAAGACAAGTTTCCCTGGTATGACGCTTTGGATGGAATACTCGGGACAAAACCTATCGTTGAGCCGGTGGATGTTGTGGAGAATGACAGCTCAACTCTTTCGCCACTTCCATCCATCGACGCTGTGTCTGACCTGACAGACCAACGTGACACTGATGTAGATGGTAAGCAACCTGTCTGTCCAGGTGTTGTAAATGTGAGACCACCAGCAATCACTCCGTGCATATGCCCATATGCTCCTATAGAACAGAAAAAAATATTGGGAATCTGTTATGTTTTGATAATCATTAACTTTGATAATCATTTAAGTAAAAAGTCATAGACTACCTGATTGACAAAGGAATCATTGGTACAGTTATAGACTTTATCTCGCCAAATATTAATTCTCAAAACATTGTTATAGTAGCCTAGGTAATGTCATGCAATGTCACTATGCAATTTGGAGAACTGTATAGATAATATAGACAATATCACGTTTGAATGTGTATCATGACAAGACTTGCCATTTGTATGACATTTTCATAACAAGCCTATGCCTCTCTGTATTCACATTAAAGATGAAAAATGTGTGGCTGGGCTGTTTTGATAGGCCAACAGATTACCTGATGAATCTGCAGGAAGATCGCCGGCTAATAACAAAATGATCATTTAGGAGGAGGGCACGTCTCTTCTCCCTGAAGTGGCGCGCAATGCGCCGTCGGCGAGATGAATAAACCAGGAAGCTGGCTTGGAGTTGCAGCCGCGAATCGTGTTCGAAATTAATTATCTGAAAATAATAATTTGCACGTACAATTTAGTGCGCGAGGACCAGCGCCATGAGCGCAAAGCAAAGCTGTTCCTCCATGATTATTGAAAGTGGTGCGATTTTCTGAAAATAGTCTGTTTCCGGTGCCGATGGGCTACGTGGTCTATTTTGGTTTGTTTAGAACTCGGCATATGTGAAAGCAAACTGTACCCACGTCTGTTTACTACATTGTAACATTTTTCTGACTGGTGCGGACTAAAGCAATCGAACTATAGGTGTGAAAGCACCCTTAGAGCCTAGTCACACCTGCCATAAAAAATATGTAGGTGATGTGTAATCACAAGAGACTTTTCACAGATATTGGTGCAGAGTGACCTGGAAGTACACACTATATCTTTGTGTATTGACCAGTTTGGCAGAAGAAAAGAAATGGCGAATTTGTCGGCTGATGACTACTGTGTGTTAAAAGGCTTTCCCTTCATGCTTGTCTGTTGACAAGTCTAACCTAACCCCCAGATAGCGTCGTCTTGCTGTAGTAAAAATGTTTTCACCCCATCAGCCAAACCGCAGTTGAGTGGTACACAATCTGTAGACATAGCTACATGCTGATGTCTTTTGATTTTAACTGTGATCTTGCTCTTCTGTAATAGCCATATGTGGAATGCTTGTAGAATTGCTGTAAGATAGGTGTACCCTGCCAAAGACGAAGAAGGGGGATGGAGGTTAGAAATGTGATCTTTGGACAGGAGAGGAATTCCAGGCTGTTGTGGCAAATCATAACATTACCATTTTTACGCAGTTATTTTGTTTTGTCCACTTGTTTCTAATTAAAATAATTTGTTGATATATTGTCATATTTTGCTTATTTCCCATGCTATATACAGTGTGTATATGTGTGTGTGTGTGTGTATGTATATATATATATATATATATATATATATATATATATATTTATATATATATATACTAGCAGAATACCCGCGCTTCGCAGCGGAGAAGTAGTGTGTTAAAGAAGTTATGAAAAAGAAAAGGAAATATTTTAAAAATAATGTAACATGATTGTTAATGTAATTGTTTTGTCATTGATATGAGTGTTGTTGTCATCTCTCTCTCTCTAATATATATATATATAT
>JANRMT010028174.1:110164991-110181971 GCA_026402145.1 Polypterus bichir lapradei | reverse complement strand
CCTCAAGGTTGTGCGTGTTGTGGCTTCACAAATGCTTTGCTGCATACCTTGGTTGTAACGAGTGGTTATTTCAGTCAAAGTTGCCCTTTTATCAGCTTGAATCAGTCGGCCCATTCTCCTCTGACCTCTAGCATCAACAAGGCATTTTCGCCCACAGGACTGCCGCATACTGGATGTTTTTCCCTTTTCACACCATTCTTTGTAAACCCTAGAAATGGTTGTGCGTGAAAATCCCAGTAACTGAGCAGATTGTGAAATACTCAGACCGGCCCGTCTGGCACCAACAACCATGCCACACTCAAAATTGCTTAAATCACCTTTCTTTCCCATTCTGACATTCAGTTTGGAGTTCAGGAGATTGTCTTGACCAGGACCACACCCCTAAATGCATTGAAGCAACTGCCATGTGATTGGTTGATTAATTGCATTAATGAGAAATTGAACAGGTGTTCCTAATAATCCTTTAGGTGAGTGTATAAATATGTATAAATATAGCACCAATGTATTCCTTCCTTATCCAAATCAGAATGACCAGATAAACCTAAAATACATCAAAATAGCTTTTATGAATTGCATTGCAAGCACAACACACAGGTTGCTTAAAAGTTACAAAGTTATATGGATGGAATGGATATGGAAAAGATAGTTAACTATATTGGTATACTGTATTGGTTGAAGTCCTGCTTCTCACAGAGTCTGTCTTAAAACTTTTTTCAACTTAATGAATAATAAAGCAATATATTTTTTTAATACCACATGACCAGTATCACCACAGTGCAGAAGGTTTTAGGATTAGAGCTTGATTTACTATGCCAGTTTGTCTAAATTTTCAGTGCTGCTGTTATGGATCCTTTTAAAACCTCATTTTATATAGTAGTAATTTAGAAGTAATATTTAGAATAGCTACATGTACATTTATAAAGCAACCAAAAAATGTTAAAAGTAGCCCATATTAGTGTAATAAAATTGTTTACATACAGTTAGGTCCATAAATATTTGGACATAGACAACTTTTTTCTAATTTTGGTTCTGTACATTACCACAATAAATTTTAAATGAAACAACTCAGATACAGTTGAAGTGCAGACTTTTCAGCTTTAATTCAGTGGGTTGAACAAAAAGATTGCATAAAAATGTGCGGTAACTAAAGCATTTTTTTTAAACACAATCCATTCATTTCAGGGGCTCAAAATTAATTAAGCAAATTAAATAACTGGAAATAAAATGTTCATTTCTAATACTTGGTTGAAAACCCTTTGCTGGCAATGACAGCCTGAAGTCTTGAACTCATGGACATCACCAGATGCTGGATTTCCTCTTTTTTAATGCTCTGCCAGGCCTTTCAGCAGCGGCTTTCAGTTGCTGTTTGTGGGCCTTTCTGTCTCAAGTTTAGTCTTCAACAAGTGAAATGCATGCTCAATTAGGTTAAGATCAGGTGACTGACTTGGCCATTCAAGAAGTTTCCACTTCTTTGCTTTAATAAACTCCTGGGTTGCTTTGGCTGTATGTTTTGGGTCATTGTCCATCTGTATCATGAAATGCCGCCCAATCAGTTTGACTGCATTTGGCTGGATTTGAGCAGGCAGTATGTCTCTAAACACCTCAGAAATCATTCGGCTGCTTCTGTCCTGTGTCATATCATCAATTAACACTAGTGTCCCAGTGCCACTGGCAGCCATGCACACCCAAGCCATCACACTGCCTCCACCATGTTTTACAGATGATGTGGTATGCTTTGGATAATGAGCTGTTCCACGCCTTCTCCATACTTTTTTCTTGCCATCATTCTGGTAGAGGTTGATCTTGGTTTCATCTGTTTAAAGAATGTTTTTCCAGAACTGAGCTGGCTTTTTTAGATGTTCTTTAGCAAAGTTTAATCTAGCCTTTCTATTCTTGAGGCTTATGAGTGGCTTGCACCTTGCAGTGCACCCTCTGTATTTACTTTCATGCAGTCTTCTCTTTATGGTAGACTTGGATATCGATATGCCTACCCCCTGGAGAGTATTGTTCACTTGGTTGGCTGTTGTGAAGGGTTTCTCTTCACCATGGAAATGATTCTGCAATCATCCACCACTGTTGTCTTCCGTGAACGTCCAGGTCTTTTTGCGTTGCTTAGTTCACCAGTGCTTGCTTTCTTTCTCAGGATGTACCAAACTGTAGATTTTGCCACTTGTAATATTGTAGCAATTTCTCGCATTGTTTTTTTCTGTTTTCGCAGCTTAAGGATGGCTTCTTTCACCTGCATGGAGAGCTCCTTTGACCGCATGTTGTCTTTTCACAGCAAAATCTTCCACTTGCAAGCACCACATCTCAAATCAACTCCAGGCCTTTTATCTGCTTAATTAATAATGACATAATGACGGACTTGCCCACACCTACCCATGAAATAGCCTTTGAGTCAATTGTCCAATTACTTTTGAGCCCCTGAAATGAAGTGATTGTTTTAAAAGATGCTTTAGTTGCCTCACATTTTTATGCAATCTTTTTGTTCAACCCACTGAATTAAAGCTGAAAGTCTGCACTTCAGCTGCATCTGAGTTGTTTCATTTAAAATTCATTATGGTAATGTACAGAACCAAAACTAGAAAAAAGTTGTCTCTGTCCAAATATTTATGGACCTAACTGTATCTGTTATGAATGCATGATGTGTTTTCATAAATGAAAATACAGTTTATTGGCTGTGGTGTCCTGCTTATTCTTGTGATTTGTTGTGACAGAAGAGCCCTGTGTTCCTTTGTGACCGAGTTACTCTCTAGCTATAGATGTAGCAGTCACAGTTTTTAACAATATTCACCTTCATTTTTTGTTTCTACAAATTACATTAATAAGTCTCATTGATTTTTGGTCATAGGGTTTGAAATTGTCACAATACCTTCTGTGAGTTTTCTAACATTGTTTGATTTTTATGCACTCCCTCTCCTTGTGTTTCTCTAGCTTTTGCAAAGTTGGAGCTCATATAAACCAGTGACTTTCAGCAGTTCTTTGTAACTAAATAACGTTGTTATTCTTGGTATTATATATGGCTGTTGGGGTTATTGTTTTAGTTTATGGAGTGGAAATATCTAAAAAGGTTTTAGAGATTAAACTTGGGATTTGAATAGTAATGCTGATTGTTCACTTTCTCATTTCCTCACAGGGCGCCTACTACACACAGCCTGTGTATGCAGCTCAGCCTCATGTTATTCATCACACCACAGTTGTGCAACCTAACAGCATTCCCTCTGCCATCTACCCTGCACCCGTCCCAGCTCCCAGGACCAATGGAGTAGCCATGGGCATGGTGGCAGGAACTACCATGGCAATGTCAGCAGGTCAGTTTTGTAAATTTTGGGAGCAGAACAGATGTACCAAAACATAATCGACTAAAGAGAATAGGTTATTGCTGTGGTGTAACAGTGTTTATTTTTTTTGGAAACTTTTCCTTGTATAACAATAACATATTAGTTGTAATTCAGAATTCAGCTAATTGACTTGCTATCTCTTTTTTTTGGTGTCTTAGGCACTTTGCTGACAACTCCACAACACACTCCTATAGGAGCACATCCAGTCTCTGTGCCAACATACCGGCCTCAAGGAGCGCCTGGGTACAGCTATGTGCCACCTCACTGGTAAAATCACTGGCCATTCATGTAAGTTTTTTGGTTTGCTGTCTGTTTAAAAGCAAATAGATTTAGTGTTATGTTTTTTTTTATATTTGGAACATTGTGATAGTGTTCTCCTGCATACTTAACATTTCTTGAGTTACATATGCCAGTGATTAATCTTAACACAATGATAAATAAATGATAATGATAAAATGTACCCATCAGTGTGAAAAATGTTTATAACATTTTGATGTACTAGTCTTCCCTTAGTAATCTTTATTTCATAAGGTAATAGCAACAATATAGGAATATTTTAAATTCCATAAAATGTAAAATTCTTGATTTACTGCAGCCTAAAACATTATACAGTACATTTCTCTACTTAGGAGAAAATAACTTCTAACTTTATTTAATAATTATTCTTGTTGTTTAAAATGTAAAATTTTATTTTGGGTCTTACATTTAATTGGTTTATTGTCTGTAGTGGTCATAGCTTTGATTGTATTATGAATGCAGTATGGTTTGTAGTATCATTTTTATGGAAAAGCAGCATAAAAGCTCTAGTATGCTGCAAATGTTTCATTGGTTAGTACTGTTCAGCAGAAGGAACTACACACAAAACTCAAAGTGTATTAAAGTGCAATTATTAGTCTCATATGAAGTACTCAGAAGTACATAAATATGAATTTGGTAATGTTACCTTGCCTATAGTCAATATTGATGTTAATTATTATTTCAAATAAGTATAATGTCACACCCATTTTCTCACAAACATCTCATAGGGAATGTGGTCATCATCTAGTCATCAAGCACTTCTATAGCACTTGGAGCCTATTAAACTATAGGCCTTAGTTTCATTTTCCACTAACATACCATCTCACACTTTTTGTAATCAACAAAATAGACCTCATAAACACTCCAGTCTGTCCACTTACATTGGAAAGGTGGCCTTCACTCATTTTCACAATCTTAAACTCTTAGTACTTGCAGAATCGGAATAAGAGCTTCAGTGGCCTTTATTGAAGTGACTTTTTCATGGCCTTACCCTAAATACACACAATTGTCATCGCTGAAGTACTGTTGTTGTTGCTGATAATATGGCTATTAGAGTCATTCCTTCAGACAGATATCAGTAGTTCTCTGGTCATTTCCGAATGATTCATTGAGAAAGAAGTCAAACAATTTAAAGCCCATTTTTTGAGGCAAGTATTATTTGGTACTTTTCAAAATACTAACGCAAAGTGTTTTATGAATAGTTAGTTTTCTTGATGTAACCAGTCTTTTTTTTTGTCAAAATTATACTCCTATACTTACAAACATACCTCCAAAACTGCTTCTTTTTCAGTTATCATTAAATGTTTTTTGCAATTTTTTGCCATATTAAATATGGCTGTATTCTTGAGTCTGCGTTGCTTATATATACATACACATACATACACACACACACGGTATATACAGTTAGGTCCATTGAGTATTTGGACAGTGACATAATTTACATAATTTTGGCTCTATACGCCACCACAATGGAAATGAAATGAAGAAATACAGTAAAACCTCAATTATCCATCACTTGATTAACCATCAGTCTCCGTTAACTGTCAAGGCAAAAAAATAATTCCGCACGCCAACGTCTCCCTGTTGATGTACCACTACTGCCATGCAGTAGTACACTGTGAGCTATGCTAATTGGAACAACTCTTCCTTGTGCTAGTGCATAGTGTTCTTCCCTAGCACCATGCATCATGACATATTTTGAAATCAACTAATTTATTATAATTAATCTACAATACATTGTGTTAGATTGGCCAGCTCTCTGTAGGAGGTTACACCTTCTGTTGATCTGGTCACCCTGTTGGCTGTCATACTCGGGTAGTAGCTGTTGCTGTAGCAGATCCGTTTCTTCCGATTGTGTCTGATGTCACTTTTTTCAACAAGCGTATTATGAGACTCAGATTACGGCACTCTCTGGGTGCCTTGTCTGTTGTCTGTGTATACTCCAACAGCACTGAGTGATGTCTCGGTGAGGGAGACATTTTATTCACAACTTCACTTGATGCTTGATAGGTGCCTGCGAGATGACACTACTCCGGTCATGGGTGACTTCAGTGTAGCCCCTGGCACTGACAGGGCTGGCTATGAGGATTGTCTCTGTCCTCATGCGTCTGGTGATCATAGTAAAAGTGGCTCCATGTTCCTTGACTTTGCAAAAGGTCAGGGGCTGCGAATCGCTGGATTCTGGTTCCAGCTAGGGAATCCATTCCCAGACGGGTTTATCCATTCCTGGGAATTTGGAAATCCATAATATCATTTCCGGGAATCACGGGCTCCCAGGGATGACACAGTGCACAGGCATCTCACATGTGAACAGTTTTAGAACGACTGACACTTATTTTTAATAAAACTACTGCAATATGTTGACACCAATAAAAGACTAACCTTATCTACAAGCAGTTCATGATGTCATATAAGTATATGTATCTAGCTAGTTGTGGTAATAAGAGTGTAGAAAGCACAACGTGTCCAGCATGCGGTCGTCCAGGTCAGAGCGCACCTTCGTGCAGAGTACACCAGCCGCTGAGAAAGCATGCTCTGCCTCCACTGAAGTAGGCAGCACAGCCATCAGATACTGATACACTTGTTGAAATCAAACAAATCACCAGGCCCAGATAATATTTATCCTCGTGTTCTTAAGGAGGCTAGTGAGTACATATATAAACCCTTGACACATATTTTTAGGAAGTCACTGAGCACTGGAGAGATTCCGAAGGACTGGAAAATGGCAAGTATCATTCCATTATATAAAAAGGGTGACCGGGCAGATCCAAGCAACTATAGGCCAGTAAGCTTAACATGCATCACAGGAAAATTAATGGAAGGAATTATTAAGGATAAGATTGAGCAACACATGGCAAGGACAGGAGTTATTCTGACCAGTCAGCATGGGTTCAGAAGAGGGAGGTCGTGCTTTACTAACATGTTGGAGTTCTATGAGGTTGCAACAAAAGCATACGATCAAAGTGGAGCATATGATGTTATTTATCTGGACTTTCAGAAAGCATTTGATAAGGTGCCACATGAGAGGTTGGGCATCAAGTTAAAAGAAGTGGGAGTTCAGGGTGATGTTTTTAGATGGGTACAGAATTGGCTCAGACACAGGAAGCAGAAGGTGATGGTGCGAGGAACCTCATCAGAACTGGCCGATGTTAAGAGTGGTGTTCCACAGGGGTCAGTGCTAGGGCCGCTGCTATTTTTAATATATATAAATGATTTAGATAGGAATACAAGTAACAAGCTGGTTAAGTTTGCAGATGATACCAAGATAGGTGGATTAGCAGATAATTTGGAATCTGTTATATCATTACAGAAGGACTTGGATAGCATACAGGCATGGGCAGATTTGTGGCAGATGAAATTTAATGTCAGTAAATGTAAAGTATTACACATAGGAAGTAAAAATATTGGGTTTGAATACACAATGGGCGGTCGGAAAATCGAGAGTACACCTTATGAGAAGGATTTAGGAGTCATAGTGGATTCTAAGCTATCAACTTCCCGACAGTGTTCAGAAGCCATTAAGAAGGCTAACAGAATGTTAGGATATATAGCACGATGTGTGGAGTACAAGTCCAAGGAGGTTATGCTCAACCTTTATAATGCACTGGTTAGGCCTCATCTTGAGTACTGTGTGCAGTTTTGGTCTCCAGGCTACAAAAAGGACATAGCAGCACTAGAAAAGGTCCAGAGAAGAGCAACTAGGCTGATTCCAGGACTACAGGGGTTGAATTATGAGGAAAGATTAAAAGAGCTGAGCCTTTACAGTTTAAGCAAAAGAAGATTAAGAGGTGACATGATTGAAGTGTTTAAAATTATGAAGGGAATTAGTACAGTGGATCGAGACTTGTATTTTAAAATGAGTTCATCAAGAACACGGGGACACAGTTGGAAACTTGTTAAGGGTAAATTTCGCACAAACATTAGGAAGTTTTTCTTTACACAAAGAACGATAGACACTTGGAATAAGCTACCAAGTAGTGTGGTAGACAGTAAGACGTTAGGGACTTTCAAAACTCAACTGGATGTTTTCTTGGAGGAAACAAGTGGATAGGACTGGCGAGCTTTGTTGGGCTGAATGGCCTGTTCTCGTCTAGAATGTTCTAATGTCTAATGACTTGCTCTAAACAGTGCCCGCGCTTGCCTTTGCTCTGAAACACCACCATTTTAGCTTTTACTGATGCATCAAGTTTCTTGTCATCATTCTGTGATAGAAAGTTTCTTGGCACAGATAATGCGGATGCAACAGACTGACGCATTGCAATTTCAAGTTGCTGTTCAAAGCTGTTCTCTGACAGACGTCAATGAAGTCTGCCCCGTCCCAGCATTTGTAAGCTGCAGAGTGCAGACTCCTCCCAGTCCACTGTGGTCAGTCTTAGTCTAAGCCGGGAGACTACTGCTGCTGGTCTGTTGTTGACTGAATTAATCGGCAACACACTACACCGTGGGCCAAAAAACCGTGCCACTTAATTATTTTCAACTAAAACTGTTATTTCTTGATCAATTTTTACACTTTTACACAACTATATATGCGAGCTTGGCCATTCACGGTTTCCCGGGAATTACAGCAGTTTCTTTCCCGGGAATGGGGGAATGAAAAATGGTCGAGAATGGATTCCATAGTTCCAGTACCCTGAGCCACTTCGTTAGAATGCTGGTGGTGCGATGAAAGAGATCGATCACATCCTTGTGGGCAGACGCTGAAGGCTCTTACAAAACTGGAGGGTCTACAGAAGTGCCCAGTTTGTGAATTCTGACCACAGACTTGTTGCTGGTACTCTGAAGATCCAGCTTAGGTCCAGTAGGTTACCACCTACTAGAATAATGGTTCTGGACCTGGGGCTCCAAGATCAGGCCGTTTCTGATGACTGTGCACACAGTTTGTGAGGAACGTACATATTTGGGTGGACCGCCAGTCCTAATATGATCTGTGAGACCTTCCATGACAAGACCCTGAGGGTTGTGTTGGTGTTACCGCTGTTCGCAGAATGAGGTGTTTCATCTCAGAGCACACTGGATATCATCGAGAGGAGTTGCAGCACACAGCTTGATGGCAACTCCTGTCTGTACTAGGAACTGAGAGGGATGGCTGTGAGGGCTCTGAGAGCAGATAAGGAGGTGTTTGTTAGAGGAATCTGTGTGACACACCATCTATGGTCTAGTGACCATGTCCTGCTTACAGAGGAATTGAAGTATTACGCACATCGCAGTCAGGGTGGCTGATGGAACGGTCCTTACGGATGACACTGCAATTGTGACCTGCTAGGCTGGCTACTTTGAGCAGCTGTTTAAAGCTGACCCTTCAGCTAGGATATTGGATATCTCCGGGTCCGCAGTTCTTGAGGTTGATCCTCCAATTAGCTGTGAACCACCCAGTCTCACTGAGATTGCATAGGTGGTGAACCAGCTGAGGGTAGAGAAAGCTGCAGGGATCTGTGGTATCTGGGGTGAACTTCTCCAAGCTGGTGATAAGGCTGTCCTGGCATTGCAAGCAATTTTATCTCCATTAGGGAGACTGGTGTCATTCCAGCTGACTGGAAAACGGAACTTGTCATCCCTATCTAGAAAGGAAAGGGTGATCGCCTGGACTGTAGCAACTTCAGGGGGATAACACTGCTCTCAGTATCGGGTAAGGTCCTTGCTAGGGTCTTCCTCGGTTGGATCCGTGATCACTTGCTCAACTACCAGCGACCAGAGCAGTCTAGTTTTACACCTGTGAAGTCAACTATAGACCGCATCCTGGCACTGAGGGTTCTCTTGGTTCACAAATGCGAATATCAGCAGTTTCTTTGCAGCCTTTTTTTATCGAGCTGCCCTGTGGGACATCCTGAGACTTCGTGGAATCCTCTCAAGGTTGCTGGATATGATGGTCGGCCTCTACTCTGGTACTGTGAGTGCTGTGCAGAGTGGAGGCAGAACCTCTGCGTTTTTCTCAGTTGATTTTGGTATTCGTTAGGAGTGTGTTCTTGCTCCTACTCTGTTCAGTGCTTGCATGGATGGGGTATTGGGCAGGTTTGTGGGATCCAGCAGCTGTGGGGCATCTGTTGGCGAAGAAAGATTCACTGATCTTGACTTTGCAGACAATTCTGTGATCTTTGCTGAGTCAATGATGGCTCTGATTGGGGCTTTCGAGAGACTGACTGAGGAGTCTGAGTGCCTGGGCTTGCGATTGTACTAGATAAAAACCAAGATCCAGGCCTTTAATGACCTCTAAAGCACAGTCATCAGCAGCATATCTGTCTGCGGATAGAGTGTCAACCTTGTCGAGACGTTTATTTACCTTGGCAGTGACATTCATGTCTCTGGTGACTCTTCCTATGAAGTCAGTAGACTGAATGGGAGTGCATCGGGAGTAATGAGGTCGCTGGAAAAGGGGTGTGTGGCGCTCCCAATATCTATGCTAAAGGATGAAGGTTTAAGTCTTTAGAGTCCTGATGCTATATGGTTTCCAGACATGGACGCTATCCAGTGACCTGAGACAAAGACTAGTCTCCTTACCATGTCTCTTCGGAAAATCCTTGGGTACCGCAGGTTTGACTTTGTATTAAATGAGTGGTTGCTCTCTGAGTTCCGAATGAGGCACATTAGCTGCATTGTTAGGGAGTGTCAGTTACAGCACTATGGCCATGTGGCGCAATTCCCCCGAGGATGATCTGGCTCACAGGATCCTCATTGTTGAAGACCCGAATGGCTGGACCAGGCCAAGGGGACGCCCATGTAACACCTGGCTGCGGCAGATAGATTGTAATTTCCGGAGGGTGGGACTGGACCATGTGTTTGCCTGGGGGTTGCCAACCAGGATCCCAAGTTTTTTTGTCGTGTGGTGGGTATGCCAACACACTGTATCAGTGCGTGCTTCCCAACCTGACCTGATACATTGTTATGGCCGATAAACGTATGTGTGTGGTGTTGGAATTGTCACAAAATATTGAAATTATTAAACAGTTACAAAAATGGTGAAAATGCTTAAAATATTGCTTCAGTTTACAGAATAGGAAGAACAACAGTGAATGATAGTTGAAAAATGTGTCGAAAATGGAAACCACTGATGGTAATGTTATTCTGTATTAATCTTAATGTTCTTCTGTATTTTCTTTTTAAATTCAGTTTTTTTTTGTTAATATTTTGTGATGTACATCCAGCTGGTAATGGGCTGTGGGGGAACAGAAAGGGTGGAATGAATGCTGTAAGTGATGGAACTGGGTGAAGAGCTTCTGTTTTGTAAGGGACGGAGATGCCTCTTAGGAGAGTGACATGAGTGACAGGAGAAGTTAAGAGAAAAAGTAAGGTGCGGCAAAAGGAAGTTTTGATTATGGAGTCAGAAGATAAGTCACAATAAACAGTAGTGTTAGCAGTATAGAAAAAGACAGAACAGGAGTGGCAGGAGTTAAACTGTTTGGTAGGGAAAGCTTTCTTGTATAGTGTGCAAGATGTGCTCCATAACCTACATGACAGAGTATAAGACAGGGCACTGTTTGTTATGGAACAAATACTCCAGATAAATCATGAAAAACTCCAGTACCTCTGACTTGTATTTGCTTATTACGCTGGCTGTTACAATATTATATGAATTAATTTTGATAATACTATATTAGTTAATATAGTTTTGTTTTATAAATAAATGTGGCTATTCGCTAAACTAATCTAATGTGTATCATTTTTAAAGTAGCTGTTCTGTTATCCATCTTTTCTCTTATCTGTCACAGCCTCAGTTCCGACCCCATACGAGTAATCGACGTTTTACTGTAATTACATGATTAAGTGTAAGCTTTCAACATTAATTCAAAGAGTATAACAGAAATATCGTATGAGCCATTTAGGACTGACAGCCATTTTTATACATGGTCCCTCACATTTTCAGGGGCTTAAAATTATTTGGACAATTTACTGATAAGCTCTTCCATAGCCAGGAGTGAGCAGGTTCCTCATTATTTCATTAACTATTAAGCAGGTAGAAGGTGTGGAGTTGTTTCCAGTTGTGGAATTTGAATTTGGAAGCTGTCATTGTTAACTCTCCATATGAGGTCCAAAGAGATGTTCATGCAAGTAAAAACAGGCCATCCATCATTAGGCAGAGAAAACAAGACAAAACCATCTGAGATATAGCAGAAACACAAGTAGTCCTCAAATCAACCATCTGGTAAATACTACAACACCACCAGAAGACCCAGACAACGATGGAAGGTAGCTGTGCTGGATCATGGCAGAATTCTTTCCTGGGTAAAGAAAAATCAACTCACATTAAGCAAAACCAAGAACAGTCTCTAGGAGGTAGGCCTATCATGGCCAAAGTCTACAATCAAGAGAACACTTCACGAAAGTAAATACAGTGGGTTTACCAGAAGGTGCAAGCCATTGGTAATCCTCAATCATAGGAATGTCAGATTAGACTTTAGAATTAAAGGGTTCCATTCAAATCCTGTTTTACATATATGACAACTCCATCACACCCTTTTTAGTTTAGCCTGTCTTTCCTAAGTAATGTGTACACATCTGTGTTATACTTGTATCCTTCTCTGTTATTTTGTTAGGTTTCTATTATTCCAATTATGTCTTTATGTATAGCTACAAATAAATCCAACTCACTTATTTTGTTCTTATTAATTATAGCATTAAGATGGAGTTTTTAATATAGTGCTTAGTTTACTTAGGGTTTTTAACAGTGTTCTAGAACTGTCAAATGTATCTTTTACATTACAATTACAGTTTTTCCCTCTATGTTGCGTTATAAACCTGGACTATAATGAACTTCTTTCTTTTTTTACTTAGTTTAAACACATTCTATCTAACCTACTAATGTGTCTCCCCAATACATTGGTACCTCTGTTCAGATGTAACCCATCATTGCAGAACAGGTTGCATCTGTTCTGGAAGGAGACCCAGCATCCAATAAACCTATGCCCTTCTACACCAATATTTGAGCCACACATTAAGCAAAATCCAAAATTCAGTTCTTCTGAGTTCATTGAATTTGGCGATTTGTTTAGGTTTGGCTCTAGTTACAGAAGAGGATATATTCCAGGTCAGTGGTTCAATGAAAATTAGGGCTTTTAGTGTAGTGTGATGGGGAACCAACACAAAAATTTGCAAATCAACCACAATCGGCTGTTTTCACCAAATTTTGTGTTTGCATTACTGTTCATGCAATTTGAAATATTGACTATGTGGAGTTTCAAGATCTTCTTTGGAGATTCATGTTATAGGTGCCCCAACTTAATACAATAGAGCTTCTGGAGTTTCAGAAGTTATGATGCAAATATGTGTTCAATAAATGAAACGACAACTTCAGACACAAGGCAAGAACAACACCTGGACTGGGCACCAGTCCTTTGCAGGACAAATCTATATACATGCACACACACAGAGGCCAATTTAGCAACGCCCTGAATTCACCGAAGTTTCTTTAGGTTGAAGTTTAGTAATTTTTTTTAGATGGTTAACCTCCTTAGCATTGCATTTTATTACAAAGAAACATGTTAAAAGTGCTGCATTTTCTGGCCTGAAAAATTACTTTTTTATTAAATCTCAAAAGTATAACAATGATACAAATAATAATAATGATGAATAAAAATAATACAAATAAACAATAATAACAAAAATAATAGCAGTAATAATAATACTACTGGCGGCACGGTGGTGCAGTGGGTAGAGCTGCTGCCTCGCAGTTAGACCCTGGTTCGCTTCCCGGGTCCTCCCTGCGTGGAGTTTGCATGTTCTCCCCGTGTCTGCGTGGGTTTCCCCCAGGTACTCCGGTTTCCTCCCACAGTCCAAAGACATGCAGATTAGGTGCATTGGCGATTCTAAATTGTCCCTAGTGTGTGTGTGTGTGTGTGTGTGCGCCCTGCGGTGGGCTGACACCCTGCCCAGGGTTTGTTTCCTGCCTTACACCCTATGTTGGCTGGGATTGGCTCCAGCAGACCCCTGTGACTCTGCACATAGGATATAGCGGGTTGGTTAATGGATGGATAATACTACTAATGATGCCAAAACAGTATATAATCTCAAAATTAGTCCTTTGTGTGGTAAATCTTAAAAGCATAGTGAAAGACACAATCCAACGCAACAATCGGGACAATGATAGCGTGTTTCTTTTTGGGTGTTCTTTCCAGATTTATCAGTGTTTAAACAGCACACTGCACAGGTATGAGTTGGAGTCTGTTTGTTTCTGTTGGAGGTATATAATCAATAAAATGTCTACCGATAAGGCGCTCTGGGTTGATCCACAATGTGCAGGGTTGACCGTGTCTCTTTAGCAGTAATGTGGATGGTGGATGTGCGACAATGATTTGTTCTACAAGCTGGCAAGTTTGCATGAGATATAGTTTTGCCATCTTTTTGTTTGTATAAGACAAATGCATTCCAAATGCAATGTTCCACCAGAGAACAAAATATCATTTTGTAGTATTTCTTTTGTTCCCTCCACATAACAGGGTGGAAAGTCCATTCTTGATCCACGTGATTTTATGCCACCCATCGTGCTATTGTAGACCACAGCACAAGGCTTTGTAACCTGCTTGTTGCCTTTTGCCTCTATAGTGACCATAACTGCTGCATTATGTACATTGCTAAGAAGACCAGCATTGTTCCTTCCATTTCAGCATAAGCACTTTACCCTTGTGCCAAGCATACTGGCGCACCTCACTGCAGTTTAGCTCTGCCAAAGTCTTCAGGCATGCAACGACAGTTGGAACGCACTGTTCCATATGTGTCTCTTTCTTTGCAGCAAGATGTAAAATAAATTTGGCAAAGTATAAAAATTGTCTATGGTTACATAACTTTGATCCAGCATTGCATCTATCAAAGTCAGCACTGATGACTTAATAATGTTTTACTGATTGTATTTTGGAACAAACATTGTCCCTTTCTCTGTGTACAGGACTGAATTCCAGAAGTATCCCGTTTCAGATTCTCAAAGCTCATAAAATTTTATGCGCATTTTTTGCTCTTTTTTGACATAATGTACTGTATCCATGATAGTCTGCCCTTCTCAGCCATTAAGACTTTTATCGATGCTGACATATGGTCCAGAATATAAACACTCCAAAATTTTGCTACAGTGGCCTGGTATATCTCCCATATTTTCTTCAGTTTCGGTGCTGGATGGGTATTTTCATTGTTAGTAAAGTGCAGATATTTTATAATTATTGAAAATCTGCGCTCAGACATAATTTCTCCAAAGAACAGCACTGCTAAAACACAAAAATACAGCACTGACACCACTTTTACAGCCCAAGTGGTTCTCTGTTCTAACACTTATGCAAGATGCATCTGTACAGTTGCCGAGTGGCACTTGGGACTAATGCTTTAAGCAAGGTTTTGGAGCCCGAATAACACTCAGCTCTGATACTAAGGAGGTTAAGTGTAGGCAGAGTGGTTGCACAGAGCTATTGTTTCTGCCTCACAGTGGCAGGTTCTACGTGCAGTTTGCACATTGTCCTCACGTATTTATGGATTAGATGTATTAGTGAGTGTCAGTGCGCTTTCACTTAAAAATATTGGGCTTAGTTCTTTTATTGCCATGTCCTCAGCAAGTGTGACTCATCATGCATTAAAAAAATTTGATAACTGCTTCAGTCTGTTCTATTGCTTAGTCTGCCCTTTTCATTTTCTGAGTTTTCCCCCACCTTGTAAATGCACACTGAATGCCGCAGATGATCATAACTCATAAGCAGAAAAGTAAGGAAGGATTGTATCCTTATCTCTAGAACGATACCAAGGATCTGGGATAAAACTTATTTTTTCCAGTTTACTCTTGGTGTCACAAGCATGCCTTAGAAACGTGGAAGGCACATTTTCATAAATCAAAATCTTTGCTACTTAAAAGTGGGCATATTCGGTAAGTTTTAAGGCTTTTCTTCACATTGGGACTCCGGTACCTATTAGCTCCATTAAGTGGAAAAGTTGTTTTCTTTAACTTGCTTCACTTTTGAACACAATTTCATGTGGCAAACTAATATATACTTTGATTATGAAGAAATAGCTTTGACTTGTAAAATACTGATCTAATCCTTTAGTACTTTCTCTCTCTCAGCCCCCAGTATTTACTGTTTAAGAAGCTCTCACTACTGAACACTTTCTTCTCACTGCTGTTGGTTTACTTTAAGCTGCATGTGAAATGTGTTTTTATCTCTTACTAGACTTTCTTTCATTCTTTCTTTCTTTCCTTGCAACACCAGTTCAGATTGGCTTGCATACAATGTACCTGAGTTAACCAGTATTCTTTACTTATTTCCTTACTAGGAAATCCACTCACATACTTAACTATTAACAGATGCAAATCCATGTAATTACTGTATTTACCTACTAACCTACTGCTGATTTGTGCTACACCTGCCATTTCCATCCCTAACCTACTGCTGCTTTCCCTGCATGTGTTGCTGAAATGTGCATACACAAATGCCATTCTTTCACAGCATGCCTTTGTGACTGTGTAGTTAGAAAGAAGCAAACAAAAAAGCTGTAAAAAGTGCTGACGGGCCCAAAAGGTGCAACTAAAAACAGATTTAGATGTGCACTCAATGAGCTCACTTAAGCCTAAATGCAGTGATGGAAAGAGTGCTAAAAATCTGCTCAAGCAGAAGTATTTACACAAACATTTTCTTAAGTAAAAGTAACTAATATGGAAATTACTGAAGTAAACGTACATATTGGTAACTTTAGGTAAAAAACTAACCTGAATGAATACAGATTCTCAACCATTCAAGTTGTGTTTTGGAAAACATAAGCACAATATACAAAGCAATACAATAGATTTTAGTTATCAAAAAAACAATATTCTGTATATGTCATTAAATTTCAAAATCTAGTTTTTATGTACATTCCAAGAAAAAGTGTTGTAGTAAACAACAAATTAGAATTATCCTTAATATACAGTAAGTTAAAAATGTAGTCCATAGTCATCAGTTACAAACCTTAATTTGAGACAGCGGAGACTTCAGTGAAGAGAAAAGTAAAGCTTACTTATTTGTTGAAAGCGGCATTTACATCTAAACATGCCGATATTTGTAGAATTGATTGTTTAGCACCTAAACAAAAATGGAAAAAGTAGGAGTTAGAGGAATGAGCCTAAAATTAAGAGGGATGCATTCTTTTTCTGTATTGTGTCTTTTATAAAGTGCTTATACTGCTTATCTGGGGTTAATAAAATTGATGTAAGCATATATTTTTGTGTTTTAGCATAGTAATTAAATCATTTTCTACGTTAATTTATTAATTATCTTTTTTTCTGTGAGAGTGATTATATGCGCTCCCAACAGGGAAAACCTTTAAAAGATTAACTACTGTTTGTTTATACAGGATGGGCCATTTATATGGATACACCTTAATAAAATGGGAATGGTTGGTG
>JANRMT010028174.1:110054302-110154991 GCA_026402145.1 Polypterus bichir lapradei | reverse complement strand
TGTGGTGCCCATTTGCTTATGCAAACTTTTTTTTTTTTTTATTTTTTTTTTTTATAAACATTACAGACTTTTGAAATATTTTAGTCTTCTGAGTGAGTTAAGCTGAACAGTAGGAGTTTACATTTTATCAAATGTAAAATAAGCCAAAAGATAACCTGTCCAGAATTTACAAATCATTACTTTTTTGTTTCAGAAATGTGTATTTATGTCTGTTTATTGTGGTTCACTTTATATACAGTTTGATAAGTGTTCACCAGCTGCTCCAATCTTGTTCACTTTTTAAACTTCTGCAAGTCCTCCTTGATTAGCACTTATAAATAAAATAAACTAATACAGCTGACAGCTGCAGCATATAAATGAAAATTTAATCCTGCTATGAGGTTCAGTGTGCCAGTTGCACTATTTATGTCTTAGACCTTCCCTGTGCAGGATTTTCTCATTTTTAGCAGGACACCTTTGTGCCCTTCTTCATATTTCAGATTTCAATATCATAAGACAGAATGGGGGAAAAAATTAAGTGCTCCTTTTACTATTTTGATAATTTTGCAGTGCCACCTCAAACCCTGGCTTATTTGTGGTCATTGTAAACAGTGCTGTTGTTATGACTGATTTGTACTTGCCCCAGTGTTGGGTAATTACTAAAATGCAGGCAAATCTGTTAGACTTGATCAGCCTCTTACTATCTCAGATAGCATGCTGGTGGGTAGGGGCTTTGGTTGTCTCTGTGTTTTAAGAGTTTTTCAGATGAAGTAATTTAACTAAATACACAATTCTCTTCAAAGCCAGGTATGAAGCTGCATCAACTTTAGACATTTTAATTTTAGCTGGTGTAGTTGCAGTTTTCAGAGTTGCTAAGATTGGTTATTTTGCTCATCTCCTCCTCTTGTATTGCACCAGAACTTGCTCTCTTTAACTCCTTGATGGACATTGTATGCTGCCAGTTGTGTCAATTGTACAGTTTTCTATTGGAAAAACACGAGACATCAGCTAGACCTGGCTTCACCCAAATAACTGAATTAGTAAGAAATCATTTTCTTGTATGGTTTTTTTTGGACTTTTCGGATTTTTTTTTTTCCTCACAGGGAAAACAAAGTTGCAAAAATTAAAACAA
The DNA here is from genome assembly GCA_026402145.1 of Polypterus bichir lapradei. NCBI lineage: Eukaryota > Metazoa > Chordata > Cladistia > Polypteriformes > Polypteridae > Polypterus > Polypterus bichir. The sequence continues at coordinate 110,153,880 of JANRMT010028174.1, read as the reverse complement.
GTAGTTCATAACAAATTGTATTTTTGTTATTCTTTTATTTGCAGCTTGCAAGTTATTTTTTATTCTTTTTTGTATTTTATTATAACACTAATTGTGAAGCAGAAAGTGGAAAGTCAGTGTCTTCCAAACATATTTCCTGAGTATTTTTAAGACCACACCTCTTATTTGAGTCTTATGAAGCAGAATGCCCCACAGTCCAGACTTGTGAATATGAAGTGTAAATCTGTTTTTATTACTATTATTTTGTTTGTTTTCAAAGATCAGTTAGTGATCTCAGTGACAGAATTAAGCCAAGTTTGTAATTGTATGATATTTACTGTAAGATGTAGAACATTCAATAACTATTAAAATCTTTCCAAAAAAAAGTTTCCTTATTTGTGTCCTTTTCTTGCCTCTGCTTAGCCTATACAATATCTGTGTCTGGTCCTGACCCGGCTGAAACTCCTGTGGTAACTGCCTACTCTCAAGAGGAATGTTCAACAAATACAGGGCTCCATTCATGTTACACTTTTTCCTATAACTGTGCTGTTGAAATCCGCTAATAACAACTGTTGGTTATTTGTTTACAACAACAACAATTTATTTCTTGTAGAACCAGAAATCACAAGGAGTGCTACAATGGGCTTTAACAGGCCCTGTTTTTTGACAGCCCCCAGCCTTAACTCCCTAAGAAGATAAGAAAAAACTTTAAAAAAAAAAAAAAAAAAAAAAAACCCTTGTAGGGGGGGAAAAAGGAAGAAATCTTGGAAAAGGCAATTCAGAGAGAGAGACTCCTTTCCAGGTAGGTTGGATGTGCAATGGGTGTCAAAAAATTGGTAAATACAATACCCAAAACAGAACAGAAGTAATCCGCTTCACAGAGCTAGATAGCCAATCTGTTATTGTCGCCTCAGGAATACAATACAGTAGTACAATAGTAATAGTACAGGGTGGTCCAGATCTAATTATGCAGATCCAGATCTTCTGGATGACTTTGATTTATGCGGGGGCAATTCCAGTTCAGTGTGAAGGCGATTCTTCATGTCGTCAGTTCGCACACTTCTCGATGGTCCGAGATTTTTCAGGTGATTTTCTATGTAATAAACTTAAGTTATTGGGTAATGAAAATTGCATAATTAGATCTGGACCCCCCTATACAAGCTACCAACCAAAATGCAAGAATACATTTTACCATTCACCAAGTACAGAACTATCACATACTAGCAAAATACCCGCGCTTCGCAGCGGAGAAGTAGTGTGTTAACGAAGTAATGAAAAAGAAAAGGAAACATTTTGAAAATAACGTAACATGATTGTCAGTGTAATTGTTTTGTCACTGTTGTGAGTGATGAGTGTTGCTGTCATATACATATACACATATATATACACACACACATATATACATACATATATATATATATATCTACATACATATACATACACACATACATACATACACACACATATATACACACAAATACATATATATATATATATATATATACATATATATACATACATACACACACATATATAAACATATATATACATATACATACATATCTACATATATACACACACAGCTATTTTGTATCAGTGCAATACGCTGCTTGTTAAAACGGATAACTCCCGCTCTTACGTGCAAGTCTGCGTGGATATTATGAACTATCGTATCTGTTCAAGTTCTATTTAAATTTTAAATAGAAGGAATTTTTATTTAGTCGACAGAAATATCTTTGGTAGGAATGGAAGTTAAATGTAGGCATCATTGCATAAATTTTTCTTCACCATACAAATGTAAAGAGTAAATTCGCCTTACATCCCAACCAAAGATATTTGTGTCGACTAAATCAGGGGTGTCAAACTCAATTGCACAGGGGGCCAAAATCCAAAACACACTTTAGGTCGCGGGCCGAACAGGATAAAGATTTATTGAACACACTAAAACTAAACTTTTAAAACTTAACTTTTTTGAACATAAATATGAATAAAAACATACAGGAATATTATTCCTGAATAAATCAACTCAAACCTTAAATAACTTATAATATTTTGCTCTACATAAAAATATATCCTCTCTAAATTATACAAGTTAGAAATAAAGTAAACGTTAAAAGAACAAACATTCAAATTTCTTTACTCTTATGTAATTTTATATAAAAAATAAACTTAGATTTTAAATATCCCAAAAGATTTTGCTCTCCATAAAAATAAATCCTGTCAAAATTATAAAAATTCAAATATGAACATGCTGCATAACAAAACCTGGAAATAGAAATAAAATGTGTTCTTTTCAGCAATAACAAATCAAATCATTCAGTTGTCTTTGCTCATATGTCATTTTAGAGCTGGACGCCTGGCATCTTTTTTTGGCAACAAGTTCGTTTATGTTTGGTGTGAGGTTCTGTGTTGTGGAGATTCTCAGGATGGACTGCAGGTGCTCATCAGTGAGGCGACTCCTGTGTGCTGTTTTGTTAGTCTTCATCACTGAGAAGAGCTTCTCACACAGATATGTGCTACCAAACATGCACAAGGTTCGAGCCGCATGTAGACGGAGCTGGAGCATTTCTGCGGGAATGGAGTGAATAAACTGTGCGGGCCCTGCAGTATCGTACTTTGCCTTCAGTGTGCCATTACACTGCAGCTCAATCACCTCCATCTGAATCTGCACAGGTACAGTTTCCACATCGACGCCAAATGGGTTGCGAAACAACTCAAAATTCTTTTTTTGTTCTTCAAAGTCACCAAAGCGCCATGCGAACTCAGTGCGCAGTGCGCTCAGTTTATCAGCAAAGTGCGTATTTGGGAACACTGCTGTGCTGACTTGGTTCAACATTACTTGGCAACAGGGAAAGTGGGGCAAGTTGCACTGGTGCATTTGTGTCTCCCATAAAAGCAGCTTCACTTGAAATCACTTTGTGATTGTGCACGGGTAAAAACGTCTGCTGAAGTGTCAGATTCTTCTTTAATTCTTCTGCTTTCTGTATCTTCTGCATTGCATTCAGGTCTTTCAGGTTATCCTAATGTTTTGTCTCATAGTGCCGTCTTAGATTAAATTCTGTAATTACAGCCACATTAGCTCCACAAATGAGACACAAGGGTTTACCGGCAATGTCAGTAAACATATACTCAGCCTCCCATCGGTTTTTAAAGGCTCTATTTTCAGAATCAACTTTTCTCTTCAGCATCGTGTGGGCTAGCTTCGCAATAACTTGCAGCATCATAAGCTAGACTTGATTAACGCGGTAAGTGTTTGGCAAGGCTGCTGAAGCGCTGCATTATGGGATCTGTAGTTTATTGTGTTACCAGCGCTTCATATACCCGGGCCATTAATAACAATAATACAGTATATAAAATGATCTCGGCCCTTGAGTTTGACACATATGGACTAAATAGAACTTGAAAAGATATATTTTTTCGAATGTGATCGCGCAATTCAGATCGAGTTGACGCGCACTACAGTACATCGAGCCCGCGTGCTTTTGTGGTTTTGCCTGCATGCCTCAATAAGTCACCCTCCCGTCGCTCTTACTTTTTTACCGTTCATCTAATGAATACACTGAGTATGGCTTTACCAAAACAATCATTGATGGCGAATAAAGTATCCATTATTCGAGTATGTAGATCGGGGTATATATATACATATATATTTACCCGCGTATCGCAGCGGAGAAGTAATGTGTTAAAGAAGCTATGAAAAAGAAAAGGGAACATTTTAAAAATAACGTAACATGACTGTCAATATACAGTAATTGTTTTTGTGAGTGTTACTGAGTGTTGCTGTCATCAAGGATTCGATTATCATTATTTGTTTCAATCAGGGTCGTATTTGTACGATGTGTTGTGTTCAAGTTACATTCCGTGTTTGTCAATCGTTGTAAAGATAACAGGTTTCATTCATCGATTCGTTTCTTACTGCATCAATAAACAGCTCGTCTTCTTCTTTATCTGAGACCTGACACACTGCATGCACAGGTTTTTTTTTTTTTACACTGTCTTCCTTTAGCGGGAAATTGACTTTTTCCACCGAGTGCTTTGTTTCCGCAGTAGCTGCTCTTATGAATTTGCTTGTATGTATCAGACGCTTCATATTTTTTTGCTGCCTTTTCAATTATGTAATTCGGTTTTTGTTCAGCGCTCTTTGGAACTTTTGCTTTTTGTCTGTGCGCTGCGTCAGTTCACGTGAGCCGCTCGGTGTACATGCATCGAAGTTTCCCAGCTGTGCTGGTGCCATGTCATGCTATGTCCATGGCTGTATCTAATGTTACCCAAGTCCCGGCACTTAAAACTTTCTCTCGCAGTTTCGCTGAGTTTGTGCCAAACACCACCCTGACCATCTCATCTTCCTCTGCATAAGCACAGTCCTTCACCCGTGGATATTTAATGGCAGTGTTTCTATTGGATTGCCGCTGACGGACGGCTTTATATGGGCAGGCACTAAATTACAAACGCCAGCGGCAGCCTGTCAATGAACTTAATTTAAAGTTTAGGTTTACATCGTGCTTTGTTTCCGAAGTAGCAGAACTCATGAATATGGTAGTATATGTCACTCGCTCGCTTCTTATTGTTTCGCTGCCTTCTCAATTATATAATGCATGTTTTCTTCAGCGCTTTTTGGGGCTCTTCCTGGTTTTCTACGTACTGCGTGATTACGTGGGAGGCGTGATGATGTCACACGAAACTCTGCCCCCACGGCTTTCAAGCTCATCTCCATTACAGTAAATGGACAAAAACAGCTTCCAGTTATGACCATTACGCGTAGAATTTCGAAATGAAACCTGCCCAACTTTTGTAAGGAAGCTGTAAGGAATGAACCTGCCAAATTTCAGCCTTCCACCCGCACGGGAAGTTGGAGAATTAGTGATGAGTGAGTGAGTGAGTGAGGGCTTTGCCTTTTATTAGTATAGATGAGGAAACTGATTTTTCCAGAGTCATGGAGACCTCAGCCAACAAGCTGCCTCCCCACTACTGGCCATTCCACAGTTGAGTCAGTGCTGGGCCGGCCAATCTGATGAAAGGACCCTTCTAATTTGAACATCCAGTGAACACTGCATTGCAACAGTCAGTCCTACTACAAATAAATGCATGAATTCATTTTTTAGTACCCCGCATATTTAGAAAACACCTTAATTGAAAACGGCAACATTTCTAAGATGGAAAAAACCTGTTTTGCAGTTTTGTAATGTGCACTTTAAATGACATGCTAGAGTCAAAGATAACAACACCTAGATTGCGGGCTGATTCAGTAAAACTAATGCTGATTCCAAATAAGTTAAATGTTGACAAAATATTATTGTAATCTGCATCATTCCCTCCAGTAATTAACATCCCTGTTTTATCTGTATTCAAAGACAAGTACTGCTCATCCATCCACTCTTTTAACTCACTAATATATCTAATTAAGGACGACATTGGAGAAACTTCATTTGTTTGTAAAGAGATGTATAACTGTGTGTCGTCTGCATACAAGTAAAAATCACCATTAGGTTTTCTAATGATAGATCCCACTGAAAGCATGTAAAGTGAAAACAGTAAAAGTCCCAATATTAAGCCTTGCGGGACACCATATTCCAGTTCTGTTTATAATGAAAGAGCACAGTCAGCACATTTCTGTACATACTGGAATGGATTTGATAAATAAAAACTAAACTAGGAAAGGACTGTGCCTGTAAGCCCAATGTCTTTTTCCAGTTTGTGTAGTAAAATAGAATGGTCAATGGTGTCAAATACTGCACTTAAGTCTAACGACTTAATTACAGTGGAGTTTTCTTCATCAGAGGGTGTCAGAATGTTGCTTTAAACATGTGTTGGTGCTGTTTCTGTACTAAGACTGGTGACTACTTTTTCTAGTATTTTGGAGAGGAAGGGTAAATTTGAAATGGGTAGTTATTTAATATGTGTGGGTCTAGGTTAGACTTTAAGTAATGGTTTGATGACTGACTGTTTTATTCCATCAGGTACTGTGCTGTGCAATAGTCAGCTGTTGATAATGTAAGAATAGGTGCTGCAAGAACATCCATTACGCTTTTTAGTAGTTTTATTGGCACTGGATCTAGGGAGCAAGTAGTAGGTTTCATTTTAGAAATTAAGACTTACTTTTCTGTTACAGGGTTAAAATTTCTAAAGTGTTGAATGTAAGGGTAGAAAGTTTACAAAGCAAGTATGCAGTTTACATTGTTATGCTGAGATCTCTTTTAATTTTCTCATTAAAGAAGTTCATAAAGTCTTAACTGGTAATATCTGTTGGTATTTTGCACTGTAGATCTGAATTCCCATTTGTTAAATTAGCCACTGTTCTAAACAATACACAAGGATTATTATTGTTGTTATCTATTACTTTAGAATAATATTGTGAGCAAGCTGTTTCTAACGCTCTGTCAATGGAATTTGAAAGACCTACAGCTTTGTTGTTATGCTCATTTTTTCGACACTCTAATTAAGAGCTCAAGTGCTCTTATTAATCCAGGGACAGTTTCTAGGTGCTCTGATCATTTTTGTTTTAAGGGGAGGAACTCTGTCCAAATCCTCTTTAAAAGTCATATTAAAATTTGATGTTAACTGATCTAAATTGTTTTCCACGATTACACTTGACTTTCTCAAAGTATGTATACATTTAGAAGCAGAATTACAATCTAGGTGTCTTATTGTCTTGTGTGAAATTAATCAAAACATGTCTTTGTGATCCTGGCTTTGTGTGCAGAGGCATCATCATGCTGGAGCAGAAAAAGTCCTTTCTCTAAGCTGTTGCCACAAAGTTGAAAGGGACATGATTGTTTAGGATGTCATTGTATGCTGTAGAATTAACAGTACACTTTACTGGAACCAAGAGGCCTAGCCCGAACTCCAAAATTCAGCCCTAGGCCATTATCTCTCCTTCTCCCAAACTTTATAGTAGGCATCATGTAGTCCACCAACACCAGATTTACCCATTAGACTGCCAGATAGTGAAGTGTGATTTATCATTTCAGAGAACATGTTTCCATGGAGTGCTTTTTACCATTCCAGCCAATGCTTGACCATGTGTATAATGGTCATAGGCTTGTGTGCAGCTGCTTAGATATGGAAACCCATTTCATGGGGATCCCAATGCACGATTCTTGTGGTAGATTAGAACTCTGTTCTGAGTGATACAACAGAAGATAGCTAATGTCTTTACACACACTCTGTGAGATTACGTGGTCTACCGATTCATGAGTGAGCTGTATTTGCTCCTAGATGCTTCCACTTCTCGGTCACAGCACTTAACAGTTGACTGGGGCAGATCTAACACAGCAGAAATTTCACTCACTGACTTGTGGCAAAGGTGACAGCCTATGATGGTGCCAAATTTAAATTCAATGAGCTCTTCAGTACCTCCCAGTTTACTGCCAATGATTGATAATAGACATTACAAGGCGGTGTGCTTGATTTTAATAGTAAACTGATAGAAACCCCTGAACTCAATCATTTGAATGGGTCTCTCCCTTTAGGCCATATTGTCGTCTTTGAATTGCATATGTGACATTTCCTTTGTGTAGATACGTCTGGTCTGGTTTTGGTGGAAAATCTAGTCAATTGGCCTAATTTCAGTTAAAATACTTCTGAATTGTTTAAACATTGCCCTATTTAATAACACAGATGTGTGAAATTCTGATGAGCTGACTAAGCAGGACATTGTGTCAGTCTGTCCCTTGGGATGATTTACTTTTGTACGTAAGAAAAGAAATGAAATTTAAAATAAATGTTAATGGCATAATACTTTCCTTTGAACTTGCTCTGAAAGAGAACATTCTTTGAAGCCATGCACACAGTACACAGTAAGTCGTCTTTATTGAGAAATCATTTTCGAATAATAATGCATTTGTACACTGCATTCACCAAGATCCAGCTTGGCTAGTTTGACTAGGGTCATTCCCGTATCTTTTTTCAGGAAGCTTTTGGATTTCTTATTTCCTTCTGAGCAGTACATAATGTCACTTCTAGTGAGGTTTTGATCAGTTTTTTGTTTTAATTCTTACAACTGACTTTTTTTTAAGGCAGCTTTTTTTTTTTTTTTTTAAATGAAATTTCATTCACTTTGTGACACATTGTATTATTTCATTACAGATCTGCATAACTAGATTATATTTTCAGCTATTAAGTGGTTGGGTTTCCTGGGTCTAATTCTTTGAGTCATAGCTCTAGTGTATAATGGATTTTATTTTAATGGGTGTTAATAGGAAAAGCAGCACTAAGTAAATTTTCATTTTTGTTTTTCTTTCATAGGTATCACTTTACAGAATTATGATGGAGTTCAGTTTAAGAACATAAGCAAACAAACCATTTAGTAGAACATACTTTATTTGGAATTCAAGTAATGTTTCTAAGAAAGAAAGAATTTTGAGAAATGAAAGGAGAACATTCACTCCATCGAATCTCTTTGTTTAGCTCATAGCTACGCTTTCCAGGTATCTCATCCAAATTCTTATTAAGGCCTTTCTGCTTGAACTAGACGGTCCCACAACTCTAAAATATTACACAGTTGAGATATGGAGGTCAACTATGTATGGAAAGGCTAGCATTTGTGTTTTTAAGAACTTGTGTGCCCACCATCGTACTGAGGATCTGATCGTTTTTGTTTTTTTTTTGGTAAGTTAACACAAAATATTCAATTCTCTTAATTTTTAGTTATGAATAAAGAATAAAACCAAGTCTTGGGGTGGGAGAGAATTTCCAGGGAAGATGTTCTAGAAGTAGTGTGTGTTTCTTTCATTGTAATACTGGGATTATTAGCTTGCAATTTTTCCAGTACAACATAAGCAGTACATCTCAGGAATTGTACTCGGCACATTGTGCTAACATCTTTTTTTCAGTCGTTTCTGTGCCGTGTCAAGCTCAGCATAAGTGAGTCCACTAAACTTTTAAAACATTCTGCTAATTTTGCTTTCTGGCTCCAGTCACTATTGTTTAATTATATTTAATATACCTTCCTGTATGTAAGATTTGTCTAAAATGTGTTGACCATAAACCTTACCAGATCCAACTGTAGTGATTTTGCTGGCCCAGGGGTTTTTTCTTATCAGTGTAGATTTGTGTCTTTTGCAGACCCTCCTGAGGGTTACATTTTAATCTGAATTCTTTTAATAAATCTGTAGCAGCAATGACACCAAATTCTGTTTTACCTGCACACTGTTCCCTGAATCGCTGCAATTTGAGATTTGATCATTAGCTTCACTTTGTGTTAACATGCCTGTCTTGGATGTGTGATAGAAATATAAAATGAACTTCATTTTTTGATCACTTTTGGGCAATTTGTTTTTTGTTAGAACCTCTTAGGCACTTTGTGGTTATTTAATATTGACTCAATCCAGTGACATGCAAAGAAAATCTTTACAGTTTAAAACTTCTGAAAAATGAGAAGTATACAGAAGTGCGATTGAATATGCCCTACAGGGAATTGGTACTAGGCCTGGTTCTGCCAGTTGTGCAAAGGGTGCATGCACAAAGGCGGCTGCCCTCAACAAAACGCAGGCCCGGCACGGGGCTTGTCTGTTCCCCATCGAATGTCGGTAACTTGCTTCAAAGAAAAACGGGCAAGTCGCAACACGTAAATTGTGACAGTTCAAGTGCGCAGCACATCAAAAGTTTTTGTAGTGTTAATCAGAATTTTAATGATGAATTAGTTAAACTTGTCGCCGATTTGTTAAATGCGTAAGTCAAGTTTTCTTCTACCTTCAAAGAAATTTTCTTTAATTTTTTTTGACATTAAGGAAATTGAGAAAAGTTTTAATTTTAAATACACTGGTTTAGAAAATGAGTGAAGGTATTATAGGGTGAGGGGGCAGCTAAAATTAAAAGGCACGATGGCGGCTTCGCCTCTAGAACCGGGCCTGACTGGTACCCTGTTTAAGGTTGGGTTCTGTTTTGTACACAGTGCTACCAGGGTACGACTTAATAAACCCCCAAGATCTCTGCTCTGTCAGTATAGTAGTATGCGGTCTCTGCCACAACAGAAGACTAGCAACTCCACTTAGAGTTCACTCCATCTGTCTCAATAATAAACTCGGTTATTGTATAATTAGGAATATTATCCTAAATATCACATTTTGTTATACAATTCATTTTCTTCAAAAAAAGAAAAAAAACTATCACATAAATATCAGAAATTACAGTTTTCATTTTTCTGCTACTTAAATTATTTACTTTTTGCCATGGAATATTATAATGAGAGACAATAAAAAGCACCAAGGTTTGAGGAAACCATCCTTGTATACTGTTTTCTCTCTCTCTCTCTCTCTCTCTCTCTCTCTCTCTCTCTCTCTTATATATATATATATATATATATATACACATACATACACAGAGTGCATCACTTTTTCCACATTTTATGTTACAGCCTTATTCCAAAATGGATTAAATTAATTTTTTTCCTCCGAATTCTACACACAACACCCCATAATGACAACGTGAAAAAAGTTTACTTGAGGTTTTTGCAAATTTATTAAAAATAAAAAAAACTGAGAAAGCACATGTACACAAGTATTCACAGCCTTTGCCATGAAACTCAAAATTGAGCTCAGGTGCATCCTGTTTCCCCTGATCATATTTGAGATGTTTCTGCAGCTTAATTGGAGTCCACCTGTCGTAAATTCAGTTGATTGGGCATGATTTGGAAAGGCACACACCTGTCTATATAAGGTCCCACAGTTGACAGTTCATGTCAGAGCACAAACCAAGCGTGAAGTCAAAGGAATTGTCTGTAGACCTCCGAGACAGGATTGTCTTGAGGCACAAATCTGGGGAAGGTTACAGAAAAAGTTCTGCTGCTTTGAAGGTCCCAATGAGCACAGTGGCCTCCATCATCCGTAAGTGGAAGAAGTTCGAAACCACCAGGACTCTTCCTAGAGCTGGCCGACAATCTAAACTGAGCGATCGGGGGAGAAGGGCCTTAGTCAGGGAGGTGACCAAGAAACCGATAGTCAATCTGTCAGAGCTCCAGAGGTCCTCTGTGGAGAGAGGAGAACCTTCCAGAAGGACAACCGTCTCTGCAGCAATCCACCAATCAGGCCTGTATGGTAGATTGGCCAGATGGAAGCCACTCCTTAGTAAAAGGCACATGGCAGCCCGTCTGGAGTTTGCCAAAAGGCACCTGAAGGACTCTCAGACCATGACAAACAAAATTCTCTGGTCTGATGAGACAAAGATTAAACTCTTTGGTGTGAATGCCAGGCGTCACGTTTGGAGGGTTTGGAGGAAACCAGTCACCGCTCATCACCAGGCCAATACCATCCCAACAGTGAAGCATGGTGGTGGCAGCATCATGCTGTGGGGATGATTTTCAGCGGCAGGAACTGGGAGACTAGTCAGGATAAAGGGAAAGATGACTGCAGCAATGTACAGAGACATCCTGGATGAAAACCTGCTCCAGAGCGCTCTTGACCTGAGACTGGGGCGATGGTTCATCTTTCAGCAGGACAACGACCCTAAGCACACAACCAAGATATCAAAGGAGTGGCTTCAGGACAACTCTATGAATGTCCTTGAGTGGCCCAGACTTGAATCCGATTGAATGTCTCTGGAGAGATCTTAAAATGGCTGTGCACTGACGCTTCCCATCCAACCTGATGGAGCTTGAGAGGTGCTGCAAAGAGGAATGGGCGAAACTGGCCAAGGATAGGTGTGCCAAGCTTGTGGCATCATATTCAAAAAGACTTGAGGCTCTAATTGCTGCCAAAGGTGCAGCAACAAAGTATTGAGCAAAGGCTGTGAATACTTATGTACATGTGATTTCTCAGTTTTTTTTATATACATACACACAAATATATATACTAGCAAAATACCCGCGCTTCGCAGCGCCGAAGTACTGCATTAAAATTTTTATTAAGAAGAAAATTTAACCTGTTTAAACTGAGGGAAAATATGCCAATAATTTGTTAAGGATCTCTTTGTATACCACGTTGTCAGTTCGGCTCTGCGGTTGTAACATGACCAAGCTGTGCGCTGAGCTTACTCTTGAGCATGCAACTTACAGTTAGCCATGTGAACAGTAATCTTGTCTCAAATCTCACAGCTTGGATTGCTGCTGTCATGATCAGTTTGAGGTTCATGGTTTGTTTCAATTACGACAGTATTTGCAGGACTTATGTTGAAGTGACATTCGGCATCTGTCAAGCGTAAGCTTACAACCGGTTTCATCGATAACTTCACATCCAGCTTTTGAGAGTTTAAACATTCATAAACATCAAAGTGTCCACTACTGAAATCGTCACCTGTGAATCTAAGATGTTTAAGAGGCATTGGCGGTTGTAGAAAGGTGTAAAATATTTGGCCATTTCGGTACCCTTGAAAGCACCAACCGAACAATTCAGCGGCGGCCATCAACTCACATGCAGAACCATAGGTGAAGGGCTTAAGCATTTCACTCTTCTAGTGCTCCTGTGTAGTATAATTATCTCCTGTACCGTCATCAGTCCACACCTTGAACCTGTCCCAGTCATTCAATACATAAGACACAATGTTCTTCCGGATATCAAGAGTGAGCCTGATATGGCCGTGCAATATGTAACACAGAGAATGGAAAAGGTAGGTGCCATCTCCGGGCATGGAAACCACTCGGTAAGTGACAGTTCTTTGATCGATGGTGATTACCTCGATAGACATGGTAATGGGGGTTGGAATGATGAAGAAAATGGGTACCTGAGTAATGTAAAGTAAGTGTAAAATACCTATACAATAACTATAATTGTAATAAACAAACAATAAAACAGCGGAGAAGCCGTGGATTAAACAAAAAGGCTGTAGTTATCAGCAGGGAGACGTGAATCCCGTGGCGAAGCAAGGAAGGGAATGTAGAGACTGGAGCGACGGACGGCCTTATATAGGCAGGCAGCCAACAACGTGGGAGGCGTTGGGATGGGGGACCCAACGCCGCCTCACATGGTGACCAAGCTGCAGGCTACGGACGTATATATGTAGGATTCAGTTATCTTTGGGAACCCGTGTACCAAATTTCTTGAAGATGGGCCCATAAGTAACAAAGACTGTTGAAAAGTTCAATATGGCGGCCAACAGTGGCATCATACCACCGAAATAAGTATGTACATTGGTTTCGGTTAGCGCAGGGAAGCTGCCTACCAAATTTCGTGAAGATGGGGCCATGAATAAGAAAGTTCAATATGGCGGACGTTGTTGATCGTTATGACCGTTACGCGTAGAATTTCGAAATGAAACCTGCTTAACTTTTGTAAGTAAGCTGTAAGGAATGGGCCTACCAAATTTCAGCCTTCTACCTACACGGGAAGTTGGAGAATTAGTGACGTTTGGAAAATTCAATTTGGCGGCCGACAGTGGCGTCATACCATCGAAGTAAGTGCTACATCGGTTTTGGTTAGCGCAGGGAAGCCGCCTACCAAATTTCGTGAAGACGGGACCATAAATAAGAAAGTTCAACATGGCGGATGTTGTCAACCGTTATCAACCGTTATGACCGTTACGCGTAGAATTTCGAAATGTAACCTGCTTAACTTTTTTAAGTAAGCTGTAAGGAATGAGCCTGCCAAATTTCAGCTTTCTACCTACATGGGAAGTTGGCCATTGTTTAGACATTTAGACATTGTTCAGGTACCCATTTCCTTTATCATTCCAACCGTACCCCCATTAACATGTCTATCGAGGTGATCACCATCGATCAAAGAACTGTCACTTACCAAGTGGTTTCCATGCCCGGAGATGGCACCTGCCTTTTCCATTCTCTTTGTTAGATATTGCACGGCCATATCAGGCTCACTCTTGATATCCGGAGGAACATTCTGTCTTATGTATTGAATGACTGGGACAGGTTCAAGGTGTGGACTGATGACGGTACAGGAGATAATTATACTACACAGGAGCACTAGAAGAGTGAAATGCTTAAGTGTACCGAAATGGCCAAATATTTTACACCTTTGGACAACCGCCAATGCCTCTTAAACATCTTACATTCATAGGTGACAATTTCAGTAGTGGACACTTTGATGTTTAGAAATGTTTAAACTCTCAAAAGCTGGATGTGAAGTTATCAATGAAACTGGTTGTATACTTACAATGCTTGACAGATGCCGAATGTCTCTTCAACACAAGTCCTACAAATACTGTCGTAATTGAAACAAACCTTGAAACTCAAACCGATTATGACAGCAGCAATCCAAGCTGTGAGATTTGAAACAAGATCACTGTTCACATGGCCAACTGTACGTTGCATGCTCAAGAGTAAGCTCAGCGCACAGCTACAGCTTGGTCATATTACAACTGGAGGGCCGAACTGACAACGTGGCATACAAAGAGATCCTTAACAAATAATTATTGGTATATTTTCCCTCAGTTTTAAAAGGGTTTAATTGTCTTCTTAATAAAAATTAAGGCAGTACTTCGCCGCTGCGAAGCGTGGGTATTTTGCTAGTAATATTATACAGTATTTTAGATGTTAAGCTGTGTTCCAGCACTTGTTATATTATTATTAGATGTGATGTTCCAACATATGTTACGATATTATTATATGTTTATGTTTTGACATTTGTTATTATATGTTAAATGTTTTAGCGTATGTTATAATATAATATGTTAGATGTTACATTGCGTTCCCACATACAGAATGTTATACTATTGTTAGATGTTAAGTGATGTTCCTTTTTTGCTTCCCCTTTTTCAGTTCTTCATTTCCACCAGCTTGTAACCAACCGCTAGGCCAAAAGGGGAGTTCTGAGTTAAAACAGCATCATTTGAGATGTTACCCTTTTGTATTAGCATTTTCAAGTTTTGTGTTTTAATTGTTTGAAGTTCTATTATAATTAGTGTTGAATACTGTACCGTGGATTCTTTGTTTCAGTGTCTCCTGTTATCAGTGTAATTTAGTTTCATTTTAATGGCTAATAGGCCTTGAGAAGGACGCCGTGTGTGTGATCCAAGTTGGGGAGAGTGTGTAACGTGTTCTGTTTTTCTTCTTCCTTCCCCAGGATGAAATCCCTGGTCAGAGAACGCCCTGACTTTCTAGTATGATTTGACTTTTAGCTATTTATAATCTTAAGATTTATTTTTGTTTGCTTTGATGTCGAGTATACGAGTAAACATTTCTTTTAAAGTCCCCCTCTTTGGTTTGTTGCTCCTCTACTGACGTCACAGATGCCCTTCTAAATACTAACAAAGTAAAATAAATCTGGAAAGAAAACGCATATGATGATTGAAGTGGCTTATTGCCAACTGCGAGTCGGAGGACAGTCTCTGGGAATGTGACTTTGAGCAGACCTTGAGATGTCACAACTGTCAGAGTAGCCTGGCATGGGATGGCAGTGAAAGTCAGTGTAGTGCGCGGCACTGGAGTCAACACAACTGAAATTGCGGTAAGAAAAAAAATATTAGGCAGGCAGTGTGGCGTAGTGGTTAAGGCCTTGGACTTCAAGCCCTGAGGTTGTGGTTTCAAATCCAGCTGCTGACACTGTGTGGCCCTGAGCAGGTCACTTCGCCAGTCTGTGCTACGATTAGATAAAAGAATCGTCACTTAAACATTGCAAGTCACCTCGGAGAAAGACATAAGCCAACAAAATTTGGGACAAGCTTCAGTTTGAAACAAGCCATCTATTTGATTTTACATCACTTGGGGTGTTTCTGCATTTAGGGCTAACGGGGCGCAGTTCCTTACCCATCCCCAACTTTGTGCCAATAAGTAAGGTGCTCTCTTCAGTAAGTTCAAGTTAAAATGTTCATAACATCCCTCAACTGTCGTCTTTACCAGTTTTTCTCCAGTTTTCTATTTTAGGCACAAAGTAATTTCTCCTCTAGAAAAATGTGGCTTTTTGTAGTATGTGGGACGATCTTCATGTTGGGTGCAAGAAACCTCACAGCCTCGCTGTTCACCTCCATCTTTATGTTTTCAGAGGCAAGTTTGAGATTTGGCTGACATTTTTGTTTTTCCTTATATTAGACCAAAATAAAGTCCATTTAATTAAATATTGCAAAAATGGTGTCATCCATCCTCAGACTAGTGGGGTGTTGTGGTGGAGTTGGAGCCTGACTGTGACTAAAGGCCTGTTTGTACTTGGCACGCCTGCGTCTAGGGTGTGTGTGACATAAATTTCCTCAGCCCTCATGGCGCCAGGACCCTGACCACGTGCATCCAGTATTTTGTGACCCCACGGACCTGTGTGTGTGTGTAGGAAAATGTGGGCTCATTCAAGGAAGAGTTGTGTAGAGTGATATGTCGCATCCGCACCTATACAATCCAGCAGTTAAAGCACACAGAAATAGCCAAACGTGCACCAATTTGGGGCAAGAAATCACCCACACCCTGGGCAAAGATGAAAGTTTGTACGGCAGAAATGGAAATATCTGCAAGATCGATCTGCGAAGGCAAAGAAAAAGCATTTGGGGAAAAGCCGGGGGATTCTGCAGCCTGAACACGTACTATTAACAGACCAGGGTGCACATCCTCTGTCAGCGTGCGCCCAATGTTGGTGAATTTTGAGGAGACGCTCTTATGAGGGTGAACAAAGAACTGAATGTAACGCAACAGGTCATCAAAGTGCAAAGGGGACATGCAAAAATATTTCTTCATCGTGCAGGTCCCTCACTTTGAGTTTCCTTTTCTGTTTTTCCTCTTAAAGTCAGTAATGACCGGCACGACTCTCTCCATCAGCAGTCTCTCATCCTCTGCTGTGAGATTGTTAGGGGTGTGACATTGACCAAGCACTGTCACTATCTGACGAGGCCACCACAGGTCCAAATGCGTTTTAGTCACCAATGGCGCACATGCTTCGTGTAAGCGGTCTGTACGCAGGCCTCACATGGTAAATATTGCCAAGGCCTTATAAAGCAAGCGCTGGCACAAAGTGCTTCAATTTGGAGTGTAGGTGCAAGACAGGCTGGTGGTCATAAATTTAATCGCTGTTCTCTGTGAAGACGCCATCATTGTAACAGTCATTGCTGCCAGTTGTCACTTTTGTGCTGTTTGCGGGGTTTGGGGAGAATAAAGAGACAGAAAGGCAGGTTTGAAATTTGATTCTTTACTTAAAGAACATAAATCTCCTAGCAAAGAAGAATGAAACAAATAAATTAAACCTACAAGGTTGTAGAGTAATGAGACATTCTGGTAAATAATAAACACAATCCTGACGGAAAAAAAAACCTTAAAGCACCCAACCAATAAATTACAAGTTTATAACAAGAAAACATAACTTTCTGTAAACAACGAAAAGTGAGAGCAACATGTAAACTCTACGTTTTTTTAGTTTTTTTTTCTGTAAACCTTCTTAACAATATGTCTACTTCACTATAAAAAGTGGTTTTGCCCACATGAATATTTATTCGGGTTTCTCGCAGCCAGGTGCCTACGGCCAGCGTGAGGTAATCAATCGGCTGTGTCGGTTTAACCAGTGCCAGATTTTCGGAGGCCACAAGTGAAGGGTGTCCCAATGTCTGCTAGCAGAGGGCACCTCTCACGGGTTCACGACTTGCGCTAGGTTTTGTTATTTTAGTGCCCACAAATGCCTTTCTTGTTACTGCCCCCTTTCTCGGTGTACCTGCTGTAGTTGATTCCTGTATAAAGGGCAGGCTGAGGGGTTGTGTTTGAATTTTTTGACTTCCAGAATTCCCACTACAGTATGTATACTGCACTCTCCTACTCTGAGGCAGGCTGAGCCCCGAGGTCGCCTGGGTAGTCGCGGGCCTTTGTAACAGCAGATTCCGCTTACCGCTTTACAAGCTCTTTACTATCAGGCCGATCCTAAGGGTACGCTACATTCAGAGAGTGTCTCAATGCATGGGGGCCCCAAATTCAGGTCCCTAAACAGCAGCTCCATCCACCTCCCCTGTCTGAACCCCAGCCTGCCCGTCTCTGTGCTCCCGAAATGAGAGCAAGAATTTCAAATCTCAAATCCAACACTGGCTGCTGCTTTTTCCTGCCACTCCAGCACTGTTGTCAGTGGCTATGAAAAGAAGCCATTTAGTGTTTTCATGTTGAAAAAATAAACTTTTATGAAAGGCTAATTTGATTCTTCAGCAATTTTGCCAAAATAAAGCATTTTTAACGCTCCTCCTAGACATGAGAAGCAAATCGGAGATTAAAGTGACAGTTTTACAGATTATTCTGGGCTTTGTTGATGTGTGTTGCACATTTCCAAGTTTTCAGCCTTCGTTTGACGTCAGCGGTTGGTGTTCCCAGAATTTGGCCAAACTGTGCTTGTTCCATCAGTTGTTTACCTGTAAAAGAAAAAGGGAATGAACACTGAGTGCTGTACGTGCAGGGGACATCGGGCACGTGACCACAATCGTCCTCCCTCTCCTCCTTGACGCTTATTTAGTGGCCGTTCTTCTCGTTTTGACTAATTTTCCAACAGTTTCCATGGATTTCAAATGATTCCTGCACTGTCCTCCTTTCTTGGATTGCATGAGGCCATTTTATCTGGGACAGTAGCGGTGCATTCTGGGAGGAGCAGCTGTGTGGCCCATGTGAGCCCAGTGCCCGCTGACACCTTTTAGTGGGCTGGTCAGTTCAGGTGAGTAACTAACGGGTTTATTTGTATAATTAAAGTCCAGCGTGTTTATCACGAGCAGGGGTATCGGGCAGTGCCCAGGGTGCAGTAAAGCACAGGTGTGTCACAACAAAAATGTGACCTGTTGTCTGCCCCGTGCAAAACTTGGCAGGAAAAGGCTCAGTGGTGTGGCTATACCAGAGGAAACACACACACACATTCAGCGTTTTAATAGATGAAAGTATAAACTGAATAAAAAATATGGGCTGTTGACCAAGAGTGTAGTTACCTAACCCAGTCTTGAAGTGGCTCGTGTGCAGGTTTGGCCTTTACTGTTCTGCACTGAGTGCGTCCCTTCATTTAAGGTTGGCATCAAATGAGTGATTTCTGAACGTCCTGCCAGATGGTGCCACTTTACCCCTCATTGCTACTGGCCTCACTGGTGGGCTCCTTGGCATCCAGTAAGGGCTTTCTTTTGTCAGAGAGCTCACCGGTTGTGGGGCTCTTGTCTTCTCTTTTGTTTATATGTCTGACATACTAAGGAAACACTTTACTTCAGGATGGAATTGGATTCTGTTGCTGCTCTTCTGAGAAGCCATGTGGATGGTAAGCAGAAGAGGGCGCTTTACAGAAAGCAGTAGCTGCCTTTTCCAACAGTAACCTGCAGAGCGCAGTGCTCCCAGTGATTGATTTCCCCTGCAAAGTAGAATTGTCGCAACAAGCTGCAGGGTAGTCAGTGCCTCCCTGGCACACAAGTGTGAAGCACAAAAAGGTCCCGACTCGTTTGAACAATATAACTAAGTGACAGCGCAGCTAGGTTGTGCTCTTAGTGATGTTTCAGGCTAGGAACTATACCATTGGTAAATAGAACAATGAAATAAAAAGACGGCAGAACGACAACGCCACGGTTCTAACCAGCTAAACGGGAACTAAAGTGAAAAAGGAGACGGTTTGAAAGAAACAGCATGCAAAAAAACCCCACAAATTCCTTAAGGAGCAGCTACTGCATTGCGAAAGGCGCTTAGCAAGCAAAAAGGCGGGCTACTGCAGCTAGAAGCCCCAACCACCACATCATGGAGGCATTTGCTATTACCTTTATATTATAAGATTAGTTTCTCCCAGCTTTATGATGAGTTTTCTGTCCTGTAATGAGTAGGGGGGAAAAAAGGGTCGAAATTGTCATGCTGTGAAACAAGCAAGGTAAGCCAAAGAGGAGAAAGGGCTACAGATCTTGACAGAGACCCCTTGCCTGCACACGGACCTTATCTGGGGGGCCGACTTGCCTCAGCGGGTGGCTGGTTCATCTGACCGTGCCTCCCCAGGTTTTTTTTTTTTAAAGAAAACAAGCGTCTGAGGAAAGGATTCCTATGCTGTTTGTCCTTCACACTGACGCATGTCCCGTCATGGGTGCTGAAAGTAGTCTCCCACTGCAGTGATTGGCAAAATTAAATTCAAGAACTAAAGCAAAGGACAGGACACCCCTCCGTTTAAGAATGACCACATGTCCTAGAAATCTAACAGCTGATAACCCAACATGACTGCGGTTCAGCTGTTGTAATTCTGCTGAGTGGAGACTGCAAGGTGACCAGCACAGGGATTTGTCTTCAAGTTCCAATGCTGAAATAAAGTTAGTTGTAGAAGGATTTTAGTGCATAAAAAGCACAGAGAAAAGTATGTTATGGCACCTGTGTCTGGGCCTGGCATGCTTTTTTTAAAGGCATTATACGCAATAGTCCCATAATCCAAAGTGTGTTCAAGGAGCACTGAACCACTTTTGAAACCAAAGCCAACTGAATCCCAATTAAGGCTCAGACAGAAGAATTGCAACTGACAGCTGGAGACTTTGAACATCCCATGAACGTGTTTGATTTAAAAAGCATAGGGCAGGTTGCTTGCATCACTGGTGCTTCTCAGCTGCTTACCTCTAATTTGCTGTCCCCAGGTTTCAGCCACTTGGACTTGGCACGTGATGAAGACGAGCCACCCAAAAGGGATTTCTCTTCTGCTGGCTCTGTGTGTGAAGTGTCGATGGAGTCTGTGTCACTTGACTCTGGGGGGCTGAGCTCTTCCAGTGGCATTGATTTCAGTTCAGGGATGTGGGCCACTCGAAACCTGAGGAGCAGAAACACAAGTCAGGCAAAAATGTTTGAGCTGCTCCGTTCATCTCGGCACTCCTCACTCTGGCTTAGCGCTCGTACCGTTGCCATATTTTGGGAAACATGATTCATGATTGTGTCTTCCCCTGTTACACTAACTGGGATTTAGCTGGCCGTCTTAAACTGATCGGTATTTAGTACCATTAGCAGCATGTGTCACCACATATGCTGTGTTACTGAGCAGCAACAAGTTTCAAAGAAAACTCTGTTTACACCGAAGGAGGATTGGCGCAAATTTAGATTTATGGCAGCCTTGGGCCGAGCGCACATTTGCTTATTAGCAGTCTTCTTACCTGCCCACAGACAGGATGGTGATCTCTCCTGGACGGATGTTTTTGCTCCCCACCTTTGATGACTTTGTTGTGTCAGTGGGTACCAGGATTTCTGGCCATTTCTTCTGTGTACAGCGGGTGCAGCAGGGGCCACTGGGTGCCACAAGTCCATGCACAGTGTGCAGGTGCTGCTGGTGTTTGCAGAGGTGGGGTAGAGATTTGAACTGGTGCAGCTGAGGCAGAGGAGGAAATCTGCATGAAAGAGAGGGAAAAAAAAAATGTACTTAAGTGCCAATATAGCCTTACACGACAGCAAGTTCCACTGTAATCCTAATGGCCTTTGTTTTTGTCTGACCTTTTCTTAATAGGTTCAGATGCTCTTGGCCTTTCTTAAATGTCTGCTTGTAACACTTTAACAAAGGACTGATATTTGCCAAGTGTTGTATGTAGAATGGATCCCTGCCCAGAGTCCCTGGCGTATTTAATACATGGCGAGTTGATAACTAATGCCATCTGCATCAAAATCTGGCTAAAATCACCCAGTGAAGCTAACTTGTGGAAACTCGCGGCCTCGGAGTAAGGTAAGAGGCACCGGCTGGCCTCCTGCCAGACAGACTGTCATGTTTTCCATTGTGCTGTTGTGGTTCCTTCTTGTCCTTGCTGGGAGTTCACAGCCTGCGAGGCATTTAATGAATAATATGGCCGCTCTATTAACGCATGAAGGCAGCTGTGCTCGCAGTGGAAGTGCATCCTGCTTTTATTTCCTTGGCCAGACTCCTTCAAACCCCTTACAGATGTTCAATAGCAGCTTGTCTTTGGGTTCATACTTTTTGGCTTAATTTATCCTTTTGCTGTTAGTCACTGAGGAGCAAATAAAATCTAGTTTTTCCAAGCACAGGAACAGGCATGCCAGCTTGTTCACTACCTCAGTGCTTCTAATTAAACAATGCATCTCTTAATGCTTGTGTGTTTCGGGGCAAATGGATATCATGAAATTGTGTGCCACCCAATTCCATGCACGTTGGCCTCTGACACAAACATTGATAAAGAAGTGACGGAGACTGAAGTCCATGACACACACAAATCCCCTGGTCACTATGGTAGGTTATAAATAAATGATTTAGAGCACCAAATTCTCATTTGAGCAGAAATAGGGTCGTTAAGTAGAAAATATTATTTTCCTTCATTTTATATACCCAGAGACACCAACCTTACTTCAAGTTCCTTTGTATACAGAATAACTATGAGGTCATATTGCCCCTCTCATGGGTTTAGATTGTCTAAAAGATGTACTTATCAATGACCAGGTTAAATGCCAATGCTGATTTCATGAGAGCGTAAATCCATCAGTTTTCCAGGTCAAGATCCTACACAAGTGCCAGAGTGTGGCCAAAGCCATAAAATTATAGTATATAACCAGCAAAAGGTCTTAATCGTTGTATGCAATATCTAAAGGTGTTAATGCGAGTACAGTAAATCAGACATGAATGACTTCACTGGTGACGCGTGTATGTCCAGGTCTAGCCTGACAGCATTAAATAAGCACAGAGCTTTGTTTAACAGTCGATCGAATCTTCATATGATGCAAGAAGTACATTTTTACACAAGCAGGCAGTAAGATTTAGAGACTAAGGGACTGGACTTAAAACCACAAGGTTGCTGGTTCAGATCGTGCCTGTGGTTCATCATCTGACCTTTAATGTACCAATGCTCCATTTCGAATATGATCTAATGGATCACTTCTAAAATAAATTGGCACCAACTGTACCTAAACTTTTACATCCTCTGAATAAAGTGAGCACCACTGAAAAAGTGGTATGGAGACAGCGATAAGGAGTACATCACGTAAGCTGGTTTGTGTTTAAATAAAATGAAAATATGTCTTTTAATACACTCTAATTTATTATGACAAGACTACTATGACCATTAGGTGTCAGACAATATAACAATAATACAAACAACAATATTTCAATAGTGAGAGGAGGGACGTGGGCTAAAACTGAAAACTTTTACCAAGTCTAATACTGCAGACCTTTACTGTGACCACTGGAACCCCCCTTTTCAACTCACCCTAGAGTGTCATTTGAAAATGAATCGACATAGGAGACTAAATGTGAATGAGGGAGAAGTCAATAGATTCGTGGGATAGTTAAACCAAAATTGTCCCACGTTGTGCATGTGAAATTGGCTCACCTATCACCACAGTCTACCAGAAACAAGTAACAAAGTGATTGCATACCTGATGGAAGATCTCTTGCTCACAGTGTTCTGTTTGCTTTCATATTCTTTCAGAAGCTCTTCCAAAGCAGCAGCATTTTCTAAATAACAAAGCAAAATCAAGTTATGTCAAAGTTTACTTGGCCTGCAGGACTTCTTTTCCTGCAGTTCATCATCAGGCTTCCTCATGCTGTGTCTGACGCACCTTTCTTCTCTGTGATCAGTCGCACCAGCACGCTGATGGTGTCTTCATTGCCGTCATCAATTATGTAAGGGCAGCCACTGCCTGTGGATCACAAAGGAATTATTGAACATGTCGGCAAAGAGCCCCTGAACCCTCAAAGGCACAGCCTTACATTAGCACCTGAATGCTGCCTCAGTCCACATCCTATAAAAATGAATACACTGTAATCTGCAGGACATCTAAAAATACTTTACTGTTTGATTCCAATTCAGCTGCTTCATTTTTAAATCTTACCCTTCACAACAGATTTATAACAGAATGTTTATTTTCGAGACAGTGTTTTTATCAGTGAGAGCAGGCAATCTCAGATCAGCTGTCAGGCCTAATATTCTGTTCACTTGGCCAAAAATTCCAGAAGCCTCCCCTGACCCAGCCATGCCTTTGGGACCCAATGCATATAGCTATTTGTCGTTGGAGAGTCTGAGATCATACAGTGGACAAATGGCAGAGGGGATGATGATTAATAGCACTGGAGCGGCCTGTTCCCTGAGAGAGAATAGATCAAGGTATTTCAGCCATTTTAAGGAGGGTCCATTATTCGTGCTTTTAGAGAGCTGATGCCTGTTTTTCCTACAGTGAAACACCAACAGGTTGTGTACACTTGTCCAAAGCCTTTCACTTTCTCTACCCTAAAGTAATGTCTAATGTGTGCCATGGTGAGCAGCATATATGCAGAGCTTTCTCTGACACAACACAATAAAATGAAGAAGACAAGAATTGCATTAAGCACCAAGGCCAATGAGCTTGACAAATTCAACAGCCCTCCATCTATTGAACCCTTGCAATAAAATGTCTCTTTTAATTGTATATTATTTTGACTTCAGTTTCGTTTTAATATCTTTAACAGCACATGCTAGGCTGCTTTAAAAGGACTCAGAAGCCCACTGATTTCAGTTTTGCTAATTTCCTAAGTAACAGTTTGATGAAAATATCTCTTAAGACTAACCCCATGTAAATGATTTTACAAATTGGCATTGTGAATTCGCTTTGCATTCTTTTTTCAGAATACATGTTGGGACACTAATAAAAAAGTTAACACCCCAGCTAAGCCTGTTTTATCAATTTTTCTATGCAGAAACTGTTATTCATAGGAGTCACATCTGAACAGCTGTGCATCTCCTCACTAAAGCTGACATCTTAGTAACTGAAGGACACACATCTGTTCATCCTTCTGTTTTTGCATCTTCTCTTTTGCAGTTAGAGTTGGGCACATTCTCCTGTCTAAACAGTCACTGTTGGGTACAAAGTGGCAAGCACGCAGTATGTCCAGGTTTATCACTGTCAATCGGCTTGACGTCATGCTGGTGGGAAAAGCGTACACACTTGGCGAAGCAAGGAGCCGGGTCGCAGTGATAAAGGCATCACCTTGCTACTCTAGTTTTTGTAATGGATTGCATTTTAGGGAGTACCCCCAAGTGCACATTTATTTTTACAATACCTTTCATTTTGACAATAAAACAACAATAGTAACACTGTGTCAATAGTGGATTAAAACTCGATGTATTACAATTTTAAATGCAATGAAACCTAATCTAAGAAAAGCTGACTTTCCGAATATTGTGTGCGAAAGCCAGTATTGTGACATAAGTTTAGCATCTGCCCATTGCTCTGAAACAATCGGAACAGTTACACAGTAATACAGTGTATTCACTTTAGAAAGGAACACTACAAGTTGCGTGAGAAATGGATGTGCTTTGTCAGCATTTAAATTTTCACAGAAACCTAATCCTGCAAATAATTGCTTGTTAAAGATTTAGTTGGGTGTTTTGTTAAAACTGGAATGGTTACTCAAACTGTTCACAATACATGCATACTATACATAATGGAAGCTTTCCTCATTTTTAGCTTGGCACTCCCAGTCATTCATCTTGCTACTAGACTACAATATGAATGGTTAACCAATAGCTGCCTAGCAAACAGTAGACCATCAATGACATAGAAGAGTTAATCCTATGGATGGTATGACCAGCACACTAACAGATTATTCTGCCTTGATCTGCTGGGTCCAGGTAGAAATGTGCCTAATGTTATGAACCCCATTAAGCTGGGATGTGATGTTTGTACCCAGGTGTGGGTGGTATTAACTGTCAAAAGATAGCTGGTGGTGCTGCTCACTGTTTTGGACAAGAAGTAACATATTGGGTTTACAAGAATGAGTTCAGACAAGGCTGAAGGGTCATTATTTTATAGGTGGGGTTTTCATACATTATTGGCATATTGTCCCCATGTCTGTGGGAGTAGAAGTGTAAATGTGTGCAGGAGCGGGACTTCTGATGGATTGGCAGCCTTTGTAAGATTGGCTCTTTCCTTGTACCTTATTCTACTGAGATTTGCTCCTATCCCCATTACACTGAACCAAAGTAGCAGGCTTTATAACAGATGGCTGAATAAAATTTTTCCTGATGTCAGCACATTGCTTTCTTGCTTTTTTTGCTTACCATCCTTCTCCTGCATACTGGACTGTTCATCACCGGCCTCCTTCTCCGTCATGCAGTGGTAGCCTTTTTTTTTCAGAATATTACAGATCAAGATTCCCAGAAGACCCATGATGCAGAAAATAGGTACAAGTGCAAATACTGCATACTCTGTGTTTTTTTCCTCTGGTAGGTTGGCAATTGTTCCATTAGCAGCAACTGAGACAACCAGTTTGGGGGTATTTTTCCCAGTGCTGTGCAAGATTTTTGGAACCAAGTCCTGGACATCTGAAAGAAAGATCAGAAAATTAAAAATTAATTAATTTAAGGCCAGAACTAGGGACACTGATCTACATTTTAAGTTTGATATTAGTGTTTTCAGATGGGATACAAGAGGGCTGATCTAATTTGTGACACGTGGCAGATGCCACGGCTTTCCTCATGGCATGCAGATTTAAGAATTATGGCTATACTACTGCAGTGTGACAAAAGAGGTTTTAAAACAAATGTCATGACACATTTCAAAACACTGGGCTGGCATTAACTGAACAGAACAGTCATGCCTTACATTTCCTTATTGTATTATACAGTTTTCTAAACAGGGTGCATAAATAGCTGCAACATCATACAAAGCTAAATCTTTCCACGAAGGAACAGCATGTAATTACAGACTGGCCTAACTGCTCTGGCTGATTTGGCACAAGTTGTCTACAGGCCTTTGTTTCATTGCCCAGATAGTAATTTAAATCTAAGCTCCTGTGCTTGTGGTAGACAGATGTGCTAGCAATATTGTCCTAGTTTTAGTAAAGAATATGGATTCAAGTTTCTGGTTTTAGGTGCCTTGTTGTCCGATTCGATAGCTGTCTTCTACAAACATCATCTGAATACCACGTACTGGCTTGTAGGTCACGTGGCACAGCTCTGAATGTGCTCAACCTCTATTATGTTCTTTGCGCTGGAAAGGCCCACCCTGTCAAACAGGAGTACTTATGTTATGGAAAGAATTGTATGCAAGACTGGAAATAGGAGTCGGCTTAGGAGATCAACCCTCCCTGCTTAACATTCTGCCAGCATTCACACGATACACAAGTGCTGCGACTTTGTGGGACAAAATGTGATGTACAGTACTGTACAGATCACAGCATGGCTATTAACAGTTTCAACAATTCTGTCTCATTCAGTCAGGATTAATTTTTCTTAACGCTTCAAAAGATTAAAATTTCTACCAACTGCTTGCTTTCGGGATAAAATGTTTGAGTTAATGGAGGTAAAATACAAAGAGAATGGGAATTATAAGCAGACGCAAAGTGACAGCAGGAAAATAATACTTGATAATTACATCTTACACTTGGTATCCAAAATGCAAAGTGTTTATCATCTAGTAACAACAGTCCAAAATTCTGAATCATATTTAACTGACCTTCACAGGCAGCTGTCCCCACTGGAGCCATCGCACACGGAAGACATTCGTTAATGAGAATGGACATGCCCTCAGTGTCAAAGAACCTGTAAAAACAGGGGTGATTAGGAAGGAAACTTGCCAAAAAAGTGAAAAGGCTATTAAGGAAAATAGATAAAGTTAGTACAGTATAATGAATGTCAAAGTCAGCTGAACCTCAGCCCCCATTGCAAATTTCATTAATAAAAGTACTGCTGCCAACAGCTCCACTTAGGCTACAAAATGCTGAAGAAGGAAACTCCACTTCCGTTTGAAATCAGACACTCCAGTCTTCTAAAAAATATTCACTCACTTCATAGGAAGTAAACACAAAAAAGCATTTACAGTAAATTTTGCACAACTAAAATTTCCTCAAATTTAGTTCCACCTTTAAGGTATAAACAGACTAACAATCCTTTTTGTCATATAAGGTATCTCGTTGCTACACATCAAAAGAGAGAAAACATGGCTGAACAACCCAGGAGGAAATCTACAAAAACAGCTTAAAGGTTAGAAGCTTGTGCGCCTGTATAATGTAGAAAGATGGTGCATTTTGTAATAAACACATTATCCATCTATCCATTTTGTGAACCAACTTTTCCAATATAAAATTTTAGGTGAGCCAGAGTGTTTTTCTAGCATGGATAGGCAGTTCATTAATTTCCTTTTTGTATAGACTTTGTGTATTGTTACAAGCTTACAGGTTACATACACATTTCAGATCATAAAGTACATTTAGCTTAAACATGTAGCTTAACATACCAATTAACATAAAGGAATCTAAACAATTAATGTCCAGTAATGTTATTGTTGTGATATAGCCAGGTGACAACAGAGGAGAGAAAAATAAAAACTCCACTGGGCAGCATGTCTGCGTAAAATATACACTCAGGCACAGTTACTGTTGTGAAGATCGGGCCAGCCACCTGATCTGGGGCATTTAACAGTATCACATCAGTATCACACGACACCCAATCATTCACCTTGGGCCAATTTAGAATTGCTACTCAAACTCTGGATACAAAATAAGCCCTGCAGAACAAGTGAACTCCTCACGGTGCACAATGATGCTAAGAACATTGGCAAGACTAAACACGTTGCCCTCTGAGTTACATCAGGACTGTCACTGTACCCCAAGAAATTCTTCTGTAAGAACTCACCCAGGTAAGCAGTCTCCACACACTGCATCTGTGGTAGATGTGCCAGGGCTGAGCTGAGCACGATTCAAGTTCTCACACCAGGAGTGTGCTCTACAAGGCCAAGAGCTCAGGCTGTCTGAGAAAGTGCCCACTGCACAGGCCCGGCATTGTGCTTCCTGGTCATTGCTGGAACTGCAATACTGAAATAAAAAAAATAATGAAATGAATTTAAACACCGTGTTACATATATATTTAATTTTTAGCAATTTTTTCTTAGGGGACCAATCATTATGCCATTGTAGCAGAATGTATTAATGTTAAATGCCAAACTGGGAATTTTAAAATAATCTGTAAACTTATAAAACTTAAGAGACAACAATGTGTTTTAGTTCTAGCTATGTGATCCTTATTGTAATACTTTTATTTGCCTGAAGAGTATTATCAGTCTGTATTTGGCATTCATGTGCACAGTACACTGAAACACCTACCTGGTCAGGCTCCTCTCCGGCAGGGCACTGTAGACAGGGCACACACTGGCCTTCACCATTGAGCAACTCTTGTGGTCCGCACTGAAGGCCCAGAACTCGGTGGCAGTACAGCACCTGCGCAGACAAAGAGGAATTGTAACAGGTAAGCTATGCCTGGAGTGTGGGTGGATATTGTTGCTGTGTTTTAACTTGGGCAGTTCACTCTTCTTTATGTGCACATCTCTTCAAATAAAAGGCTTTTCTATTCCGTTGCTTACTACCTGTTGTTACCTTTAAACAAACACAGAAGAAACTCCATGCATTATTTATGTTCTTTGCAAACAGTGAGTCAGAAAAAGCCTTGTAATTGATGGATTCCCTGTCAGCTGCTCAGAGCTGATTTATCTGGGCCTGTGAGAGGGTAGAACTGAAGAAGGTTGAAGTCTGTGTAAGGCTGCACTTTCTGCACGGTACAAGATGACAGTTTAGACCCATTCAGTGAATGGGCCCAACTATTTACCACCCACCTCAGCTCAGTCTGCTACATCATTTTTACTTTGTCCTGTATTTCAGGATATACCCTGGATTCGCTGAAGACAGTAGTAGTACAAAAAAAAATGTCACGAGTAAGGTTATCTATCACCTTCTGTAATTTCTTGTGTTGGAGAACCTTCAGCTATTGGCTCATTCTGCAACGTGTGCTACAAGATATTACTGGGAGACTTTTTTGTGGTAATCTTTAACCTAGTCAGTGATAACACAGTGCTAACACATTATACCACAGAGACACAATAGACTAAAAAAGCTCTGTATTCTTTATATTATGTGTGGTTCTGTTTTATACAATGTCTTGGTGTACTTTATGTTCTGTGCGACTAATGGAGCATGTGAATTCCCCCTTGGATATGAATATGGTGTCTATCACAATTAACCATCATAATAGGATTAAAACATATATTCATTTATTTACCTTTTATGCTGTCCATTTAGGGCATTACAAAATGGTTCACATGACAGTTCAAGATGAAACAGTGGCTAGTGTCATGCCAAACAGCAAGTAAGGACGGAAACAAATCAGCTGGCCACATACTTTTAAGGAAGGATGGATAAAAAAATAAAGGTCAAAACAAGACTCATTTGACACAGCAATGTGTCATCAGGAAGGATTTACAAAATGGAACTAAAATGTGCTGAATATGTAATCAAGGAAAAGACAGATTTCAAACCTAATGACAGATGCACTAAAAGCACAGAGAGAAAGTCTACAAAATTAAAAAAAATAGAAAGCAGACCTAAGGCAGTCATCAAACACACAAACAGAAAGAAAAATGTACAAAAAAATCCACTGTGCTATTTAATCATTTATTGATCAGTCTGGTATTCCCCCTGAGAGATGACTAAACAGAACAATTCATGACTCAAAAAATGACAAATATCACATCCTTCCCGATAGTATAGACAGAGCCTGAGCTTCAGGCTGTTAACGTTTAAGATCTCCTAACTTTTGTTTAACAACTCAGGTGAAATGGCTTTTCCTGTAGTTGCCCTCAACTTGAATTATTTTATTAGGCATGAGTCACATGCAACTCTCCAGATCTATTGCTGTGCTCTGCTCGGCCTTGAAATTGTGTGAAAACAGATTCAGCACTTTCTTGCAGACAGAGATAAACAATAAAGGGAAATACTCCATCTGCGATTTATAAAGATGTTCGGATCTGAAGGAGGTTTTGGGCCATAAATAATGATTACTAAATCACTGTGGGAGGTCTAACTTTGTCCTACAGTGGTTTGTAATATTAGACACTGTGTATTAAGTTGCTCTATCTGTAGATTATAAAAAAGGGACAGCAGCCACGTTTACTGTTGTATGTTTCCCCATTATACTAAGCAGAAAAATGGGCCCCACCAACAGGAGCGAAGCAGAAGCAGCTCATCAAGGCGTGCCATACTGCCTGAGGAGATGACACCTTCACTCTGTACAACTGTGCAGAGTTCAGGGGCAGTAAGCATTCCATAAAATTCAAAGGGGATTTTAAGACTACAATGAACATCCATCCATTATCGAATCTGGTTAATCCAATTCAGGAACCTATCCCAGAAACCTCAAGCATAAGACAGAAACTGTCCTGGTCAGGGTGCCAGTCCACACAAACATGGGAAGAACATGGAGACTCTATACAGGTAATGCGTGTGTTGGGATTCAAACTCAGGAATCTAGACTTATGAGGCAGCAGTGCTAGTCAAAGCCAAAACTAACATCTACTTTAGTTTTTGCCCATGAGTTACTGTCCGTGGTGATCATTCAAAAGTTAACAAGTATGGAACAAGCACGGTTAGCAGAAGTACTCTGTCTGGAAGCAGTTCCTGTTTTTATAAACTTTGCCTTAGAAGTTTATCACTATGATGAGATGTTGGTCAATAATAGTGCAACGGTCGAAACTGGTCAAGCTAAAATTAGTATACATTTGAAACTGAGATGCTTTAAATGTTTATGCCAAATTGCACAAGATCAACATTCTCATCAGTTGTTTCTTCCCTTTGATCTAAGGCATCAAACAAGTAATTAATTTACAGATTATTGTGTTCTATTTTTTAAATTTTAAAGAGATCAGGCTTCAGGCTAATGGTAACCCTAGAACAGCCATTGCCTAGCAGCAGGTTAAGTGGCGCAAAATGTGAGAGTAACTCGCCTTTTTTTTTTTTTTTAGGGATCTGAGCTGAAATTCAGGTGCTGCAAAACTCCTTTCCAAAAATGATGTTGTAGAGCATTTAGTTTGTGCAACTGGATAAAGAACTTGAAAAATGTAAATACAGTATCAAAACGCCGACAGCATTAAATAGACGTGTTCTTTTGCAAATCCTGCACCATAGCACGTTAGAGTCACATCCAGATCAAATACTGCAATGCATCAGACACACAGCAAGACCCAACACTATTGTGGCTGCCAGTCCATTGCAGGGCTCCCTACTAATTCTGTTCAAAACCAAAGCCCATGAAGAAAGCCCACAGAGACACTGAGAGAACATAAGGTTTCCTCAGCAGTCCAGAACCATTTGATAAAGATATCTGATAACTGGTAAATAAAAGTTGAGTCAGCACTAATGATTATTGAACCGCATCTATTATATTCATTACTGCATGCCATCCTGTTGGTTTGATGTTCTGACTCATCAGTTCTTTAGGAAAAAATGACACCCACATATCTCTAAGTGCTTTCCAAACCTTGAGGCAGCATAGTGAATACGCATTTCTGAATGTGTGTTCCCTTCCGCCCAATTAGAGACCTGGAAAAATATTACAAAGAACCTTTCCCATGACAGCGATCTTGTCACCTTGAAAAACACACCACTACCTGTCTGCCCAGTCCCTTCCTTCTTGGTCAAGAAATAGTGTCAGAGCAGGGCCTCATGCTCCAGCAGTAGACTGAAGAAGAGTATATCATTACATACAAAAACATGGGAGCCACCATGAACATGCTAACAGAGCTTCCTCTGTTAAAGTAAGCTTTCTGTTCAGAAAAATGTTAACTAAAACTTCACCTTTACAGGCTATTCAAATGTTTAAATGCCCTGCCTAGAGGAAGTTTGGAAAGAACAGAGCTGTAAGAGTTCAGGTCCTTTCAAGTGGGTGCAGCTTTCAGCATTTCCAGTTTTCGTTTTGCCAGCTCATCACCTTATTAAACTTATTAATGTCACTCTGCATTACAGCTCCCCTTCAGGCCTGAAGATACTTGAGTAGGCATTAACTGCAAGCAAATAGATCTGGAGTTTAGTGAACTGCACGAATAACCTGTAGCACTGCTGAGAGTAATGACGTGGTGTAGTGGTTAGTGCTGCTGCCTCACAGCTCCATAGTTCTGGGTCTGAATATTAGCCCTGGCACAGTCTGTGTGGAGAGTGGGCATTCTCAATGTTTAGGCAGTAGGGAGGGTGACTGGCTACCCTAAGTTAGCTCTGTGTGCAGGGGTGTGCTCTACCTGGCACCTATTCTTCTAGAATAGGCTCGGACTCCCTGCTGCCCCGATTAATTGGATGATGCCAATAAAGGCTCCCCATTATTTTGCAACAGGAAAATTAGTGGCCAGCCAAGCAGAAGCCAAGATCTTAATTGTGCAGATGTACCCCTGCCCTCCAGACTATTTTCTGCATCATGTTTAATCAATATGAAATCAAAAGAGATAAAGGAGGGCAAAGTGAGCTGAGCTTTTACGACACCTCTTCCTATTTTTGTATCCAAATGCATCTGTTGCATCTTGGTAAAAGATTCAGCCTTGGGTTTCCACAGGTCTTCCATGATCTACTAAAATAATTTAAAGCTCCTCTAACAACATCTTTCTGTTTTCTTATTAACTTGTTAATGTGCAAACCTTCTATCACATTGTGTTGTATTTGTGTTCTAGTTCTAAGAGGATGGCAACTGTAAAAAACAGGAAATATACCATTCAGTGTGCTTGCATTGTTTTTTCCCCATCCATTCATTTTTCTAACTCACTTTTATTGTTCACGGTCTGTAGGAGGCCAATGCCTATCCTGACATCACTGCATATGCGTACACATTAAGTTAAAGAGAATGGATGCTACAGCCCTGGATAGAACAGGAGGTAATGGCAGGGCACAATCATGCACAGATCCACACTCGCTCACACTGGGCAAGTCTTGTGCCGCCTGCTAACCTTTAAGAAAAGTCGTAAAGGTGTGTTTATGAACCAAGGAGTAAAGCAACAACGTTTAATGATAATATCACCGCTATCTTTATCACAATTATCTTTCCATTTTAAATCACTGACTCCTGGCTACCAGCACACCATACTCATTCAGTTGAGTACTGCTTGCAGCTTTTACCCCTGAAGAAATAACGATTTGATTCTCTGACTGAAATGGGAACCCTTTTTCATTTTAATGTGGTGTGTGCCTGAAGAAAATTACAAGGCAGGAGATACTTGACACCCATGTTGATCACTCTTACCGTGAAAATCGAGACCACAGAACAGCAAAGGTGGCTCTTCATCTTCATCAAAATAGTCTTCTAGGAGCATAAGATCTAGGGAAAGAAAAGTTTTAAAATGTCACATTTGCATGTATTGCCGTGTTTACAGTATTCCTGCCCCTCTGTAGCAGTCACTAGGCAGATTTTCCATTCGGCAGCATATGAAACAAAGAGGAATGCTGACCTGTTTTATGAATTACAACCTTGTATACAGGCCTCACCCCAATGATTATTTATGAATTATAACATTGTATAACAGGCCTCACCCCAATGATTATTTATGAATTATAACTTTGTATAACAGGCCTCACTCCAATGATTATTTAACATTTTCTCACACTCTTAATCTAGGTCAGGGTCGCAAAACCAGAGCCTGTCCTGACAGCACTGGGCTCGAGACAGGAGACAATACACAGCATCTAAGAGTTATTCAGAGAAAACTTAACAATTGCTTTTACTGACAAAACAGAGATGATCAAGACACTCAAATGTACCTGAGGTATACTACTGAGAGACCCCTTTTTACTTTCTCATATTCTACACGAGTTCTTCCTGTCTTGCTTCTCTTTTGTACTTTATTGTGTTACATCAATTTTTGTTTCAAATAATTTCTCAATTTCCACAATGAATCTGTTCTTAATTTCATACTGTTGAACTTCCTAATATTGTGCCTTGAATATTGCTTTCTGGTTTGGCTTGTACTCGAGTAATTTTAAATGGGTATTCTATTTCTGAATTTCATGTCTGATACTGTAATCATGTTTGCCATGTAGAAGTCTCTATAATGGTGCATGCTGTTAATAGAACTACATAAAAATGATTAATTGACAGCTGCTGGTTAGTCATGATAAAGACTTGCTTAACCAGACTCTCAAGTGCACACATAAACTAAACCAGTGGCTGGATTTAATCACACCAATATGAGTTTAGCTGGTGCCTAATGATTGAAATGTTCAAGCATCCATGGCGAGCTCTCTCAGCGTATAAACACCACTTGAATTTTAACTGGAGATAGAAGATGAACTGCAGTTCTTGCTGTGCTTCCCCAATGCAAGACGTTGAGGGAGTTACACATGCTAAAGAAATCCCAGTAATTTCAGATCTTCCGGGGAGAGGGCAAACATACAGTAAAAAGTTTAAAAAGATAGAACAAATAGGAACAGTGCCTGTCAGAATTATGACAGATAGAGGCTGTGGGCCAAAAGTAATCTGTATACTGTATATGCAAGCGGATATGTAATATACACCAATCACGTCTGATTCCACAGGATGCCAGAGAATGAGAGTGATGACACTAAGTTCATCTTCTTGGGCACATTGGTCAGTCACACAAAACCACACGTGATTGGCCCTCTGTGAAGCAAAAAAAAAAAAAAATCCTCAGTGTGAACCTTCAATACAAGAAGACAGGTATTCTGACTGGAAATTAGCTCCAGATGCCTTTATTAAGAAACTCTGATATATGGAGGTGATGTTAACCCAAAAATTCACATTAACAAGTTCAAAGATGCATTCTTTAGCACATTATATATTAGGTGTAATTATTAGAATAGTTAGCAATTAAAGTATTTGTTATTTTCAGAAGGCTTCATAATAACAGTACACCTATAATAAGAACTATTGTGCATTTGGGTTTATTTTATTTTATAATATGCAGAGTACCCCCTAACAATTGTAATTCTATTAAAGATGTGATCCTAAATTTTATTTCATCTGCGGGCCGGGCAGCTTTGCATACTCTGCCCATGCTGCCCGCATTCTCAGAGATGCCCATCAATTGGCGGCTCTATTGGCCCAATGTGATGGAGTGAATGCGTGTGGCCTACAGGGGCACTGTCATCCAATCTATGACTGGCTGTACTAGCAGCAGGTCCGGCGCCAGCATTAAGGCGAATTCGGTATACGCCTAAGGCGCAGATCATGGAGGGGGTGGGACCGCGCGAGTTAACTACCGAACAGTCGGCTGGTCCACTAATAAGCTTGGCATTGGGCGCGAAATAACCTAGCACCAGCACTGACTGCCAGTTATTACATTAATTAAAAACTGTTCAACTGTATATTAATTAAAATAACGTTTTTTACAAAAATGAATTGCAATTCAAAACGGAAAGAGATGAACACAGAGATAACAAATTCCACAGGTCACCACAAGAACGCAACTGAAAGGTATCAATGGTTTTACAGACCGGGGTATTTAGGAAGCGTTGTAAAATACCTAACTTTTTAATACGATAAAACTGGACTCAAATTCCCCACTTACATGTCTGATACTTCTATTTATCTATGCCGTGCTTTGTTTGCAGTTACGTGCTTTGCCGTTCGGTTTCTGTTAACCTCGCAAGCGAGCGCGTGCGCACAACAGGGAGCCAAAAAGGGCGCGCGTGGACGTCACCAGCGGCACGCGCGCGCACGCAGGCACACGAGAAAACTTGAGCGACTGCTGGTGCCCAGCGAGGAAGAATTGCTAGTTTTCAGGACGTTTATAGACAATGATATGTAATATCAAATACCAAACGTATTGTGTGTACCGGAGAGTACGTTTCATTTCAATATCAGCGGAGGAAGTAGAAATATAACTGGCAAATCCCGATGTATTAGTATTTAACTAACCATTATATCAAAGGGACTTTAAAGCTAGGGCATCTTTGGCGCAAACGCCTTTCGCTGGTCCCAAGTTTGCGTCATCATTTCTCTCCTTTTGCCAGCCCGACCACTTTTTATTTTGTTAAAACGACGCTAGCGATTTGTGAACTTCTACATGCCAGGTTTAAGTCCCAGACATGTTCTGCATTAAAAGGTAGGGATCTTTCTTACTCTTTTCATTCATCAATCTAGTTTTACATCCTGGAATCTGCCTGTTAGCATTATTTCCTGGTATGGCATCTGCCTAGCTTAGGACCTCAAAGCACTGCACAGGTCGGTGAAGCCAGCATAGAATAATACAGAAGCATTGCTGCCCTTTGTCCAGGACATATGTAAAGCATGCTGCCTTAGAACGACAGATATTATTATTGTACAGTATTAAACACTAAATCATTCGCTACACATTCACTTTTCGCTCTCCATTAACTCTCGCAACACTAGATCCAAGGACAGTTTTTACTTTAAAGTCTTCATGCTGATCAGCAGCCACTCGAAATGACAACCCGTGTAAGGATACCGGATCTTCATTTCTTAGATGTATTTAATATATGATGCTGTATTTATAGTCTGTTGTCTGTACTATCCTACGGTCACTGACCTGTGGGAGAAATTAAGAATCTCAATGTACTGACAATACGTTTCAAATTGACTATTTCACATTGTGTCTTTTACAAGAAAGCTACTTGCTGCATGAATAAACCATTATGAACCCTAGTGTTCTTCCAGTACTGTCTTGCTATAACAGGCATGCAAAAAGTTTTTTTTTATTTTTATCCTTTTCACAGTCACTTAACATCTCCCTTAAATCTCAGTTTGTCTCCTCCTCACTTATCTGCTCATCAGCATCAACACTTCTTCCACCTCTGGTTTTGAACTTTCTACTTCTGTTTTCATCTCCTTTCACTTCTTACTGTCTGATCTCCTGCTTTCTCCTTAACACCAGGAGTAGACATCACTGTGGTCAACCTGGCACTAGGTTAGGTATTGCCACGTGTGCCAATGGTAAAATGAAATATTCTTGCTTTCCATGACATTACCACAGTTGAACTGAGAATAAAACAAAAGCTAAAAGGAACAGGGACAACCCTAACCAAGTTCCATATTTAAAGTGACACACCCAACTTATATCTATTCAAAGCCAATGGAGCACTACTAAAAATGTGGAAAACTGGGAATATAAAGCAGTATGAAAAAGACAATTTATTTATTTTTTCTATTTTAGAAAAAAAAAGTCCCAGAAAAAGGAATGGTGAAAATCTTTAATTGCATAAGTGTTTCAAAACTAAACGCTGAAGTCATAATAAAAGAAACAAAACATTTGGCCCCTCACAGATCTGTCTGCCTGTTTCAGGTCTTGCAAAAAAAGCACTACAGCTTACAGTCGCAGCTGCAGGGGTTTACACTGCCAGGTATACAAAAGCTGTGTGACTTCAGACTCACCCAAGGTTCCTTCTAGGCAGCTGTGTTTCTTGTGTATATCTGACTATCACTTCTGCCCTCATATCTCCAGAATTCTGGGCTGAAAGTCTAGCCTGGTAATATCAGTGTGAAGTATGCATGTTCTCTCTGTGTGTGAGTTTTCCCAAGCCACAAACACACCCACCCCACACACCCTAAAAGACGTACAGGTTAGGTTGACTGGCCATGCTAAAATGAGCTTAGTGCACATACAAGTACTGTATATGTGCAAACATATCTTGTATTGGACTGACATCCTGCTCAGAGCTTCTTCTTTTGTTGAGCTTGATGATGCAAGGACAGAATCCTGCCCCCAATGATTATGAAAGTTGAAAAAAATTAATGAATGAATAAGCTGAATAGTAAAAGTTGGGTTTTAGAAATCAAGACGTTTTCATTTTGTGCAGCTCAGAAGAAAAAAAAAAGAAAGATCTTTGTTGATTAGTGAGTTTCAGAAAACATTGCCCATTACACAGTGTCAAAAGTATACTTTTGCCAAGTATTATTCTTTTCTACAATGCATGCTACAAGGGCAGCTGTCTAGTATCCTGTTAAAAGTGAACCAAATTTATTTTTGCAAGTATACTCAAAAGTTACAGTTTTGTTATGTAAGCAATAAGGCAGCCGAATAGTTATTCATAATACAAAGCACATGTCAGTAAGACATTGTAGGAGGAGATCTGTTTATCCATGCATTTAGGTGCCTGTATTTGAACGATTCAGTATTAACTCTCCATAAGTGAAGTCCAGAGGCTTTTAAGCCTTTTTTTTTTAATGTATATAAATATGGCCCTCTGAATAATGGAGCACAGTTTAAAATCAGATGAACTGGTTTTCTCTAGGTGTTTCAGTCTGAATCGGTTTCAAATATTCCTCATCTCTCTTAAACTAAACTTAGCTGGTGCCTTATATTAACCAAGAAGTGTCTCAACTGACCTGGGCAGAAACCCGGGTATAATAGTAACCAAACAAAGAAAACTGTGCATAATGTGAACTCGGCACAGAAACAATTACTACTTGATAACCACACTGAGACGCAGGTGTCAGATGCCAAAAAGTTTAAGATAGCAGTGGCCAAATCCAGCTACATGAAACAACAAGAACATTGCCTCATTTAAACTCCCTAAATACACCATATCATATTAAGACTTTAATATATATATTATATATATATATATATATATACACATACACACACACACACACATATACACACACTATATGATGATATATAATATTTCATAAATTGGGTGCCAGAATATTTTGTTCACTCCAGATTACTACTCAGTGTAGAGTGAGTGTGAAACTGTGAGAAACTTTGGAGACCCCGCTAACTACTGGTGGAAATCCACAGACATGAAAGTGTCACTGTTAATTTTTATTTGAGTGTGTGTTAAAGAAGAGATGACCATTTTGAAATTAGCATGTTATTTACTACATGTTGGCACATATAAACGTACACTTGTCATTAAGTCTTTGTTAAACTGTCAATTTGATTAACTTAATGTTTGTGTGACTACTTACATTGTTCTGTGAGCCTGATTTACTTGAGTGTTTATACAAAATATTGCTGAAGTAAATGCATTGTAGTGTCTTAAATAGAGAAATATTTGGTACCAAACTCCTTCTGCTCTAACTATGTGTCCAGTCAAACAGTAAATCTAAAATGACAAAAAGTTATTATCACTTGGCATTTAGCATGTTTCTTTCTTGCACCACTGTATGAGTGCTCTGTCAGCACACATTTGTATGGCAGTCAGTTTAAAATGAAAGCACAGCTGACATATTTTTACAAACTGATTTCTAAACAAGAATGTCAGACATCTCCAGGTAGAGTGACAGAAACAAGCAGCAATATTCTCAATGGCAGGAAATATTTTCAAATTTTCATTTTTAAAATTCTCATTAGCAGGAATGTCAACTGCAAGCTGACCCTCTCTTGGGTTTTTAAAACTGTGAGTTTATTGTCACCTTATGTCAGTTTTTTGATTTTTTTATTCCCACAAACTTGTTTCTTTAAAGTCTCAACCCATTTGAAGGCATTTCATTGCTAATTTTTGTTAGCTCCAGCTGCCTTCTTACAGAAACATTCACTACCAGTTGCATTATACACAGATCTTTTTACCACTTGTATTGAACAAAATCAAAGACACAAATACGTTGTCTTCTCTGCTTGGTCATTTGTTTTTACCTATTCACATTTATGTCTTTTCCAGCTACTTTTTCTCCTTTATTCCACCTAACTGTTCATCTACAATAACCCCCCCACCCCTGGCACTTAGAGCCTCATACTTCTTACTTCTTGTATCAGGAGAAAGGTGCCATACCATTAAGTTTAAATTTGTACATTTTCAAAGAACTGAGCATCAACAATCTATAGTAATCCAAATTATTGAAACAGTTAATGACACCTACCCCAGGGTGCCTTCGGAGAATTTCTGATTAGCTGCACTGGCTGTACCTGCTTCTGATCAGTCAGTGATACTTGAAACACTAGCAATGCCCAAATAGGCTCCTCTTATATACTTCTGAGCAACACAACAAGCTCCTCCCAGGCAATCATTGCCGTTTATCGTTTATTATCCACACAAAAGGGCAATTGGATGCACTAGAAGAGTAATGAGAGGCGGTGCAGTGTGGGCCTTGACTATCCACCTTAAGCGGCTCGAAGTGTGGGCAGCCTGCCAGTCCTCCCTAATCACTGTTTTCCATAAATGACTGCTCGCAACAACAAGCAGGGAAAGCCCTGTTTGGCTAGGAAAGTGTACAAAACACAAATGTGGCTCAGCTTTCCACTGGTGAGGTCTAAGCCAAGGTGTAGTGACCAGCAAGCAACAGTGGGCATAATGGAATTATTTGCCATGCCGCTAGCCTGTAATTAGGGGCAGTTGTTTTCTGTTATGTTACACTTCCAACTCTTTTATTATGTTGATTTCTTTTAATGTCACGTCAAAATAGAAAGGAGGGGTGAAACCAAGCATGTTATGGATGTTCTACAGGTAAACATATATTGGTAGAGGTAATACGAGGACACACAGTGTCACAAGTAATGAGGTTCTTTGAACAGAACATACAACTTGGTGGGGACAACAATGATCATGCTAGGCACCATTGTTCCACAGCCTTATATGAATAAGGTGTTGGGGTGTAGGCAAATTAGGAAATGTCTTTTCCCATTCCAGTTGTATTTTTGTCTTACAGGGTCCATTCATAGTGAAGGGATGCTGTTAGGCAATGGAATTCATCAGGCAGACTTGAAAACTTTATGGTCATTATTTGAAACCCAACTTCTGGCTCACTTTGTGATCCTCAGAAACCTAAATGCACACAAGCAGGTGTCTCCATGATATCAAGTGAGACTTCTTTCTTCTTTTTCACTATTCACATCGGTGTGTAACCGTAGAAAAATGTACGAGACAAACATTAGATGAGCGTGGACCTTCAATTTTCTTTTGCTTTCGAGAGCAGCTAAAAGGAGCACAGCAAGCCACTTCAAACAGCACTGTGAGATATATTGAATATGTAAGATCTATCGCTGTTGTAAAACATAAGGAAAAAAAGATGACAATTCTCTCTCTAGACTCAGTAGTTTAATAAACGCCCAGGTTACCTATTTAAGGCTGCAGCCTACAAAGGTGCTGTGCAGAAAGAAGCTGCATACCTGTCCACGTCAGCCATATTTGGTTAGCCGAGGCCCCAAGCTGTTTGATGGTGGAGGCATTCACTGTGGCTTTTTCCCCTTGTGTTCTAGCTGTCAGTTATTTGCATTTGGTTGTTCTAAGAAATTCATAAAGGGATAATGTAAATATTTGCAGGATTATTACAAAGGTGTCAAAAGATGTAGCCAGATGGTCACTGATGCAAAATAAGGCATGTGGTACAATTCTCAAGAGTGTGAAGGCATGATACCCACTGCTATGGTGGAATGTTAGCCATACTTTAGGGTGTGGCTCTGTGTTGTGTCCACATAAAAATATGGTAGTTAATCTTAGGGGATGGCTGGCAGGGTCATACCAACTAGTGATCCCAGAAGTAAAAAATGGCTTAAATAACCAGAACACTTGCAAATGTAGATTGAAAATCTTAAAACCATAGATTAAAAAAAAAAAAAAAAAATCTCCATTTAACATAATGTACTGTAATATACATAAATGATAAGCTAAACTCCAATAAAATTCATGTTTCAATGTTTATTGTCAATATTAGGATTACAGCAAACTTCACAGAAAAAAGGTAAATTAACAGAAAAGACTTTTAAATTATAACATCTGTTGTAAATTAATTATATAATATATAATTAAAACTTCGAAATTCCTTGCAGAATGTACATCACACACTGGTCTTTTCCAAATGCAGTATATGGGAAGAATAAAAGCAGCTAATTAAACAAGGTGAAATGACTCACAGATAGTGAACATGGAATAATACTGCAGCCATAGGAGTCTCCCAGGACTGAACTTGGCAAGCACTGAAATTCTGACATTTTAAAGTGTTGTACAAGCAACTTGTCCTACAGTCAGCCCTAGTACTAGACTTAATTTCAAAAAGGCTCAGCTGCCTGACAGCATGTGTGCCCATTCTGCATTTTGGCATATACAGACTGTGTGTCTTTCTGTTTGTTAGCCCCTGAGCCTGGGTAGCTTGGTATAGATAAGATTTGACGATTATAGCAGTCACAGGTATTGCATTTCATGCACCCCATTTCATGGTATTGTTTGCATCATTTATGAGACATGGGAAGCATTTGTAAACATATTTGGAAAGCCTGTACACGCTCCCCAGCCATCCCCCTTAATGTGCAGGTTAGAATAAGTGGCAGCTCTGAACTGGCCCTCGTATGAGTGTGTGTGCCTGAATGGATCCTACGATGTAATGGTGCCTTGTCCAGAGCTATTTCCCGCCTTGACCTCAGTGCTGCAAGGAAAGGTGCTAACCAGATGAGTCTGAATTGGATGATGTAGGTTTCAGAATGATACTATATTTAAAAAGCACCATTTTCATTATTACACTGCTATCTCGCAAATATAAAATGACAATCAGCCATTCCTCATTCTAGCTGGTATCCAAAAGTAAAATATACACTGTTGTCTGTCAGCCAACTACAGGGTACATTTGCTATTTAAGAAAATGCATCCATTTTATGAAGTAGGTGGTTGTAATTCAGGGTTGATAGACGATGATGCCTATCCCTGTAGTGTAAGGCACAAGGCAGGGATGATGATGATGATGATGAACCAGGCCCCGATGCCATGCTAATTTAGAGATACTAATCAACCCAGTTTGCACAACCTTGGGGATGTACCTGGAGAGAGAGGATAAAAAAAAAAAAAAAAAAGACAGACAACTTCACACATACACACAACAAGAAGTCTTCTACAGGATCATACATCTCAGGCAGTGATGCAGGTTTGCTTCCAGTAAGCCACTTCTTTTGGATTAACTGATCAGACAAGATTTACAGTTTAATCCGAAAGCGTTAACACCATGATTTATAGCATCAGTCTAAAACATGTTACCAAACACACACACTATCCATTTGTGACAGCACAAGACCCCTGTCACAAGAGACCAAAGCTGCTCTCAAGTTCTCAAACACAGAGCCCAAGGTAATGGTGGCTGATGCTCATCTGTTAGTGTTTGCTGACCACAAATGAGAGCAGGCCTATTTTTAAGCTGTTCTGCTATGGCAATACAGTGGGATAATTTATTATCATTGTGTCACAAAGAAACTCCAATTAACCTCATCCAGGTTTCAGAAGGGCATGACAAAGCATATTAACAGCCAGGTCAGCAGCTATTTTTACAGAATTGCACTAGCTAAAAAAAGACTCCCGACTTTTGCAAGAGGCTGGATGCGAGGGTCAGTCTAGTAGAATGTAGTATACTAACCATTTAACAACCTAGTTTTAGACACGCTAGGACTTAGAGCGAAATATTCAGAAATTAGTGGTCACATCACTGCACACATACAGGTGCTTATGTACAGAATTCTAATGCAAGTAGTTTAGTTTTTTTAATGTACCCCTCCCTAAAAAGAAATAGTCTGGAAAATCCGGCCTTAAATCTGTCATTGTAGGTTTCCCATTCCAATCCCATGTCTCTTAGGAAATATTAGCTAATTATTAATCACTGAGTTGTTACACAGAAAGTGAACATAAAGGTGACAACTAAGAAGATGGACACATCTGATTGAGAAAGGCATAGCCCTAAATTGTGAAGCTAGCCATATATCGTTCCACAGCACTGTGCCTTTGCTTCATTTCTGTTTAATGAAGGCTGTTTTTCAAAGCCACCGACGTACATACTTATGTTTAAAACAACCACAGCTTATTTGTAGCAAGTGTGCACAAAACAGTAGACGAATGAATGATTGCAGAAAACAATAACAAGTCAGGTAATTAGTAGCTGTATAGCTCAGTAAACAACTTCCTCTGTCATTTAAATGTGATTCAGTGGAAAGTGATCCTGGAAAAATATTCACATTAGGCAAAATAGCTGGAAGAACCCCAAAAGTTTCTCCTGCTAGCTTACAGCACATTGCAGTTGTCTTATTTGCAAACCACTTAAGGTTTTTTTTTCCTCTATTTTCAAAAGCCACTTTGGGGACCATAATGTGAAGTAAAAATGGTAGGTTCTTACAGACTAAGGTCTCAAATGTAAAATAGACAGTGAAGGAAAAGAGGTGTGTGTAAACATTGCCATTACAGAGAAAGTCTTTGTTCTTTAAAAAAATTGTCACACACATATCTGCACACTTAAGAGGGGTTCTTCTCTTAGCTTCTGCTACCCAACATGGCAGTAGTGCAGGCACCTTAGTGGAGTTGCCTCCTGCTAGTAGCACTCATTTAGAGGCTTATGTTTTTACCACTTTATCTTCTATATTCCCATTTGTTCTCCAGCCAAACACAAGTGTATGTTCTGCCATGAATATT
This sequence comes from Polypterus bichir lapradei, assembly GCA_026402145.1. Taxonomy (NCBI): domain Eukaryota; kingdom Metazoa; phylum Chordata; class Cladistia; order Polypteriformes; family Polypteridae; genus Polypterus; species Polypterus bichir. Next base: position 110,109,076 of record JANRMT010028174.1, on the reverse strand, counting down.
TGATTGTGTTTACCCGAAATGCTACACACACACACACACACACACACACACACACAATCCTTCTGTAACTTCCACAGGCCCACTCTGAATTCCTGCTGTACATTTTAAGAAACCATGCATCCTCCAGTAGTGAGTAACCGGGCATCATGTTATATTCTCAATCACTTCTGCCCCTCAACAAACCAATATGTGTTACTTTACACAGAACCTTAGAACCTCAAAGAAGTTTGAAATTACACAGAAGTGTAAGTAATAACATGGAATCATCTAGCCCATAAACGTACTACCAGACCACACTACCTGTGTAAGAACGGGTCCAGCTGCGTTACCTGTTCCCTTTATGCCATCCATTCACTTCCTGAACTCTGGTTCCAAAAACAAGGGCTGCCATCACTGCACGTTCCCAACACTATATCATCTCCCCAAGTCATGTGATTTAAAATCAGAGCTTTGATGGCTTTAGCACTGTCAAACATCAAACTAAAGCAAACTGCATTGTGTGAGGTATATGTGCCCAGATTGACACTGGCTGTGGCTGCAGTGTCTACAAGCACTCTTTGTGACTGGGTACAACCATTATGACAAATGCGTGTGGTTGTTTTTATTTTAATGTCATACTTTTAACTTACAATTGTTTGAAAAATTTGGAGGCTGTTTTCTTTTGTACAATATTGCAGATTTTGAGTATGTGTAAACTGTATCTGTGGAAACATGCCACAATAGACTAGAATCCCACCTGAGCAATGCCTGTATGAATTTCTGTCCTTCCACATTTCAAAAGGTGGGCATGTTAGTTTAATGAGTTACTTTGAGCTGGCCATTTTACAATTACAACTACAGTGACACAGGGAGCTAGTGCCGAATCTCAGAATCATTGGCACAAAGTTTGCACAGACCCAAATTTTCATTTACTCCAGGCAAATTTAAATTATCCAGTCAGCAAACAGACATGTTAATTGTACAAAAACAATGTCAAGGTGAAATTTTAACTCCTGGAGTTGATGGTATTATTCTCTGCACAAATACACTTATTTTTAAAGTTCAAGAAAAGACTAAGTTCACCCCTACATCAAAACAAAAAATGCTCTCCAGATTGTAGGAATATCCTCTCTCTGGTCTGGATGATATCACATGAGAGATGCTCCTGGCAGGTTGTTCTCTTACTGTACTTGTTGACCTGTGACTCCTATTAAGAATTTGGTCTTCTACTGGTTGAAATAATACTTTCACACTAAAATACAGACGATAAGCCGTGAGATTTACTGTGTATGTTAGAAGAATAAAGGCAGTGGACAGAAAGTCCTATGTACATGTTCAGTAATTGAAGTTATAATTCCTGTTTTCATCCTGCTATAGATATTAAAAAAAATGAATGTCAATTAATTCCATAGTAAAAAAAAATCCATGACAAAAGATATGGTAAAGCACTGCACAAGAACAAATAAAGAATGTGGAGACGTCAGTGGGTCACTGGCTTGATGCTGTTACCATGTACTAATTATGTGCTTTATCCTTTTATCCATTTTTGAACTCTTCCAATCCAATTGTAGGTTTACAAGAGACCAAAGTCCATCCCAGGAGCACTGAACACAAGGGATGATCATAGGGTTCACTCCCACTGAGCCACTTTAGATACCAACTAACCAACACAAACAGACACAGGGGGAACATGAAGTCTTCAAGAAAGTAACCAAACCAGAGATCTGAAGTGGTCTGAGGCAGCAGCACTAACTGCTGCTCCACTATGATGTCCTCCTACATTTTGCACTACTTTCATTTACTTTAAGGTCATTTTTCTCTGTAGCTATGCATACATGAAATGGACTGAATAAAAAGCAAAATGAGGTAGCATTTTAAAATGTTAAGACATCCATAAAATACAAAAGTGGCATTGTGTTTTTTTTCCTGTTTTCTTGTTAAATATCCTGAGTATGCCTCAAAAAAGGCAATCTTAATGCTACTGTCTTAACACTTTTGGAAGGCACTATTTCTCTAGACTTACACATCAAGTGTGAAGATCAGAAGTAGACAGTGCCAACTTAATTGTTTTCATCTGAAGTCTTTACACTTTCCTCACTGCAGTCAGACATATGCATTCCTGGTTTCCCCATCTTCTTCTTTAAATGCCAGAGACCACACATGTCATACGAGACCCAAAGTTAAACAAGCATCTTGCATTACTTGGCCGGATGCAAGTCCGTAATGTCTGGGGAAATAAAGTTACACCATGATTACAACTCCCAGAGAACAAAGGCAAAACGACAGGAAAAGCACACAGCGGAGCAGTGTCAGCAGCTTCGATGTATTCTTTATTTGGAACGATGGAGGATGTCGGATGAGGTTTATTTGAAGTTCACAGGATGCCGCCCTGGCAGAGAGAAACAGCTGTCTGCGGCAGTGAAGGTAACCTTTGCTGCAGGTACACTGCCAAACTAAATCACTGGCTTGCTGCATACCTGTTACATCTGCCATTGCCATTTATAGCTACATCCGAACCAGACATGTAATTCCTAAAATAGACTCTCTCACACAATCTTTATGTCTAAATTATAATCAAACAATCAAGAAGAAAAAAAAAAACCATTTTGGTAAACATGCATTTGTTGGTGTGTGGGCAGCATGTCCCTAACACGCCATAAAATGCACAGATGCAAATCCAGCTCGCCCCCTTCATCACCCTTCCAATGTCTTCACTCAGTTTATTCTTAAGCAGGTTTTTGTCAACAATTGTTAGCTTGTCTTACACCAACCTCTACATTTTGACCGGCAGCCGGCCCATTATTTTACTCAGGAATGCCCACTCTTACTGTATGCCACAGTCTGCAAGAGGAATCATCTCTATGTAAGCAGTGCATGTCTTAGTGACCTCTAGCTGAACAGAAGGCACTTTGGGCCGTAGGTACAAATTTGGACAGACTACTCCCATAGTGCCTCAACCCCTTTCATTTATAGGCATGACCCAGTTCATGGAACTACCCAGTGCATAAGCAGCAATCATCTCAAAGGGTGTCCAAAGTGTTTGTATGATTAACCTTCCCTAGGTCAGAATTGCCCATGTCTTTGGCCACTGCAAAGCAGATTTCAACCTTGACAAGCCAATGCAACGTGTGCTGAACCAGTCCCTGTGAAAATGCCGAGGTGGAGAACCTTACATAAATTAAATCTTTGTATAGTGAAATCCACTTTGAGCGTGTTTACATTGTCATCCTTTCATTTTTACACTTTACAGTCATTAAACAAGCTTTTATGCACACCCATCCTGGCACTGTGCATCAGTGTTATGAATTATGGCACTAATGTGACCAATAAAAATATTCACGCTTTGGCATTAATTTATAATTAATGTCAGCTCCAATTACACCTGGAGCAGTTTTTTGTTTTGATGTGGTAATCACTATGACATTTTTATATATATATATTATATATATATATATATATATATATATATATATATATACACACACACACACACACACCAGACAGACATGAATCAATTGTTCAGTCTAAATGACCCACAATTTCCCCCCAAAAATTCAAATTAAGGCCCAAACGCAGGCTACAAAATCCTTTATAGGAAGCAAGGCTCTGACATGGAAGCAGTACTCTTTAGGTGAGTCAGCAGGGCGGCACACCTCTCACATAAGCACAGACCTGTAATCACCCATGCTATGTATTATGGCCCTGGATGGCTAATGAAGCATTATTAATTGTCAAGAGCCAGTATTTCCCAGGATATGTATGTGTCAGTGGCCTTTTCAGTGCAGAGTCGCTACTGGACTTTGCTGAGCAATAGCCTGCAGTCATCAGGATTCAGGATCCTGAGAAAAACTATAATTATGACTCAGAGAATTTCAGTTGTTGCTAGTTTCTATTTTTAGCTGTGGTTCGCAGTCAATTTTTACACAGTTGTTTGCCAGGCTGAGAGCCAGCTAAGCCCAAGCCTGTGCAAAAACTAAATGAGAAGTTCTAAAATTATAACTAAAGTATTCATGACACACTTTGCTGATTTCACAGGGATTATAAACTTAGGATAAGAACAACTGTAGAAAGGCATAGTAGAAGGTGGCCATTGACACCAACTCCCTGTACCTTTGGATGGTTATCTTCACCCCAGTCTCCTGTGTTTAGGTCAGTGTGCCCAAAAATACAGATTGAAAAATATAAATGCTAAAAACACATCAGTGGTTATCAATTGCTCTAACCCTTTGTGCGATTGTGCTAGTTGAGGTCTTTGCAGTAGGATTAACAAAAACGTTTCGATAGTAATCATTAATCACCAACTTACACTACAACATCAAACACAGGGCTAGGCCTAGAGCCATCGTAAGCATCAAATAGAGTGCTAAATGTGAAACAGTGAGATCATCTTTACCCTGGCAGGAGCAGCTTTTTCAACTTTTTATTACGCGATTACAGCATTTGCATACTTTTTTTTTTTTTCTTTCTTTACAATAAACTCCAGCTTCCATTCATTTTAGATTACTAACAAGGAAAATAGCCCTAGGATTTTTAATATTGGCTGCTCTCTTTGCTGCTGCACATCTGTGCAAATATGGTGACATCAAACACTTTAGTGTACCTCTGGCGACCAAAGACCTGTGTGTCCCGATGAGTGGCCAGAACACCAGAATTGATCACTAGTAACAGGAATGACTGCTATTCAGAGCCAAGCCCATGAGTAACTGTCATCAGGTCATGATAGCTTTATGTGTCTCATATGGGGCCGGCTGAGGGCACGTCATCCATTGTTGGTAAAGTTCAGTCACACAAGGGTGGTGTGGTAATATGACAGCTGGGGCTGTAAAAATAACCGTCTTTAAATATATTTTTAAGAGAAAATTAACATTTTTATTACTCTGGTTTTATTATATTATTTGCTTATAACTTTTGCTGCTAAAGTCTGAAGGATGACTGAAAGCCTGCAGGCAATGTCTTTTGAGCACCTGCTAGTGTGGCTATGAGAAAGGACAAACATGTTACCTTGAGGATCAGAAAGTGAGCTGCTGAGAGGTTAATGAGGACTGTTCTCTACATATACAGAAGATAATGACATGCTCTTATTTCACACCCAACTCCTCTTCGAAGTCTTCTAGAGTGATAAAGCACATTATATGCAGCTAGAGCTATTCATGGAGGAGAGTGGCAAACCAGAACTCATCTAAAAAACTGAATGCATTATGCTCAATCAAAACCTTCCTTCTTAGTTGTTCCTCACATGTCTCACTGAGTGATCTGCTGTAAATGGATGGACACTTTACACATAAGCCTCCAAGCTTCTGGTCTGGCATGACCACCATATCTGTAACTTCATCCGTTCAGTGGGCTACCAGTATAAGGCTACATATACAATAAAAGTCGATTACTTAAATATAATATGAATAAAAATTCTTTACATATGTACAGTGCTTTTCTCACTACTCAAAGCACTTTTCATAGTAATTGTGGAGCCACTTTAACCACCACTAATGTGTAGCATCCACCTAAGTGAGGTGACGGGCAGCCATTATTACACCAGTGCACTCCCTACACATTACCTATGAGGTGGTGTAGTTGTGAGAGAGGCAGAGACAATTACAGACAGGGGATAATTAGGGGGCCAGAATGGCCAGGCCATGGTGGGCAACTTAGCCTGGACATCAAGATATGTCCTACTCTTTGAGAAGGATCCCCAGGGATCTCGAAAGTGAGTCCAAAACTCGATTTTACATCTCATCTGAAGGACAGCACCATTTTTACAGCACAGTGTACCCACCACTGCACTGGAGCGTTGGGTCCACATTTAGACCACAGGGTAAGCGCCCCCTGCTGGCCTCACAAACACCTCTTTCTGGAGAAACCCAAGCCTTTTCCTAAATGTTCTCCCATCCAAGTACTGGCCATTCCCAAACATGGTGTATGACCTCTTCTGAAGTGCATGAAGATCTTGAAGACACACAACCATGTCTGGCAGATTTTGTTTGGTCTTTTCTTTGCTTGTGTGTTAAGTGCGGTTTGCTTTTGTGCTCCTGCACTTGTTCAGACTCCATCCAGCTTTCCAGATCGGAGTGTTCCTAGCATTCACTCCATCATGACAAATGATCCAGCAATACTGTACCTCTAGCAACACAGCTTTAAAGAATGGTAAAAACAATACCCACTTGGAACAACAGATCTACTGTACAACTGAAGAACCTCCACAAAGAAACCAAAATGGAGTGTGCATTACAAGAATACCTAGTACACAGCATAACACTGCGCCTGCTTCGGCAAAGACAGACTCGTGTCAACATTTTCATTTTAATTACCACTCCAGACTATGGCTCCCTGTCACCTATTCAATAAGCTGGTTATTAAAATAGACGGATTGACTTTAATTGCCATAAAATTCGTCACACGGGGAAAGCAAAAGCTTTTGTTTTTATAGTTTGCATTTTTTCTAATCCTGGTATCGTCAGAAGAACACCATAAATCACACGACGCGACAGCAATAGTGCCACAAGGTTGGGCGCATTAAGTGAAAATGAGGGTGGAGGGATGTGAGCTGGCCGTAAGGACTGCAAGATCCACCTGCTAATAACAAAGAGTGCTCCACATACGTAAAAACATGTTATTCTTGACAAGCCACATTCATAAAACCGCATCCGCAAGGCCATGTGGCACAGGGCCAGCAAGAAGGAAATGAGTAACAATTTACTCAGAGGTGCGATTCATGGTTATGGAGTTGCTTATCTGCGTAAAAAAATAAAAATGATAAAAAAAATATATACTTGATTTGAAAAAAAAAAATAAATTAGAGGTTTTAAACTAATTGTGCTTAATTCTGCTTACTGCGTGGCATTCTTATGTGCACATAGCAGAGAGAATGGCAGCACTATAACTATCATTCACCGATTCCTCTGCTCACCTGAAAGTTGCAGGGACACATTAAGTTCTACACACAAGACAAATCACTCAGCCCATTTGGTTAGACGACAGTGAAATTGTCTCAGTATGCCATCCACCCGTTCTTTAAAGTTGGGGTCAGTACTTGCTGTATGCCCACATTCCTAACGATCCTTTGTGGGAAGGCTAAAAATCAATCAGTTACAGACACTGCAGCCTTCTAATGGCAAAAATGTCCACTCCTTCTGTAGATGGGTCACCTCCTCACAGCAAATGCATTTCAAGTGTTCAAGGTGAGACTTTTACAAGTTTTTCACATTATGCTTTGTAGGTTTTTGCTGCATTTCTTGTACTCCTGTTATATTTATGCAGGGTTTGACAAAAGTTGTGTGTCTTGGGTAGAAGTGGTTTGGTATAGGATTTCAGTGTTTTGAGACCGTTCCCCTTCACATATGAAATACATTTTGTGACTGGTGCACCTGTAAGTTAAACTCCTTTTTCATGTGATGCCTCCAATAATGTGTCTTTCCCTGTAATGACTAGATTGATTGCTTAATAATAATATCTTGAACTGAATGCCCCCTTTTTCTTTAGTGCTACACCTGATTTGTCTGCTTTAGTTTCTGCAAGTCTCAGACCCTCTTAAGTGTTGCTGAACGTGATGCTAGGAGTTCTGGTACTGAGCAGCACAAAAAGCATTACACACACACACACATCTTATAAAGAAGTCCTTCTAGGACAGCACAAGAGCTACTGACTGCCCACCCCTGACCTTAAGACGACTCAAGGACTGGACACATTCCTCATTCTTTGTAGGATTTCCTGCAGGAGAGCGGCATAAAAATAGACCTGGTTTGACCCATCATACACAACTCACGTGCACGCTCATGCGGCCACCCACTTTCTGCCACTGACAGCAATTGTGTATCATTACAAGGACAAAGCAGCATTTTAAAAGAGAGGTTACAGAACATTTTGCCAAGTATGAGGCTTCTGTGAAGCCACAGCTGCTCATGCCTGTCAGGGAATGCCAGTCTGCCTCCAGATTTTAAGATTAGATTACAAAAAAAACAAAAAAAAAACACTTCTGCCTCCTTCCACAACTGGCACCACCAGCACAATGACCAGATAGGACAACCCTTCATACCCGCTTGGCATTTGGCTTTGCCCCCAGAATGCCACACTATGTTGTTCCAATGAGAGGCTGACCTTGTGCACTAGCTCTTGCGTTTATTAAATGCATTTAGCTGGAGCTTCTTCTGGCAACACTGGGTGCGAGGGCACCAGTCTATCACAGGGTTTACACATGCGCCCACGGTCAGTTTGAAACTGCCCATCAACTTAATATGCACACCCTTAAGGATGTAGGGAGAACACGCAAATGCCACACAGACAGCAACCAGGAGAGACACAGCCCCGCTCCCTCTTCTGCTGTGCTCTCCAGCTCGTATATTACTTTATGAAAGGGGTTAATTGTGCAGATTTGTAGGAATCGTCATAACTTTAGTGACCAACTGACGGCTTCTGCTCTGAACAAAACCGAAAAATCAGCTACAAAAAAATGCCCTGTGAAACGTCCTCCCTTTCTGCTCAACGCAATGCTGCAGCAGTCCCACCACAACCACTGTGACACAAATCTGACAAACATGCAGTACATTTTTAAAGTCATATACCCCTTTTATCAATTTTCTGCCTACTGATACTTCTTGTAAATTGTGCTGAAGTAATCACTGATCCATTGGGTCTAAATATGGGAATGAATTATTAAGACCACTGCAAGTGATCACAGGGATCAAACACAGATGTAATCGAGTGCTGCAGCCCCCCGGAACAATAACTGTTCTGATAAATACTACAAAATAGCATATGGCTTGAGGGAAATCATCATGTAACTGATGCGCCACGCAGAGCCAGTCTTCACTTCTGTTACTGCCAGCTAGTTGCAGGTGCGATACCCAACACAAAAGCACGATAGCCATAGCTGTAGTGATGCAAGCTACCCTCAAGCATCCCAAAGGGGGTCCACTACTCTTGCCTACTTTGTTGTAAACCTTGGCCTGCAAGCGTGAAGTTTCTTAGAATAAGTAGTGCTATTGTAAATATAGGCCAGTGCAGTGAATAAAGTCATCCATTAACAACACTAAAGCCACAGTAGGTGTGGAAACACTCAAAACTCACTGGGAGCTTACCAGGCCGACCAGCCTTCAAAGAGTTCTGAGTAGCTGGTGAGACGATGGAGCGGCTGTCACACCCATGGCTTTCAGGCGAGAAACGAGGCTTCATGACTGTGAGCCGGTACACAAATGGATCTGCTTTGTGACACCTCCCAGAAGACACATAATTGTACCGCCAGCAGTAAGGAATTTGTTGTGTCAACTTTGTGAGAGGTCTTTTTTATGGCGAAAGTCTGCGACAAGCAAGATTTCAAGGTGAAACCTTTAAGACACACAGAATCCATGTCCCCACAATGTGGGAAACTGATTTGACTGATGAGCATCATGAACAATGCTGCACATCCTCTCCGTGACACATTAACTCCTTCACACCTACAGTACACCTTTATAATCCACCACTGTGGCTATTCTATCTTTAGCCATGTTTGAGTTTCTTGCAGATCTTGTGTGTGTGTATCTGGGGGGGGTTGTTGTTGTTTGTTATATTTCTATGTTTCTCAAGCTCCTGTAAAAAACTAAAACACCCTCTTGAAACACACAAAGTTCTAACTCTCTAGCTTGACGCTTACCCAGTGACGTGGGCCGAGTGCTCTGTAATATGAACTGACGGTCACTGCGCTATTTGACAGATGGTCAGCACGAGTTTCTCAGTGGGACATTTTGCATGAACGCCCTTTGAAGTGGTCTTTCCCAGTGGAACAGTTCAGGTGAAACAAAGCTGCTTAAATGAGCCAATCTGTGACATAACTGCAATTTCTCGCCTCATCCAGTAAATACACTGTTAAAAAAAATTAAATAATAAAAAACACTGTATCCAGAAATGTCACGGCTTTTCTGTGGTTTGGAGAAATGTGCTTCATGCCTAATACCGGTATGTTTAGTTTGCTTTTTACTTACTGAATGTCAGATCAACAATAACCTTAACATCTCTCCCTAGAAATTCACGTGAACATTAGGAACTGGAAAGGTCCGATGTCCCAAGTGGGTCCTCCGGAAATTCCCACAGTAATACGAGAGACCTGCCTCAGTCACCGATTCTTCATCTTGGTGCTTCCCACACTGGAAACAAGGCAGAACTAGGATGGACACAGAGTCCACCACAGGACATCAATGCAAACACCTACCAACAATTTTCATTCACCAGTCAATCCAGCCACGAGAGTGCGGCCCGCTTACCTAGTGAGGTCATTCACATAATGGTAATTGCCCACGTACACTATGTGGGGGATCTGACTAAGAGGATATTTTGTGACCGACGTGGTGGCCGTTCTGCGACGTTGTTGGCACCGCATGACCCATGTCACACCTGCGTGTTGCAGTTAGACGCACTGCAATCCTACACACTGTGAGGAAAAGGAACGTGGATGTGCATGGAATGTGTAGACACCACACTGACAGAGACCAGCCTGATGGAGCGGACAGGCCGCAGCACTACTACCCAGTGTGCCACGGGGCTGCATCATGATTTACAACAAATACAGTAGCAGATGCACATTCCTCTCAGCACATCAGCTGACAAGCGAGGACATCTTGAAGCCCTCCAGCTTATCACACGTTTAAAGGCCTTCTTCTAAAACACATCCTGAGCCATTAAAAGAAACTTTCGGCAGCTCGCTTCATTCCTTCTAAGGGATACGTTAACACCGTCCACGTTTAATTGCAAATCCATCTTTTATCCAATTTCTTGTCATTTTTCAGAGTGCAACCTTTTTGAATTTGACTGTCATTTCGAGAAGCCTCAGTCTGGACTGGACAGTCCAGGCTAACCGGTGAAGTGAATAAAGTTCTCCTTCCATGTTAACTCACAGAGAACTGCAGGAAGGAGGCAGCCAAGGTCCACAAAAACTCCGAGCAAGTGACCTTTAATGACCAGAGCCTGATAAAGCCCCCCACAGTCAGTTGCCTTGTTGTCTTCGCTCATTCTGCATTGAGGTCAGCAACCCAAAATTACAAAGGACCTTTGTCTGCAATGGCAATCACACGACACGTTAGTTGTTGTGCATCGAGATTTGAGATAAACAAGCAGTGAGCACAAAAACTTTTGTTTGTACTGAATGAAAAATAAATAAATAAAGACACCCGTGTGTATAATAGTGGGCTCTTTTGGCCGATCTCGGGGTCTTAAAGCAGCTGTCCATTGCAAACTAAGCCACCCCACTCACCAGGAACCCCAAGGTTTTTCCTTCTGTCTCATCTGTGGAGTCGGCACCCTCTAAGAGACAAAGGAAACAACTTCCACCGTACGTGGTGACTGTCCAAAATGAATGCCACCCTTTAACTGGAACATTCCTTGTATTTTTTTTTAGAACACAAGCAGTGGCAAGTTAAGGGTCACACAAACGCTAAGTAACTTCAAGTGGGACAGCACTTGGGCATCACAGGGGAAGGAATGAGACCCTCAAGTACCTCACATGGCCAGCTGTTACATAACACAATTAAATGAACGAGAAATAAAACACGGGGGACAAGGCAGGACCCCTTAATATAACGGGCAACAGGAGCCGAATCTGCAACCCCCTGGAAGAGAGGAGAATTATGGCCAGGAGGCGAGCAAATGTGACACACAATGGTGGTTTGTGTGTTAAATTGTCACCACCAGTAAAAGGCACTATAAACAGCAGCTTGTCTACGTAGAAGGTGCCCGATTTTTGGGACAGACAGTAACAATACAGATGTTATAATTTTCTACATAAAACGCACCCCTACGTACAGGAGAGTGTCACTGAGGCACATGAATGGCACACTGGACCAGCTGGGCTAGAAGACAAATGTGGGGTCAGAAATGGAGACTGACATTAGATATGCTGGTGAAGAGGCTGGACCAACCTGGGAAATTCAACACTGAAGAGCCACGGTAGACAGGGATGGCATGGGCATTGGACAGACGCACAGGGTGAAAGTCTTTTTGGACTTACATTAGAAATGTCACTTCAAGAGAAAAAATGCCAAGTCCACACCAGTGCTATGCACACAACTGTCTGCGTAGGTGCCAGATGGGTATGACAAGCTCTGCCCAGTTTTGAATCGGTGCCAGTTGCAGCGTGAATGGCATTACAGTGCCAGTGGCCATCCATTCTTCAGTCATGTAATCCGGATGACACAGAACGCTAATGGATTTATTTGTAATTTGGACAGCCTTCAAATGAGACTCCTCTCATGAAGTCACCATGGGAACAAACGTGGTGTTCTTTTCTCTGCCTCTTCCCAATTGTTCATGAAATAAAATAAAAAGCTGCCCAGAGTGAGCGAGCGAGTGCTTGGGTCTGATTCACATTCTCCATTGTCACATGTCCACCGCCCAGCAGAAGCAACCCACTGCCGGCCAGCTGTCGGTGCTACATGAGCTGTGAAGGGGCCATCCGAGCTCCCAGGCGGCCTGAACAGCACTCGGCGTATGCGGCAGATATTGCAGTCTCCCCATTAGCGTCGCACTCACTCATTGCGCTCATTTTCTCGTCACTGATCATATAGTATGCCGCACATATTAAAAAAATTTTACACAAAGGCCACACGACAGAAGCTCCACACGTCAGAGAATGACAAGGAAACCAGAGTCTCCAGAGACAGAAAACCACAAGGTGGCTGACTGAGAACCCTGGGGAGGATGAGGGGTTTTATCTGTTGTTCAACTCTGAAATCGAACTTTAAATCCTGAGAGTCAACCAGAAAGGCTCTGAGAGATATCAGAACACGTGGCACAATTCAAATTACTGGTGACCTTCACGTCATGATGGCAGCACAAGGATTTCAACTGTTGACAGTTAGAGGAACGGAAGGAAACCCTTAATTGTAAAGAGAATGTTAACAGCACAGTTAGACATTTCCTCTGAAGACCTCATCCGTGTGATGTGGATTGGAGGATGTTCATCACTTCCACATCTCTTTTCATTCCCACAGTCCCCCCCAACTAAAACTTTCTCACTTTATTCACACCACCCTTCCAAATGCACATGTTGCAGACTGCACAGAAATGACAAGCTTATAATAATAATAATTCTTTGCATTTATATAGCGCTTTCCTCACTAAGCGTTCAGCAATTGCAGGTTAAGCAGTCTCTTTTTGGCATTTACAGGATTCAAACCGACAGCCTTCCGATTGCCAGTGCAGATCCCTAACTAGCCTCAGAGCCACCACTCCGCCTTGCTTCCAAAGGACCCATCCCAGTGAGACACACATGCCGCACATTGTTCATTTTTGTTTGCCCCAAACCCACCTAAATACAAGAACAAGCTAATGCTACAAGGTGAGAATTGAGGGAACATGCCACGTGTCCAGAGCTACCGTGCTAAATGTCAGGAATGATTCAATGGGGGTCACTTCCACTTCTTATTTCAGTGCACTGAAAATCCAAAGTCTAAGGATATCTTCAACCTGAAGGGACCACAAAAGCCCTGCTAGTGGAAAAGAGTGAAATTGAACTCTCAATGATTCTGTGAAGACCTAAGAGAAGGTTTATGGATGTGGTGAGAGAGGACATGCAGGTGATGGGTGTGACAGAGCAAGATGGAGGAGGACAGGAAGATATGGAAGAAGGTGATCCACTGTGGCAACCCAAACGGGAGCAGCCGAAAGAAGAAGAAAGTGTCCCTTTGCTGTTGAGGTATGTTCTAGTGGTGCACCATTACAAAGTACTGCACTATGATGCACATTCCTAGAGCGGGCGGTGCTTAACTACTGAAATTACGAGACATCAGTCAGCCAAGCAGGCGATATGCAAATTAGCGAATTTAAATATGAAGAGGAAATGGAGGCGCACCACCTCCTGTGACTGGCTGTGTGCCGTTTGCACGTTCTCCCCATTGTCTGACTGATTTCTTTTTATCTCCTCTTTATAGCTACGCTGCCCATTTTATATTTGAATGATTTCTGTATTGCGACCGCGAATGAGACCCCCCACCCAAAACAGCCTCGAGCTCCAAACCTCCTCATACGTTGTGCTCGATGCGCCAAAGCAAACAGAATGCGGGTTTTGAGAATCTATCGTACAGTAAGCGCAGTCAATGCGCAGCTGGGGACGCCCCGGCTGCGGAGGCTCCGTGATCGAAGTTTAAATGAAAACTAACGAAATGTCGAATGGACCGCAGTGGATCTCGCCGCACCGTCAAGGGTGACATCACTGCGCCCGTTCAGACGCTGTTAAAAATCCGATGCGGCGATTTCGTTTTCCAAAATGCTCACAAGCGAACACGTCGCACAGGTCGGCGCTCCGTTTACGGTCCAGGCAGCCGTCCTCCTGAAGTTGGAGCTCCGCGCAGTCTGACAAAGGAAACACAAAGAGCCCAATTTATGTTAACCCGTTTAGAAGCGGGACACTTCAGAGACATTACATTTGAGGAGTCGTTACAGGAGGTGAGACGTAAAGGCTGAAATTACAGTGGACCCCCCGATACCCTCCCCCATTTTCCTGTGAAATGCCAGCGAGGCACACGAGGTCTGACTGGAGGTGGGGGGGGGAGTGGAGGGTCCGAAAATCGGGGGAGAAGACTCGAGGGGGACCGGAGAGAAAATCGGCAGGACCGAACGAACTTTTCTTTTTTTTTCGGTTTTCGCCTCCCTCGTGTACAGCGTAACTCAACTCGCCTACGAGAGCCAGTCCAACACGCAAGTCTTGTTCTTTCCTGCCAGACCCCAGTCCCCACACACAAAGAGATCACCAACAGGCAGACCCTCCGCGCTTCCCTTCCCTGCCCTGCCGGCAGCCCCCGCACCGCGCTCGGACACTTCGCTTCGGGAACCGCATGCCGGTCTCTGTCCTCGATGTTCGAAAAACCGTAACGTGTTCGCAATCGTTCTACTCAAAACCACCAAAAACCTGTAAACTAATTATAATAATCACAAAAGTGAAAAAGAACCGGTGACTTACCTGCTTGTTTGAAATACAAATTAAAAGTGACGGTCTATAATCAAAGGAACATAATAATTAGGAGCCGAAGTGAAAATACACTGCTGGGAAATCTCAGATCGCTCTGCAGTCCGCATCATCTGAAATTTGAATATCGCCGGCTCGTGTTTAATTTGACGTCACCGTGGAACGCCAAAGCCCCCCCCCGCTCTCCTCCTCCTCCTCCTCCTTCTTCTTCCTATAGCTTTACTTCACACAGACGCGACACCCCCACCCCCCTCCAAAACTCCACAAAGCAGTTCAGCTCTCTACGTCCCTCTGCCGGATACCAAACACTCAGAAAACGTAAATTAGAAAGCGCAGAGCGATCTCCTGATGTCGACAGGCTGCAATGCCTTCCACCTGTCCTTCACAGCGGGGTCCTCGAGTGCCACACTCCCTGAATTCGCTGTAATACACGCTGATATTGTGGTACAGAAGCGCCAGGCTTTCCTCCCACAACCCAAAGCCAGGCAGGCAACTCTGAAATCTCCAAAGTGTATGTCTTGAGTGGTACTTCAGTGTGCTAAGTCATCGACCTCACCCCATGCCACCTGGTGCCCCGCATGATGTTCAACTGGACTAAGTGGGAGAAGGAAATGCATAGAATGGAGTTTGAGCATGGGGGGCACCCGAGACAGTACTTGGTCACTTCTGCTGCTCCTGCCCGTACTTTAACAAGTGCCAAATAAAGAATGGATAACGAGAGAATCATTTTATTTCAAGAAGTGCAGGCTCCTGTAATAATGTGCTGTGGACCCCAAGTAATAAACTGTGTGTTGGTTTGACGAGGTGCTCATCTGGAGGTCCACACATATCTGTGGCTCTCTGAATGAAGAAAAATATTTTGAGAAATGTACCCTTAACTTAACCCGCTTCCATCAGTGTCCTTATTGAAGAGCCCATTAAACACAATCTGTTAGTAGAGTTAAGGTGCCCCCTCATGGGGCAGTGCATTCTGATGGCCCACCCAGCCTCAGGTCCAATTCAAGCAGCTCCCTTGGAAATCCAAGACTTCCTCCTCGTGTGGCCAGGGTTTCTGCCTTGAATGTAGTTTCTCTTCTTTTTCTTTGGTAATGTTATGACATTTAGTAGAATCCTTTGTGTTTTATGTTAATGAATGTAGTTTATTTTTATTTCTCCTTCTGTTATAAACTTCTTGAATTGACATTGCCTTGTTTATTAATCGTGGTTTTCCTCTCTGTGTTTGTTGTATATTGAGCCTAAGGGGGTACCCTCCCTTGACACAGGGCTGTGGAGATCACCCTCTGCCTTTATAAAGACTTCAGAGGCCCCAGTCCCGGGCTGACACAGGAGCTCCCTTTGCTTGTGCTGTTTGCGTCTTTTTGGATTTCTCACATCAGGACTTGTAAGTGCCGTACAGTTTAGGTCTTCGATTTTCTGGATTGTCGACTTTCTGCTCTGCTCTTGGTTTACAATTTAGTTTGATATTGCCTCTCCTAGACAGCCATTTTGCTATAATTTTGACTCTTTTTTTAAAACTCATAGTTTCCTTTTTTTAGTAGACTTTATTATTGTTATAAAAAGGACTGTTTACTCTTTGGCACTCGATTTTATGTGTATGTAAGCTACAAACCTGCACCTTGAGTTTAGGGCCAGGCCTGCTTTATCTTTACAGGCCTCCCCAGAGTTTTTGAGGCCTAGTTTTGAAGGTAAGACCTTTGCTGAGTTTCATGAGCCATGAGGCACTAACAGCAGGGAGCCGATTTGAATATTGGCAGACTCGGTTCAAGTCATTATGCATTCCTGGTTTCTGTAGCCACATGCAGTTGTCGCCATCATGCTTACCAATATTGTTATGGATGGTGCTGTTACAAAAACAATGAATCTCTGGCCAGATCATCCACAGCCAGTGTTTCTGGAAGTCTGCATCCCTGTCCTCAAAGAAAGTAGGACTCTCCACCCCGGCCTGTAGGTGATATGCAAGGCTTCAAAACGACATTCCCACCCATGGGACTTTGGGTCAGAGTGCTCACTTACGTTTCTGGTTCGTCAAAGGCATGTTAGGTAGGCCCAGGCCTTGCGCTAACAGCGGTCGTTGCTGAGTACACCACAGGCAGATGTTCCTTGCATGTCACACAGTAATTACACTGTTCCTGCTTGATGAGTTGGCTGCACTATGCGGCCACTTGTTTACCATCTAGATGTTCCTGGGACAACTTTAATCGTTAGCTTGTATAGGCACCTTAAATGGGGTAGGAGCTGGTCTGACAGCTGCCTAAATGACTTCGAGAACCACTCAAGATGGCGACCCTGGTGAGTGAAGCAGTGCAGAGAACTGCAGATGGTATTGAAATAAGGGGCAAGGTGCAAGTCCTCAAAGATTAGCCCCAGTAATGCTGAATTTCTCAGGTTAAAGTCATTCCTTCACCTCCCACTCTTCATCCGAGTCAGCAGGAACAGCATGAACATCTCCCTGGGGTAGCTTACGTTACTAAGGGTGCAGCTCAGGACGTACGTGTTGGGTGCGTTCTGACACTCCCTAAAGGTTTTGATACTCAGAATTAGGAACAGGCACAAGCCTTGCAAGTTCTCCATACACCTACAAGGACCACTGGACAGGATCTTCTCTATCCACTTCTAAAATGTTGCTGGGATATTTCACAATCCATATGGCATTGTGACAGCTGTTACAGTCCCTACCTTTGTGACAATTCAGTTTCAGAATGTTCCTCTGGGTGAGCTTTGCCATCCAGTTGTTACTACTGAGGTCAAGCAGTCTTGTCAGGAACATGCCGGCCAGTTGTCTATAGCCACTGGACCTGCCTTTAGCATACAAGACTGCCATGGCACTATTACACTGTTTATTCCCACCCTGTTCACTCACCCCCAACACCCTAAAAATCATGACGTCCTCGTGACTCACCCCTTGCGTTTGCTTTGTTCCTTATCAGAAGAGGACAAGCCAACCAAGGCCTTTGAAATGGCCCACTCACGTTGACAACTGTCATTTCCTTCATGAATTCCTCTGCAGCGGCCCACTGGTTTCATGCCAGCCTCTCGTGTAGAATGCTGCCCGGCAGCTGGATTTGCATTTTTTTTCTTTTTTAACTGAAGGTCGCTTCCTTGCGTGAGGAGTCACAAATTAATTTTTTACCTTGTGTTCTTTTTATTTATTTTTTGCTTATTTTAATGTATGTACATCATGATAGCTCTGCCATTTGACCCATGTCCTGCATGGCATCATGGCTGGCAGGCCACGTGTCAACTGGAAATAAATGAAATATTAGCAAAAATGTGTTTCTTGAGCAACTTACAGTAATGAAAGAATTTCCCTTTTAACACTAGCAAGCATCTCTGTAATGACGGAGTTTTGTTTTACCTTTTAAAAGCTCATCCCAAATGTAGTGTTTGACCTACAAAGCACTTTGCTCAGATCTGTTTTCACTTTTTCTCATGATCAGAGTCAAAAAATCCAAATTAAATGCACTGTGATTCAAGACTCCAAGGGGCGCTGTGCTTACTGGACGTGATAGGTCAGGACACCCTTTTACCTTCAACCAATCAGCAGTGTGCAGCCTGTGACGTCACGAAGGAGCCGGTGAAGGGCAGCGGCAGCGGGCAAAGGAGAAATGGAAAGAAGTAAGAGACGCCATGTTTTGGCTGTACAGCCTTCATCAGGTGGGTGCCTCAAAATGAAAGAGCAGGTAATGGAGAAAGGAGATAACGCATACAAATTGATAAAGAAGTGAAAAACCGTCAAAAGACAACAATGGCAGATTTTTTTATGTGCAAGCTTCAAAGATTTCTAAAGTCATGCTTCATCCAAAAATGATCATTTTTGTTACAGTATATATTGCTTACTCCATGTTGTTTATAGCATTGGAGAAGAAAAAATTGTAATCTCATGTTTCCATGCAGAACAGAGATCAAAAAAATTATATCTATAAAAAATAGAAGCCAAATGTAACCAATGCTGTTCAACAGGAAACAATGTTCAAAACGTTCACAGAAAAAAGAAAACAGAACTTTTACGTTACTCGTGTTGTCCGTTATCCATCTGTAAGCACAAAATGTGCGAAAGACATCCTTTTGTGCTCAAATATTATTAAAGGGCTACTTCTGGGAAAAGTCAGCGCACTTCATCACCAGGAAACGAAAGCCACATGGGATTGGCTTCTTGAACTGAAGATCCGCCTCTACTGCTCAATCATTGGTCAAGAATCCTGTCTTCATTTCTAAAAGTGACTCCCATGTGGTTTCGGTTCCTGTTTATGATGTGCACTGACTCTTTCCGGAAGTAACTCTTTTAACAATAGTTTAGGAAAAATGCATGCGTTTTGTATGTTTTCGCTGTACGACTGGATAACGTCCATGTAGAGGATGCGACAAGTTACGTGAAAATTCTTTTTTTCTTTTATCCATTTTTCTAATTGTTTTCTGTTTACAGCATTGGTCACAATTTCTTGCATTACATCACACTTTTTTTTTAAAACAAATCTCTGTTCTGCATGAAACACAAGACAAAAAACTTTTCTTGGCCACCACTACAAACTAACACGTAAAAAAATGACATTTTTGGGTGGCGTATTCCTTTCATTCCCAACTTTTTTGCACACTTTCAGCTTTATAAAATCAGAGATTAACTTTAAAGCTAATTGGTTGAAAGTGGATGACTGTCCCCAAAGAACAACGTTGAGGTCACTCCAGGGACAACAGAAAGCCACCGATAGCAGATTGTCCCTCTACTGCCAAGTCATCCTTCTGTCTGCCATCACTAGTGGCTGCTGAGACCCTCTCGGCACTGACTGCTCACTTGATGTATGCATGATGTCCTCTCCATTTGGTTTCAGAACTTTATATTGCTAAGGTTGCCCCCCTCTGCCCCTAACGTGGCAGTGAGCACTTTTGCGATGTTCAGCACTTTGGCCAGTGACTTCAGTTTTAATAAAATTATGCAGAGACACAAGAAGTCAGGGTGCGGTTACAGGATAACTACTTTTATGGTTAAAAATACTCAAAGCATTTTCAGAGTAATTTGGTTTATTCTTTGGAATGCGATGAAGAATGCTGCCTGCCCCGGGCTTTTGCTGACAATCCAGCTGCCTCTCAAACATCTTCCTTCAATGAAAATCCTTTGCTAGTTTACTGAAGTGGCACCTCTCTGCCTCTGACACAAGTGCTGTATCAAAGCTGGCCTCTTGCAAAGAGCAGGGAGTCCAGGACATCTCAGTTGCGTGGTGGTGGTGGTTGTTTCTGCTGTTCATTGCAGTTGGGTTGCCGCTAATCCCTGGATTTCTTTTGCTATCCTGTAGCCTCGGCACCGTAATACTGGCATCTGAAGCCTTGTTTGTCCGAGAGAAGACGGATTGCCTGGTGAAGTAGGCCGTCATAGACACTGGAATCTTCTAAAATGCCTTACGTTACCAAATAAGGAGCTGGCACTGAGAAGATGACAATGACGATGAAACTCTATAAAAGCAACATTAAAAAGAAACGACTCCTAGTTCACAGTCAGTAGCGTCGACTGGTAGGGCCGCTGTGGCCTGAGCTACATTGGGCCGATTATATTTGGTGTTGTTTGTTTGTTTTATAACCTATGGAGTGAGGTTCGTGACACCAGTTGTTGCTGCTATTTGATAGTGATTGTGATATATTCCCTACATACAAACGAGTTGCGTTCCGAGAGCGCGTTCACAAGTCCACTTTGTTCGTAATTCCAGCAAAGTTAGCCTGGACACCCAATGAACACAATGCAGCCCCTAACTCTTATAGAAAATATATACATGTACAGCTATTTGTACATAAGAAACTCCTTTAAAAAGTTAATATTTGTATTGTTTGTATTTGAACAATAAACAACAGAAAGTTAACTTTTTATTCCCATTGTTTTCCATCAGCTGATCTCGGTACAGTAGATTTGCTTAACGCTAGCAAACAAAGCCTACGTGATTGTCTTCAAGTCCACTTCCGGCTGCCACACACAAAGTGAGCAATCAGATGGCATCATCACTCAACACCTATTGCCCATCACTTAATATTGATGCCCGGTAAGTCTTCGGAGTGAAGATGAAGATTCATGGAAGGTTTTGAAGTGAGGACCAAAAAAAAAAAAAAACTAGTGTATCAAAATAAAAGCCCTCGCTAAGTCTGCGGTACCCCTGCCCATATCTGAAGACCACACATTAGAGTCGATTAGGACAAGCTGACGAGACCAAGCTGTCCACGAGAGCCAAACGAAGGTTTCTGTTGTGCCTGCGCTCCACCACGCTACTTGGTTACGTTTGGCGTGTTAATGTGTTTCTCCGAGCGAAGAAGAACTCACCCTCCATGAGTTTCCAATATGTGTCCCTGTGTTCTTACTGAAGACGTTTAATTCTGGACATCTTGAGCTTGAAATAAAAACGCGTTAACGCAACAAAAGAACAAGTACTTGTAGAGGATGCACGCACGTGACTGAGAATGTAAGCGATAATCGTGCGGGACACGCTAACTAACTTACGCACTGCCACGAAATCTAAAGTTACGCTACAACTTTTAATTTTTCACTTATTTAAATATTGTTTAATATATTGGACATGCATGTTCACACATTTGAAAGTTCATAACTTGAAGGTTTGTATTTTATTAATTTTATACATGTTATGCTAGACCCTTTAATGGAATATCTGATTCTATTTTTTACTTTGTGCTCAGTGTTGTTTATAATGACTTTACACATTTTTAACTTGTTATTTTCATTTTATGAGATGTTAACAATGAGTTAACAAAAAAGAGACAGAGGATTGATTGATATCAGAAATGATTCCGCATATTCACCGGCCCACTACTATATTGGGTCCTCATTTATAAAGCGCCATGCGCCGCTCCTCACTGGCCAAGGTTCAGCCTTCCAGGGGCGTCTCTGCCCCTTCATTAGCGTCCAATTTGGTGACACGAAATGACATTTACCAGAGTCCCAGCACTGATCCTCTGTCTGAAGACACGGATTTCATGGCTGGTTTCCTTTGAGCCGTCTTTTCTCAAATAATCCGCCCGTTCCTCCGGTTCAAACCATTCTGGTGTTCATCTGTTATTTACTTTCAACACATAAAAAGCTGTGCCCGGGGACGGGAATGGCTAAATCTTCACTTATTCCAAAAACTGTGTGGACAAAATGAGTGACACCTTTCAGAAGTCGTAAGAAATATTTGGCCTACCCAGCAGTAATGGCTAGAGGGGGGAAGGAGCCATGGATGGTCATGGTGCCAACACCTTAGAGGGCACAGTCTGAATCTGCCATTTTAATCAAATGTGCACATCTTTGTGATGTTGGGAGAAAGCACCATTTGTAGAAGTTTGGCCCACATGGTCTTCAGCAGAAGCTGTGCTTGTGTATTTCATTTCTCTCCTTTCTGACCTTCTTGCCCTTTTCTTCTTTACCAACATTGTGCCCAGCAGATGAAAGCACAGAACGTTGCGTCTTTTGTGCTCTCACCTTCTCTGCGTCTCAGTCATCAATAATAGATTTGTACCTGGGATGAAACAAAAGCCGTCTGCCCGTAATGGCGAGAACACCTGTAAGGCAATCCGCTCACCGGCAGCATGAAGCTGGATGGCTGCCACCTCCTCATGTTCCAGGTAGGCCTGGCTGATCCTTTTCTCAATTACCTCATGTGCATAGGGGCTCGCAGCCATTGGACTCCCATGGGATCTGCAAGCAGCTCACTTGTGTTTGTCATTTTCAGTAAGTAAGGGTACCAGGTGGTCCGTCCTCAGTGTGTCACTACATTCGAGCCATTGGGAGAAGGAAGGCAGATATCAGAACAGGACAAAGGTCTCCAGTTACAATGTGCTGCACCTCTCACTGGGACACAAGAATGCAGGGAGCCGTGACAGACAACTGGGCACCATCCCCACCACTCTCTGGTGACACAGGAAGATCTGCAAACAACTCGGAGCCAAGTCCAAGGAAAGCCTCACATATTCAAAAGTGAACGGCCATGGAGCAGTCCTGTGATGACAACGAAAGGCATGATGGCCCGGCCACAACGCACTGCTGCCTCGCACTGGCAGATCATGTGGTGCAGTCTAGTATTACAAGGAGACCCACATAATGCTTCGGCAGGGTTTAAACTTCACGGAAGGATGGATTTCATTTCAGACATTTTCATTTCAGTCCCAGAGGCCTCAGAGCTCTAAAGCTTTCATTTCAGGTCTATCATTGGACTCCGATTCACCGACAAACTAATTCATAGTGAGCAGGTGAAGCCAAGTAAGGATGGAGCACACCATCATGCAGACGAGAACTCCCATTTGATCTTCTCCCTTGGGTGTGGACATGCGTGGTGGGCGTCACGTCCAGCATCACCCCTGCTACGAATAACGGGATTCAATAAGCCAGCATGTGCTTTTCCTTTTCTCATTCGTGTCCAAACTCCCTCTAAAGTGAGGCCTACAGCCATGCTGTGTCAAAGCTACACACTGAAGAGAATGGAGCGTGGATGAAGCTGTCGTAATAGAGGAGCCCCCCGATGGGTCGCACCACCAAAGCAGGACCGTGAACCCCAATAATGAGCTCAGGGACGCACACTTGACAATCTGGCACCAGTGAAATTTTAATTACAAAGATCCCACAGTGACAAAAACGTAACAGGAATGAATATGTGATATAACCATGAGCTGCTATTGTGATCTGTAATAGTTTTAGAGTAAAAGTTTTTCTTTAAAATACTGTGGTAGTTATAATTTAAACGCAACAGCACAATAGATGTACCTAAAGGAGACAAAAAAAGAAACAAGTTTATAAAAATATGCAGTTAGATTCATATCGACAGTGAGCACTGGGATCAGTATGTACAGCACAAGGCGACAAAGCCCCCAATTTACAGGACATCCGAGCGGCAGGCGGGGGGGTGGGGCCTTACTGACTACAGCGCCCCGCGCCCGCCGAGAGGAGGCACCATTTCTGCTGATCAACTTTATTATCTGCTAGAACAACGAAAGCAAGGGGGTGCAGCATACATTCAACTTCATAGACGGGTACATTTGGTGCAGCCCACCGTATCGCGCCATGCCTCTTAGATGAACTGGTGCCAGTGTGTTGCTCCTCACCCCTGATTTGTGAGAACTCGTTGGCACATTTTTATATCTGTATGTTTACAAAGAAGCAGTTTGCAAGAAAAGGTGCAGGCAAAAACTGACGGAGGTCCTTCCACAATGACATGCGTATGTGACATTTTGAAGGACAAGGTGGCAGCAGAGGGCTCGACCCCTGAAACCTGCTGGACACATGAGACTTCTGTATGCTGGATTGAAGGGGCTCTCCGAATGACATGTGTGAAACTAACCAGTGGGCATCAGCCACGGCCCCAGGGCCAGGATTTGGTCATAGTTTGAGGGAAAGACCTCGCGTAGAACTGCTGGGCGCCCGTCTGGGTCTCATGGCCACTGCTTGCCACCTTCTTTTACTGGGCAGAGGTTTAACTTTTCCCAAATCTACCTTTCCCACAGTGCACTGTGCTCAGGACTTTTTAGTTGGAATTCTTTTCATAATTTGACATCTACTCCATGATTCCATTTTAAATGCCACTAAACCTTATGATTCATCAAATTTCTAATACTTCAATATCGAACGTGAAGCCACACGCCGTGCATCTGCTGTCTGTGATTAGGTGGCTTTGCGAGGACACGTTGTGTATAATTAATGCCCTCATCTATGACCAAAACGCTCATGGGGGAGCGCCCAACAAATCACAATTCATCTTTGAACAGACATGAACAGAAAGACAGTGCTGATGGGTAACTCTGGACCTGCTAATGCACAACTAGGCAAACGGGAAGCCAAACTGAGCGCCAAACACTCCTATTAAAGAGAGTGGAAACTCCAGAGGACCTGGACTTGACGGGTGTGCTGCCAATTCCAGCTCAAGGATGAGCAGTCCAAACAAGAAAACGTTTCAATCATTCAGCTGTCATTAAAAACTCAGCTGGAACACAAGCAACAACCATTACTATCCTCCAGCAGTGGACGGTGGCCCACGCACTGCTGGGAATACTTTTGATGACATGCCAAGATGAGACCTTCGGCCTCTGGAATAACATGCCGCTCGCTTTGTGGGACATTATGTCAAGTGACATCCTCATCTTATCTCGGTCCTCATATTATGACGACACAGTGCCTCACAATGTTCTGACCTATACACGGCCTCCACTTTCCCACACTGAAACAAGAACCCAGCAGCTTCATTCTCAAATCATCTGAACATCCTTCAGGTTGTCATTCAAGCAGAGATGTTCTTCCCAAGCCTGTGTCTTTCTAGAAGCCTATGACAATAGTCATTCCTGAGGTGGCAGTCCTGTCATACTCATCAAGGAAGACTCGACTCTCTACTCTGGTCAGTGCTGGACTGGGTGTCACTGCAGAAGGATCGTTCATCTTGAACAACATTAAGTACAAAGTGAAGTCCAGCCTACTGGTGACAATTTTACGACAGAATGAGACTTTTAACTATGGATTAGTGAGCAATGAAGCCCACTTTGCTACTCTGATCTTAGCCTCAGGAAATGGTCAACCTAAATGAAAACTGAACAGCTGGGGGCTTGGAACACGTGGTTAAGAAAGTCCGCCACTTGCCCATTTAACAGACTCACGGGACGATGGTGCAGTGGGTGGCTCCTGGCTGTCCTTGAGACGCCGCTTTTGGAAATCTGAAATTTGGGCCCCCTTTGTGCTTGTTTGCTAAAACTGTGGTGGGCACACCTGTAAGCAGAGGGATTCCAGTTTCCAGTGGAGTGTCTGCCATGTCCTACAAAACAGCTGCTGCTGACTGACTGGTCTCTCGGCTGCTGTGTTAGCGGCACACCTCTCTGCCCGTGACCAAGCAGCGGCCCTTGAAGCCATAAGAATGTGCAGTGCAGCCCCCCCAGCTCCTGGTGGGACTCGGTGGGCATCACTTTGGTTGCCCATGTCTAGGTGGTCAAAAGTTCCACGTTTGGGATGAAAGGTGCCTTCTATGAACAAGCAATGCCCAGAAATGCTGGTGGCTACAGTCAAGGAGGACAGGAGGGGTGGACGCGAGGTTTTCTGGGAGTCTATTTACAACTTGGCCCCCCTTCCCATCATCTTAAGGTCAAAGGAAAAGATACATGTATATAAATTAAGTGCTGTAAAAGAGAACACAATTAAAAAAAAACATAAATACTGTACAACAGCGGCTGGTGAGAAGCTCAGACTAAACAGTTCAGGTTTAAACTACAGACTTTTAAAACATAAAAAATAACAAAAACACACACACACAACACACATAAAATCAAGTGAGGATGTGGCCAGGATGAATTCTGAATCTGAAGAGAAGTCCACTTCGACTTTGAAACACCAAAGGGTCCACTGCAGTTCACACAAAGGAATGGTGCTGCTGTTCGACATCTTAGCCAAATATTGCACATGTAACTGTTCATCACACAAACTCTCTTCAGTTCTTCAAAAAAAGAACAACAATATAAAAAAAAAAATTAATAAAATAAAACCACAAAATGTCTTCATTGTGAATGTGTCAGTCTGACGCAACCAAGCACAAAAACAGTAGATAAGACACAAGGGAAAGCCTTCATCACGTCGCTTCCATCCAGGAGAAGATTAAATGGCAGTTAATAGAATGTTAAAAAAACAAAAAACAAAACTCCACGCTTGGTTGGCACGTGCAGAACGAAAATCAAAAGTGCCGTCACACAGTCATTCGGCATCCTCTCTTTGCGCTTTGGCTTCTTTGACGGGAGGCCAAGCCCACCGGACCTCGAGGCCCGTGTCACATTCATCTGGCTGACACGAAGTCCATGCAGCCCTCCATTATTCCGCTGGGGGTCTGAAGGGTCACCATGCAAGCTCAGGGCATCTGGGCAGCTCAAGCCAGCACTGGATGCTTGTTTTTGTTTTCCGATCCACTTGTTGATGTGCAATTCCCCAGATTCCCTCTCCTGCTTTTCTTCTTCCCAGTTTTCTGGGGGAATTCCTGCACCAATCAACGTGTACAAAATGAAATATTTCACTTGCGCTTTGTGATACACAGCCATGTATGCACAGAAAAGGGTCTGAGCAAAAGAAGGCGGCTTAAAACAAAAAACTGAAATCCAGCAGATGACGACAGCGTGACATGACATGAGATGGAATGCATTGGGGGGCCGGGGTGACCACAGGCAGAGTGTGCGTCTGGCGGGCCAGTGCTTGGCGCAGGGCTGATGGTGGGCAAGGCGCTGCTGTAAGGTCACACCCTCCAGAGCAGCAGGTGGTTGGTGCTGTCGTCTCTCCCCACTGTCTCGCTGCTGTTGGTGAGCCGGAAGTCCTCGTAGCCATCGCCACCACTGATCACAAGCATGTTCGACTTGGCCTGTAAGATGGTGGACGCTCTGCGCTTCGTCGTCTCGGAACGTTGCAAGGCGGGGGGCGTCTCATGATCTTGCGGAGAGTTCCCTGTAAAAGCAAACAAAAGAGAGCACTGAGCCGATGACAACACCACACTGGCGCCGCTTTGATGGTCTCCGGTCTCATTGATTACTTCAGGACGGCAACTCACCAGCATCGTGAGCGCATAGAGGATGGGAATATCTGTTGCTTAATAATAATAATAATACATTTTACTTAAAAGCGCCTTTCAAGGTACCCACGGCACCGTATAACAATATACATAAAATCAAACAGTCAAATATACATACAAAATGGTTCACCGACAAAAGCGCGATAGACATATACGCCCCGACAAAACCGTGATGGACAAATGAGCGCAGACAAACCCGCTAACTGGTTTTCGACAAATGTGCGCCGACAAAATCGCGAGAGAGGTGAAGAGAGTGGGACGCGTACGTGCGCATTATCTACACATTATGTGCTAGGTTATAACTGTTATAACTGCTGATGGCATGCAGCGAACAAATAACTCAGTCGAGGGTTGGCATAACGCGTCGTATACAAAGCAGAATTACCAGCAGTCAGGCAGCCAGCAAGTCTAAATACGCTCAACTATCAAGACGTCTTGCAGCAATTCTTCCTACATATGCAGGGCGTGATCTTAAGGACTATCTGCGTGCCGTGCTGATGGCATGCCGCGTCTCATAATATTGACTTCTAAAATAAACATTATTATATATGCTTTAAACTAGTAATTCATATTTAATGAAACTTTCTCGATTTTGTCTGCGCAATTTTGACGCCGCGTTTTAATTGGCACTATTTTGTCGGCACTCATATGTCTATCGCGCAAATGTCATACATACAAAATGAATGGAATCAACAAAAGGCAATATTTAAAAGATACGTGTTAAGTTTAGAATTAAAAACAGAAAGTGAGCGCCAAAGGCAGGGCGCTCCATAACTGTGGCTCTGATACACTAAAAGCTCGATCACCCATAGTGCGCAATGGTTAACGGCAAGGAGTCAGAAGAACAACGTGAACGTGACACAATAAAGAAGACAAGTAAGGTGGGGCCAGACCATGAAGGGCCTTAAAAACTGAAAGGAGACGTTTATATTGAAAGCAGAATGGGACAGGTAGCCAATGCAATTTTAGACGTATAGGAGTAATGAGCTCCCAGGGTTTTAAATGTGTAACCACTCTTGCCTTTGAGTTCTGTACATACTGCAGCTTGATTAGGCTCTGAGCAGGGAAACCAAACAACACTGCGTTACGATAGTCAAGTCACGAGGTGACAAAAGCATGAATAAGCATCTCAGGTGCAGTCACAGAGAGCAATGGGCGCAGCCTTGAAAAGTGCATAAGGTGGAAAAGGGCAACCTCGGTAATAATATTAATACAGATTAGAAATAAACACCAAGACAAAGATGTAATAAAGCCCGGGAGTTTTACTGAGAAATTGTCCATTTTCTTTAAAGTGCCTGGAGATGCAACAATTAAAGCCTCAGTTTTATTACTATTTAGTCTGAGAAAGTTTTCAGACAACCAGTGTTTGATATCAGCCAGACTGGCAACCAATACAGGAGGAGGTAATACAGTGGTGTGAAAAACTATTTGCCCCCTTCCTGATTTCTTATTCTTTTGCATGTTTGTCACACAAAATGTTTCTGATCATCAAACACATGTAACCATTAGTCAAATATAACACAAGTAAACACAAAATGCAGTTTTTAAATGATGGTTTTTATTATTTAGGGAGAAAAAAAATCCAAATGGCCCTGTGTGAAAAAGTAATTGCCCCCTTGTTGAAAAATAACCTAACTGTGGTGTATCACACCTGAGTTCAATTTCCGTAGCCACCCCCAGGCCTGATTACTGCCACACCTGTTTCAATCAAGAAATCACTTAAATAGGAGCTGCCTGACACAGAGAAGTAGACCAAAAGCACCTCAAAAGCTAGACATCATGCCAAGATCCAAAGAAATTCAGGAACAAATGAGAACAGAAGTAATTGAGATCTATCAGTCTGGTGAAGGTTATAAAGCCATTTCTAAAGCTTTGGGACTCCAGCGAACCACAGTGAGAGCCATTATCCACAAATGGCAAAAACATGGAACAGTGGTGAACCTTCCCAGGAGTGGCCGGCCGACCAAAATTACCCCAAGAGCGCAGAGACGACTCATCCGAGAGGTCACAAAAGACCCCAGGACAACGTCTAAAGAACTGCAGGCCTCACTTGCCTCAATTAAGGTCAGTGTTCACGACTCCACCATAAGAAAGAGACTGGGCAAAAACGGCCTGCATGGCAGATTTCCAAGACGCAAACCACTGTTAAGCAAAAAGAACATTAGGGCTCGTCTCAATTTTGCTAAGAAACATCTCAATGATTGCTAAGACTTTTGGGAAAATACCTTGTGGACTAATGAGACAAAAGTTGAACTTTTTGGAAGGCAAATGTCCCGTTACATCTGGCGTAAAAGGAACACAGCATTTCAGAAAAAGAACATCATACCAACAGTAAAATATGGTGGTGGTAGTGTGATGGTCTGGGGTTGTTTTGCTGCTTCAGGACCTGGAAGGCTTGCTGTGATAGATGGAACCATGAATTCTACTGTCTACCAAAAAATCCTGAAGGAGAATGTCCGGCCATCTGTTCGTCAACTCAAGCTGAAGCGATATTTGGTGCTGCAACAGGGCAATGACCCAAAACACACCAGCAAATCCACCTCTGAATGGCTGAAGAAAAACAAAATGAAGACTTTGGAGTGGCCTAGTCAAAGTCCTGACCTGAATCCAATTGAGATGCTATGGCATGACCTTAAAAAGGCGGTTCATGCTAGAAAACCCTCAAATAAAGCTGAATTACAACAATTCTGCAAAGATGAGTGGGCCAAAATTCCTCCAGAGCACTGTAAAAGACTCATTGCAAGTTATCGCAAACGCTTGATTGCAGTTATTGCTGCTAAGGGTGGCCCAACCAGTTATTAGGTTCAGGGGGCAATTACTTTTTCACACAGGGCCATGTAGGTTTGGATTTTTTTTTCTCCCTAAATAATAAAAACTATCATTTAAAAACTGCATTTTGTGTTTACTTGTGTTATATTTGACTAATGGTTAAATGTGTTTGATGATCAGAAACATTTTGTGTGACAAACATGCAAAAGAATAAGAAATCAGGAAGGGGGCAAATAGTTTTTCACACCACTGTATTTCTATAAGCCCCGCGTGTAAATAATTCTGTTTATCATCAACATAACAATGAAATCGTAGACAATGCCAGTTAATAATGGCACTGAAAGGAAGCATATAAACAGTAAAGAGCAGTGGGCCAAGAACTGATCCCTGATGGACACCCTGGAACAATAAGATGGCTCAGTCCTAAACCTACCAACAGCAATACATTGCTGACAGTCCTTAAAGTCTGAGTTAAGCCATGCAAGAGCTTTTCCAGTAATATTGAACACATTCTCAAGTCTAAACAAAAGCATGGCCTGATATACCGTATCAAAAGCAGCAGTGAGGTCTAAAAAGATCATTAGAGTTAAAGGACCATGAGCTGCTGCGATTAGGAGATCATTAGTCACCCTGACATGTGCTGTCTCTGTATTGTGATTGGCCCTAAAATCAGACTGGAATTCCTCATTAGGTCATTAGAGGCAAGATGGTCTTTCAAATGGCCCACAACAGAACATTCCAAGATTTTAGTAAGAAAAAGAAGATTGGAATTAGGCTGATAGTTTTTAAAATCCTCAGGGTCAAGTCCAAGTTTTCTGAGGACAGGTGTGTTTAGGTTGGAAGGGACCAAGTAAATACAGAGAGATGTGTTGACAATACTGGTGACAAACATTAAGAAGAAAAGGCAAAGCAGTCTTATCCTAAAAAGAAGGCATGGGATCAAGAATACAAGTAGCTGGCCTGGTGGTCATGACAAGTTTATGTACTGCAAGATCATCCAAAAACGGCAAACTACATAAACAGCTTCCAGTCACGATAGGAGATGGACACAGCTTTCACTGAACAAACGGACCTTTCTGAAATTCAGAATAAATCAAATCAATCTTAATATTAAAAAAGGCCAGAAAGTTCTGACAAAGGTCAGAGGAGGCAATCAAAGGAAAGTTATTTGCAGGTTTAAGTAGCTTATTCACAGAAGATAACAGCGTTCAGGTATTATGCTGACCACGCACAATGCTATTAGTATAATAAGCAGCTTTTGATTTTTGTAGTGTCTGCTTATAAAGGGCAACATGTTCCTTCTAGGAGTCTGCATGGGTAACCAAGCTTGTTTTCCTACTAAGGTGTCCAAGCCTTTGCACACAAGCACTCATGGGAACCTGCTCAGGAGAAAACCATGGAGCAGAGCGCGTAACTGTCAAACTATGGGTTTTAAGTGGAGCAAGATGATCCAGACTAGTTCACAGTGTATAGTCATATAGTTTCTTTGTGTCAGTGGACAGGCCAGATACGTTGTAACCCTGGGGATGAACATGTCACTGTCCTCCGAAGGAAACAACCTGTCCAGCCTGTGAGCCGACTGAGTAAGCAGCTAACCTGGGAGTACAGAGCATAAGAGCAGTGCTTCACAGTTTATTGTTACACAACGTGGAATGGCAGTGGACTTAATTTGGCATTTTTGACTTTAATGTCGAAGTGAAAACAGATTTCAGAAACATAAGCAATATTAATTACAAAGAGAAAGCATAAAATTATTGGTCACATAAATGTTTACCCCTTTAAGCCAGTATTTAGTAGACCCACCTTTTACCGCCATGACAGTCTTCAGTCTGTGTGTACAGGTCTCTTTCTCTCTATCAAGTCTGTCCGACTGGACTTTGACATTTTCCCCAATTCTTCTTTGCAAAGGATTTTTCAGGTCTGCCCACAAGTTCTCAATTGGACTGAGGTCTGCATTCTGACTTGGTCACTTGTGCACAATAACATTTGTTGTTTTAAAGCTATTCCTGTGTTAACTTTGGCTTTATAGTTGGGGTTGTTGTCTTCTTGGAAAACACAAGTTTCTTGCCCTCGGCGTCAGATTTTCCTGCATTCATTTTATCCTCACAAGCCTTTCAGGGCCTGTTGCAGAGGAGCATCCCCACAGTACAATGCTGCCAACCACCATGCTTCACGTCAGTTTGGTGTGTTTTTGATAATGTGCAGGGGTCAAGTACAGTGTTTAGTCCGATGGCCACAAAGCTCAATTTTGGTCACATCAGACCATAGCACCTTATTTCATCTGACTTCAGAGTGCCTCATGTGTCTTCCAGTAAACTCTAGCCAAGAAGTCGTGTGTTTTTTTTAACAGTGGCATTCTCTTTGCCATTGCCCCATAAAGCTGGTGATACACCCGGGCCACACTGCTGTTGTCTGCACAGTCTCTCCAGTCTCATCCGCTGTAGCTTGAAACTCCTTCAGAGTTCTCAGTGGTCTCTTGGTGGCCTTACTCACTAGCATTCTTCTTCTTGCACAATCACATAAGTCATACGGATTTCCAGCTGTGTCATGCACTTTTCATTTCTTAACGGCTGATTTAAACCGGACTCCAAGGGATATTCCGTGACTTGGATTTTTCTTGTCACTATCCCTTGATTTGGGCTTTTCAGTTGTATTTTCACTGACTTGCTGGGGTTGTTCTTTTAATTATGTAGGTTAGGAAACCATACTGACTCTCCTCAAGCTGGCCCTTCCAGATAAGAAGCTTTTATACTTCAATCAACTGAAACTCCAGCCAGGTGACCTCCACTGAACAAACTCTGTGACTTTTAGGTACAGACCTATAAATACCTGGGAGTGCAGCTGGATGATAAATTGGACTGGACTGCCAATACTGATGCTCTGTGCAAGAAAGAACAGAGCCGACTATACTTCCTTAGAAGGCTGGCGTCCTTCAACATCTGCAATAAGATGCTGCACATGTTCTATCAGACAGTTGTGGCAAGCGCCTTCTTCTACGCGGTGGTGTGCTGGGGAGGCAGCATAAAGAAGAGGGACGCCTCACGCCTGGACAAACTGGTGAGGAAGGCAGGCTCTATTGTAGGCACGGAGCTGGACAGTTTGACATCCGTGGCAGAGTGACGGGCACTGAGCAGGCTTCTGTCAATCATGGAGAATCCACTGCATCCACTGAACAGTATCATCTCCAGACAGAGGAGCAGCTTCAGAGACAGACTGCTGTCACTGTCCTGCTCCACTGACAGACTGAGGAGATCATTCCTCTCCCACACTATGCGGCTCTTCAATTCCACCCAGGGGGTAAACGTTAACATTACACTGACTATATACTGTTATACCTGCACTTTTATCACTCTTTAATATTGTTTTTCATATCAGTATGCTGCTGCTGAATTATGTAAATTTCCCCTTGGGATTAATAAAGTATCTATCTATCTATTTATCTTTTAAATCCATTTGTCTGCACCAGTGGTGATTTAGGTGTATCATGTTACTTATGCATTTGACTATTTTGTGTTTTATATTTGTTATGAATTTTGACCACACTGCAGAGATCTGTTTTTACTTTCACATTAAGGAGTCTGTTTCTGTGTATCAGTGTCAAAAAGCCAAATTAAATCCACTGTGACTCAATGTTGTATAACAGTAAAATGTGAGAACTGCCAAGGGGTGAATACTGTACTTTATATAGGCACTGCATGTAATCCTAGAGATGTACAAACCTGCAGTAGGACACCAACAGGCACTTGCACGTTTGTTTCAGTAATGGCCATCAGTTCAAGCTACTGCAAAGGCCCAGGATCAGTCAGAGTCTGGAACAGAGCCGTAAACAAAGAAACCTCTGGCCTCACATCAGTGCTGCATAGCAAGCTTGTGAAAGTGGCCTCTGATGCCTGCTGCACTTGGTTTGTTTCTAGCAGCAAAAATTCCTTACCTTGGTCCCGGGTCACAGGGAAAGCAAGTTCGAAGTCTTCAGGGAGCTCGATGGAAGTGAGGAAACGCACATGACCTGTGTGCCCATGTGCTGATCCCATTGGCACTAGAGGGATGCGGAGGGAGCTGGTGCTGGTGCTGGTGGAGATGGCTGGAATGGTCAGGGTAAGCACAACACCTGCACTGGTGCCAATCCACAGCAAGTCCTTGCAGGCGAGAAGGGCAGTAATACGCAGACAGGCTGCTTTATGCTGACGGATTATAGCATCTGACCCTGGAGAGGAGGAAAGCACAGTTTTGACCATCTTGAAGTTAGCAACGACAAACACTGAAAGGTAAGAAAGGTTGACGCAGTGAAGCACCACTACAAAAACTTTCGAACATGCTGTACCATCTATGGTATTCTGTGAGAAGGAAAAACATTGCAACTTTTGTGCCAAATCTACCCTTAACTAGAATCAATCTGTGCCCATGAGTTCTTGTTGATGAACTCATTTTGAAACAAGCGCTGAAATCTACTGCGTGGCTTACCTCCATAATACAGAGCACTTTCATCTCCCCTAAACCTTCTATTTGCTTCTACTGAACAGAGTCAAATCTTCTTCATAGGCATATCTTTTAGTCCTGCAATCTTTCTAGATACTCTGTTCTGTGTTTCTTAATGGCACGCAATATTCCAGATGAGGCGTTGTACATCTTAAGAATAACCTTCTATAACAACATGTACTATGCATCCTTCCATCATGGTATGAACTGAAACTTGTCCACTACAACTCCTCAGTCCTTCGCATAAAGTTTAGCCCCTCCCTCTATTGTATATGCAAATTCAATGTTTCACGTCCGATGTGTAACACTTCTGTTCACATCTCTTTACATTAAATTTCATTGGTCTCATATCTGCAGATTCCAATATGCCATCTAAGAAAGCTGTTGTGCCACCACAAGTCTATTTGGGATACATTTTTTTTTTTTTTAACTACATGACATTGTAAAGTGCTGTCAAAAAGCATGTTTTTAAAGTAAGTAATCTACTAATGCATTTAATTGCATTCTATTATCAATCTTATTTTTCAATATGTGTCACTGTTACAAAAATATGTAAATAGCAAAAATGTGATAAGTGATTCTTTGATAAATTAACTAAAAAATGTAAAATGCTTTAAAATTAGTTAACTAAGTTCTAAGTGCATACATTTTCTAACTTGTTTACATACTAGGATAATATCTGCTGGCTTCCAGTCTGTATGAATTTCTACGTGTGTCAGCAATATCTGAAAATACCCATCATCATTTATATACAGTAAATCCTCATTTATCGCGGTTAATCTGTTCCAGACTCTACCGCGATAAATGAATTTCCACGAAGTAGGATTCTTTATTTATAAATTGAATATTTTTGCAGTTAGAGCATAGAAAACCTGTTTACGACCTTCTAAATACATTTTTTAACGTAAACATGAAATAACACCCTTTAGTCAAAAGTTTAAACTGTGCTCCATGACAAGACAGAGATGACAGTTCCGTCTCACAATTAAAAGAATGCAAACATATCTTCCTCTTCAAAGGAGTGCGCGTCAGGAGCAGAGAATGTCAGAGAGAGAGAAAAGCAAACAATCAAAAATCAATAGGGCTGTTCGGGCTTTCAAGTGTGCGAGGCACCGCCGGACAAAGCAGCTACAAGAAAGGGAGCAATGTGAAGGTAGTCTTTTAGCATTTTTGAGAGGAGCGTACGTATCCTCTAGGCAAACAGCCTCTGTGCGAACAGCCCCTCTGCTCACACTCCCTCTGTCAGGAGCAGAGAATGTCAGAGAGAGTGAGAGAGACAGAGAAAAGCAAACAATCAAAATCCATACGTGCTGTTAGAGCTTTTAAGTGTGCGAAGCACCGCACAGGAAGCATATCGTAGATCATTGAGGAGTTTTATTTAATATGTAATATGTGCTCTGATTGGGTAGCTTCTCAGCCATCCGCCAATAGCGTCCCTTGTATGAAATCAACTGGGCAAACCAACTGAGGAAGCATGTACCATAAATTAAAAGACCGATTGTCCGCAGAAATCCGTGAACCAGCGAAAAATCTGTGATATATATTTAGATATGCTTACATTTAAAATTCATGATGGAGTGAAGCCGCGAAAGTCGAAGCACGATATAGCGGGGGATCACTGTATATATAGAATCATTAACTTTCTTGAGTACCCTAGTACAGGGCTGACAAACTTGTGGCGCACGGGCTGCATTCGGCTCTTTGCTGGCTCCTGTGTGGCTCCATGGGCTATCAGTGTTATTTTTTTCTTGTTCCTTAGTAGACCATGTGAGTGGAGAAGAGCGGCATATCTGGAAAAAACTGGAGCGTCTCCGTATCTCTCGCTGTCTCGCTCCACTTCCACATTCCAGAGCAGAACCAGACCTGCTCACATCTTGAAACAAATCATTTCTGCTTGGATGTGGATTTGGCTGCTCAGTTATTTTGATGTCAGGCTACAGTTTAAGATAAAATTAAAATACAGTGCAGATTGTTTTCTTTTTTGGAACGAGTGGTGACCGATTTAATTGGAGCTGGGTGAAAATTGACTGGACTGGGGAGTGAAAATGAGCAGAGTGGTCTGCAGTGGTTGGCAGCGGGGAGAGCATACCACTTCATGAGTGATGAGTGTAAATTCTCATCGCTCCGCTCACATGCAGTTTTTTACTGTTTAAAATATATTTCACATAAGTCAAAATGGATTTGAGTGTTAAATATTTATGATAAAAAATAATTTGTCATCATGAGACTGATAGAAAAGTCAAGCGCATACTCACTAATACACAGACGTTTGTTGGCCAAGCTAGCTTGACTGAATCACCATGGCAGAGTCAGTAAAACATAAACCTAAGCACAAATATGAAGAATAACACATGACCCTTTTACCTGAATGGGAATTGTATTTTTTCGTGAAACAAAATGGGAAAGCCTTCTGTTTGGTATGCCAGACTTCACTTTTACATTTTAAAGCTTCAAACCTGGAGTGCCTTTTCACCTGACTCCAGGCTAACATGGCGCACGAGTTTCCTGAAAGCACTAAACGTCACTAGCATAAAAGAGGCATGTTGAAACTTCAGTTGGAGAAGCAGACTTGGTTTTTTTTGAAAATTTACAAAGCACTCAGAGATGGTTACACTGGCATGATATCAAGAGGCATAGAACATTGCTTGTGCTAACAACCCCGACAGTGAAGGGGAATTTGTGAAGACATGCCTCAAAGATATTGTTGCTATCCTCTCTACTGAAAATGACCACTTGAAGCGTTCTGTGTCAGACCTGTGGCTATCACAGCACACCATTGAAATGAGAATATCAGATATCAACAACTTAACTGAAACGGTTACATATTAATCTTGAGAAATGCACATATTTTAGCATTGCTTTGGACAAGTACCGCGACATTCAAGATGACCCACAGTAGGCAGTACGGTTTATGTCAGAAGACTGCACAATTAAGGAATAGTTGCTCGACATTGTGCCGTTAAAAGATACGACCCGCAGCATCAACCTGAAAGAGACACTCATGACTGTAGTTAAGGAGGCAACTTTGTAATAATCATAATTAACAGCAAAAGTTGCAGACGGTACTCCAGCTGTGTTGAGATCTGCAAATGGACTTGTGGGACTGTGTAAAGCTGATGACTGTTTCCAAGATTTCTGGACACTTCACTGCATCATCCATCAAGAACACTTGGTGTCTATAAAGCTGAACTTGGACTACGTCATGAACCCCGTGCTTTATGAATTTTACTCAGACTCGTGCACTCAATCACAGAAAATTCAAAAACCTGATAGCTAAACTTGACGAAGACTTCCAGTGATCTGTGAGATGGCTTTCAAGAGGTAACACGCTTTCCTGTTTTTTTGAATTTTTGAACACAGTAAAGCTGTTTCTGGAAGGGAAAAATAAGGACTATCCTGAGCTAGATTACCCCAAGTAGATTTCAGATTTGGGTTTTCTGGCTGACATCCTGCATCAACTGAATACACTGAATGTAGATGTACAGGAGAAGATAAGTGCTGTCTGACCTAGTGCAAAGTACTTTCACGTTTATCAACAGACTCAAACTCTTCCAAGACCAAATCTTCAAAAGGCAGAGCTCACACATTTTCTCACCTTGTTAAAGGCAAGTGGAGGAGCAGTTGAAGCCATAAAAGGCAGAACTGCATGTTATGCACCACTGGTTGAACGTGCAGCAGAGTTTTGAGGACAGATTCTGCAACCTGATGCAAAAATGGCCACAGATCACATTCCTCATTGACCCTTTCACCACTAAATCAGATTGTTTCAAAGCCCCTTTAGTTGTAGATGAAGCAGTCCCAGTTAAAGATTACTCAACTTTGTGAAGATGACAGAGTTAAATGTGTTTTGAGATAAGGAACCATACAGCTTTGGTAAATTGTGCCCACAGACAGATATTTCAATGTCAAGCAAGCTGCACTGATGCTATGGTCAACGTTTGGATCAACTTACGTTTGTTTTTTCTAAGTTAAAAAAAGTCAAGTCATCGCTGTGTTCTTACTGACACACATGTCAAAGAGTTACCTCGAGTGGCCACAACTGAGTACAAGCCAGCCCAGAGAAGGATTCTGGAAAACAAAGACTGCCAGGAGTCCCACTGAGTAAATGGAGAGAAGAAAAGACCTATGAAAACTGTTAGGCTATGCAGTGCCAATAAGCATGTGCTGCTGCATCCATTTGTTGAGCGGCTCTTTACAATTGTATAGGATTTTTTTTTTTTTACTCTTAATGCTGGACTGGTATAATAAATGTTATCTGTTTCCATCACGTTATGTGAGGCCAGCCTTTTAAATCCTGGTAGCTCTTCTCTCTCTTTGCTGTCTCTAAATCAGTATATACCTCCTTAAGTTATCTTTTTTGTTACTTCAGAAAAAATGAATTAAGAGCATTTGTGTTTCAGCTTCTTTAAGTTTAATGTCAGCCTTACTATTCATAATTCACTTCACCTCCTCTTTCTTTGTACTTTAAGCACTAAAATTTTGAAAGAATCTTCTCAGGTCATTTTCTGCCTGTTCCCCGGTATTCATCTGTTAGCATTCCAAATATCTTTATGAACCTCTGCACTAACGTTAGGGCAAAGTGTCTGTACATGGTATACAGCTGCTTTTTCTTTCACAATTTCTTTCTTACATCCTTATTCATTCACTGCAGATTACACTTAAATTTCATAACGTTTATAAATTTCTGTATGACTTGCCGTAAAGTATATAATATACTTGGACAGAACATACGGCATATACTGCTATAGAACAGTAGATGGCCTTATTAAAGATCACAGCCTTCCTGCACAGTCACTTTTCTCCCAGCCTCTATTCTAGACCACTAGCACTCACAGTACTAGATTCAGAGGTGGTTTTTAATCACACACCATAACATTACTTTACACCCTGTCGGATGGACAACTGCATCACTGTTTTTTGTATCTACTAAACACTGTATACATATGTCTATTCCATATATGCATTGTCTTTTTGGTTTGTTTTTGGTATGCTGTTACTGCCACTAATCTGCAGGACACATGCAAATTAGAATTTCACAACACTGAAATAAGAATTACACAACAGTAAACCTGAACTTAAAATTGAAACCTCTACTGCCACACCTCGAACATCTCCATACTTAAACGATTTGTCCCAGTTCGTCTCTTGGAGACATGTCTCATTTGAAAAGTCCAACATCATGTGACACTTTCCAACTTCACCCATACATTTGACAGCCTATGAAGCCAGCCCTCTCACCACTATAGAGGCCCTCCATACTGCTTTTCACATTCATCCATTTTAGGAATCTCTTTTTTTGTTTTTACATTACAAAGTGATGGAGAACTAAGGGACAGCTTATCCTGACTGAGAAAGAGTAAATCACCAGGTAGACACCCGGCTTGTGCCGAACGAGTTTACAGACGACATACTGTATTCACTTTATAAGCAAACACACCTTGTGAGATTCATCTGTGACATGGAGAAGGAACACAGCATGTCAGCTGTACAACCCTCTATTATTACCCAAGACCGGGTCTTCAAGGCAGCTTTCAAACCTTGACAAAGGATCATTCTCTTTTTAGCTGTAGCACACAATATGTAGGATGTTGTTAGGGTGGGTCTGCAGCTGCCTTAAGTTGGCCCAGTATGAATGAGTGTGTGTGCCCCTGCTATTGTTGTCCATGATTGGTTCCTTTGCTGCATGCTATTTGCTGGGAGGGTCTTCAGCCCATTGACGTCAGCTTTGCAAATGGATAGATGGTCATATGTTTAAAATAAAAACACTTTTTGTTTTTTCTTTATTATGGTGTAAAATAGCATCACAGGTGACACATTGAAATCTGAGGTCTAGGTGTTGTCACCTTATCATATTTAAAACATGACTCTAAAGCACTTCTACTTTCAGAAATATGGCCTTTTTAAATTTCTTTAGAAAGCAGGCCGGTCAGAGTGAAGTGTTTGAAAGCATTAGGACATACTGATCAAGGGGATGTTGGTGCTAAAAATACGAGGCTAATTTATGAAAGTTCTCACAGAGCCCTGCACAGAGTATGTTTTTAGAAGCTGAAAAATTTTTATCCTGCAACTTACCGGCTAACATTTTGTGGACAGCTGGTGCCACATCCACTTCTGTCAGGCTCTCGTAAGTAGTGGCATGGTACAGCCTCACCTGAGCGCTGCTCTGCAGGGCTATCCAAACCCCCTGGCCATAGCCGACCATGCTGGTTACACAGCGATTACTATCTTGTCCCACATGAAACATGTGCTGCAGGA
Organism: Polypterus bichir lapradei; assembly: GCA_026402145.1. Taxonomy (NCBI): domain Eukaryota; kingdom Metazoa; phylum Chordata; class Cladistia; order Polypteriformes; family Polypteridae; genus Polypterus; species Polypterus bichir. The sequence continues at coordinate 110,068,126 of JANRMT010028174.1, read as the reverse complement.
AAAGGAGACATAACCGACAATAAGCACATAAACAAGCAAGCATTTAGTGACTTAAGGAGTGAAAGGCTGATGTGCACAGACAGTTAAATCAGCAGGTGATTTCAAACATCGGCTTTTTACAGTTTACATCTCCCAAGGTGCCGAGCTGCTATTTTAAAGTCTTAATGGCGAGAGTTCTCATTTTTCATTTGTTTTGCCACTTCCAATTTATGCAGGAACACGCTGGTTTCTTTCATTCCTCATCAACCCTCTCCTGACCTCAGAATCAGGCCTGAAGAGGCTCCCTGCTGATGACATCACTGACGTGATTTGGATAAACCCAGGAGGTGCAGTGATTGTAAAATCTAAGAAGGATGCAGAATGACAATCTACTTAGATTGGCAGGCATCATTTTTTGCTGTAATGGGTTGAAAAATACATTTCTCTGGACTTTCTTTTTAAATATTTGCTGAAATGTTTTATCTCCTTGCTGTGAAAAGAAAATGTTAGCTTAGAAGAGAATGTAAGGTGCGTACCTCCTGCGACAAAGTTACTGTATTGATGACCAGAACTCGGTTCTGACAGCCACACCACAACTTTCCTGCTACAGGCACCATTTTTGTAATCGGACTCCCTGGAGTTCCCAAGCAGATTGTCTGCGAATTCTGGGGGTCCCAAAAACTTCCTGTAACAAGAGCATTCAAAGAGGAATTCAATTCACTAAATAAATTGAAAATTTGTGTAAACCCTAACCAGAAGGAAATCCTGGTCTTTGACAACATCAAATATTATTCAAGTAGTTAGACCATCAATGATGAGGGATGAAGAATTTTTTATGAGATGTAAAAATGGAAGTGTAATGTAGCAGTAGTACACATGATGATGGAAAAAACGTCCAAGAAGCTCCTGCACAAGTATGCCGGAGGTGTCCCGCAAGTTAGTGATGGAAATGCCAAGGGGAATGCGAAGATGGACAGAGACAGAAAGTAGGGTAAGACTGAACAGATGGACATGGAAACAATAAGGATAAACAGGTGGGCAAGGCATAGGTGGTACAGCTTCGGCAGGACTGAGCGTGTGTGCAGAATAAGGATGGCAGGGACAGCACAGGTAATAAGGCCAGGGAGTGGGGCAACCGAGAAAAACAATACTTTATATGGATGATCATGAGAGTTGCGGAATTGAAGTTTGTAGTATTATGGATTCAAAAGTATGTTTTATAGGGAAATACGATAGACCTAAAAAGGAAATATATGTAAAATAAAAAAAAAAGACTTCAGGAATTCATTTTGGAAACATGCAGTATATGGAAAATAAAATTATAAAAACATTGAAGAGAGTGCAAAATAACATAAAATATTGGAAAATAAGTCAATTAACAATGGAAGGAAAAATATTGTTGAGAAAAATGATAATCCTTCATATAGCATACAGCAACATTAGAGGTGCCAGAGTGCTTGTTTTTGAGATTAGAGTATTTCACATTAAAAATAGTGATTGAGTTTATAGGAATCTGCATTTAAAATGCCGTGGGCCATGTAAATGTATGATTTTGCCATAAGGTATACGTAGGCCATCAATGTCCTATGTTCACAATAAATTTATAAAGTCTTAAACAAAGATGTTGAACACTATCGAGGTTACAAACACTGATTAAAAATTTCCTTGTTAATTAATCATACTCGACATTCTCTTTTCTTGCGCTTTTGTTTAAACTCATACACATTTTGGCTAGTCAGGACGGGAGCAAACGAGATTGAAAAGCCCACAGATGAACGTGATGATCCATTTTAGCTGAGATTTCTAGTAATTCCTCAGCCTTTATTAATTATATATTGATTATATAAATTCAATACTCCTGTCAGTTGAGTCCTAATTTGTGTACAGTATATACAAAATATACATGGTAGTTCGGCAACTAATACTACTACTGTAAAGCTATTTTCTGCTGTAACTTTCAAAATGAATCCTAATACTCGACATGCTATGAGAATCTCCGCTGCTGTGGCAACACTTGTAGTAACTGATTTATTGGAATGGATCTTGTTAAGGAAGCACCGTAAAATACATTGATGCCTTGCTCTGACATTCCCACAGATGGTTCACCTCAAACGTTAGCACTGTGGCATAGATTTACATACCTTTATGGTACAAAAAAAAAATCTGATGTGAAGATGATAACAAATAATACTCTACTAGATGAATTTTATTCTCACACTGCTAATGATGCCTTTTCATTTATGTTGTTACATCAAAGGTGTTTATTTGGATTAAAGTGTTAGGTAAATAATCTGCCTGTCACAGAAAATCCTCTTTACAGATAAAAAATTATTAGATTGACAGGATTATAGTATTAGTGTGAAAGAATTAATAATACTCTCAGACACAATAAAATATATGAATATATAAGGAGTGTGAAATGTCCTAGCATTGTGTCAAAAAAAAAAACAGAACAGAAACTTCCTAAAGCTCAAATGATTATATGGTAATTATTAATAAAAGTGAATGGTGTCCAATACAGGATAAATAAATAAGTAAAGTAACGTCACTCTAAGCAGAAATGTTCCAGCATCAGGTCACAAAACAAAATAAAGAATTCAATATGCACATGATTTGACAACAGTAAATGTTCATAAAGATGGGCCAGAAATAGAGCTAACATGACACTGTGGACAGAATGCATGACAAATGAAATTAGATTGTTTGATTTTGATTTGCTATACTTCACTAATCCTCAAGGGGAAATCTTTTGTCTTTTTGTGTGACCTTTTGACTAACAGTAGGATCCTTTCTGGCAGTAACGGGATTTGAACCGGCAACCTTCCACATACTAACACAGATCCTTAGCCACAGAGATAAATAAACGGTGACTGAGCAAGCTAAGGCTGTGTCAGAAGGTCTCAGGGTTTTGTAGGTTAAAAAGAGTTCATCAGTGACAACATTATGTAACAAAGAGAGTTCTGATGACAACACTGTACTGGATGGTGAGACAGGTGTAGCTGCGCCAACATTCGGCTAATGCTGAAACTCTATCTGGTATGGGTGAGCACTCTAGCAATATTTTGTGACTTTTCAATTACTAATGTTGATATTGGTTTAGCTGTGTAATTATATGCCTTACTATACAGAATATATACTAATGGCCTTCCCTACATCCTATTAACAAAAGCTTACCTGCTTCCCTTTGATAGACGATAATGTCACCATTTGCAAGAGACACAAAAACTTTATTATCAAGGTACCTAGTCAAACAGAATGAAAAAAAAATATGTCAGTAATGACCACAGCTTTATTTTAAACTTTACATATATACATATGTTTTGCTATGTATATCAAAATGTTAAATACTAACATTCATAGCTTTAAAACAGTGGCTGGACTATGGCCATTAACTCACAAAAAAGGCCACTTACTGTATATTTAAGAAAGAAAAGCCCAAACAAAGATTGAAGTGACTTCAAAGTTCAAGGTGCAGCAGTTCAAATTTCATAGATTTATTTCTAAGACTATACAAGATGAACCAAATGCAAAACAAAACAAATAAAAAAAAAATGGGATATGGAAGCAGAGCACAATAACTCTACAACACTATGACACTGCCACCTATTAGGAATACGTATAGAAACAACACTGGCGCATCATCGTTGTCACAGCAACAAAAGTCTGTACATGTCTGAAAATCACTGCCAATGCTGTGGGAGCTAAAGACGCAGTCAGTTCCAGGTTGTTTTAGAACATCACAGACAACACTGTTATGATCACCCTACTCATTTCCAAGATGACTAACTACTTTTGTACTTACAGTATGCACAGAACAGAAGCTGAGTGTTGCATTTTCATGCTGTTCTTTCTGTTGCGAATGTTGTCTGATGACTGATATACATGAATGCTGCAGAAGAATAAAACAGAAAATACATGCATCATTATCTGTCACATTTCAGTGTTCCATTGCTTTGCCTTAGCATGACTTTGTATGGCTACTAACTTCGATATTGTATTCACTTCCTCTCCGTGCCTAACTGAGCCACGCAACCTTTCGATTGTGTGTCCACTATGGGGTATCCTAGCTACTTTCTTTTAAATTAAAGCTTTCCACAGTTTAATGCTCTTTTCTAAACTGTGCTACTGGAATCAATATTCATGTTTATCTTTAGATTTCATATGTTATCTTTTCATAATTATTCAACAGATAAAGCTTGTGAATGATGCCAGGTCAAGAACAAAACTATATAATGTATATGAAAAAACTGAATTTTGTCTGTCCTTTAAAGCATCATGTGAAACTCACCACACCTACTCGTATTTCTACAAAACTTTGCAGTTATTTCTGGTGCAGTACAACTTAGTATAGAAGCTAATCAAATTTTAAATTTTCAACACATAAATTAATAGCACTAAATATCCACTAGATGGCAGCAACAGGTCAATAGTTTGCCTTATTGAAATTGCTCGTTAGGAATGGCACTTTAATAATTTAGAATCTATTATATATCTCATTCTGATTTATATATATATATATATAAATTAAATTATAAGGGGTTTCTGTCTGTCATGCAAAACTTGTGCATCCTTGGTCTTTGAAGGATGACCTTGGTCTCAATCATCACAAAATGACCAGTTATTTTGGTGTCCAGCTCATGGAAGTCCTGAACTTTACATCCAAGTCCTTATCATGGGAGTGCACATCAATAACAAGAAATGCATGGCTGTGCACAGTCAGAACTAAGGTGCGGGCATGCAGCATACTGTAAGTGCCATACAGAATAAAGGGGTATCCCTTCCTTGCCCGGTAGGGAAGCCCTAGGCAGATGGCCAGATATCCACACCAGATATACTTACAATACCTTCCCTGGCTGGGATAAATGGGAAAGATAGGGTAGGACTGTCTCTAAGGGCTGTTGATTCCCTATGAGGCTAGATGGCAGCAGACATGAATATTGATGCCCATTCGGACACCAGCAGAATAACAGGAATTGCAGTCCAGTAGCACAGCCCTGCTGGGGTCTGCGGGTGCCATAAGAGGGTGCTGTAGGGAGTTATACTCCCTAATATTTGGGACCTCCGGTTAACCCAGAAGTGAATTCAACAGGCAAAGTCCTGGCACCGGTAGTACTCCATGGGTCCTCAATAAAAGGGACTGTACTGCCTTATCTAGGTGAGTTGGAGCTGCAAGGCAGGAAGGCAACACTCAACTGGAGGAGAGCAGTGCAGCAGAGACAGGAGAGGAGGCAGAAGAGGAGAAGACACAACTTGTTTCAGTACTTGTGTTTACAAGGTCTGTAACAAATACCCTTTATTTGAACCTGGACTGTGTTGGGGTATTCGTTTTTGGGGTTTGTGGCTCACTGCTGATATACTGATATGGACCAAACCACACTGTCACAGTGGCATTTTCACAGACAACTCCCAACACAAAACAAACACAGTGACACACATTCCACATACATCAACTGAGGGACAGAGAATGCAGGCAGGACAAACATTTCCAGTTTCTTTCACATCCTTACACTCCGCTCCACAGTTTGGTCAGGAAAAGCAACAGCATCCATGACTTTTCTTCAGTGTCAGCATAAAAGCACCAGTCACTTCACTGATGATGAATGAGAAATGAAAATATGGCAAATGGAACTGCAAGAATATACAATTTGGAACATCAACAGCTCCTTATCTTTTATATCTTTTTACAGTTCGGGGCAAGAAAAACCAACACCACACACATGTCTGAAGTTTCAATAACTTTCATGGCCTACAAATACAGACATCTCTCTTTATTACCTAATAAAAGTACAGGATTCCATTAGTGCTCACACAACCCTTATGCCCAAACATTCACCATACAATTGGGGAGACCACGTGCACGGGGCCATGGCCTGTTTTTAGCCTATACTGATTTGCCAGCAATTCCAGTGAAACTGAGTGCAAGAAAACTTTCAATTTCAATTCATAAAAACAATCCGTAAAGTACACATTTTTCAGCCAAATTTATGCAGCTGATCCAGCAACACACGCATTTCATCTTTATTTCATCCCTTCCCTCACCCTGATATATTCATCTCGTCTCCAACCATGTGGCAGTCCCAACACAAAGACTACAATTCCCATCATGCTCTACAGCGAACAATTTCAGTTTCAATATAAGCACCTGCAAAAATGTGATGTCATCATATATAGTAGACCCTGCGTTTCTTTCTTCCTCATCCACTTTACAGTAACAATTTCATTGTCTCGCTGGATTACCCCTTTTATCTTACCGTACGTCTTTCTCTGTTTCTCTCATTATTGGTTGTGTTCAGTCAAACTTCATTCACAAATGACACTTTGCCCCGTTTCATCTTCATCTACAAATGTATGAGTCTGAAACAGGTTTATGCAGTGTTGCCAATCACTGCTTCTTATGATCTTATATTTGACATAATCAGCTACACAGTGACATTCACCCCGCCGTCATGCGCTTTGTCAAGTGTGCACTTCCTTTTTCTGCGTACAACATACTTGACAATAACTCTGGAATGCACAACCTGCACATTACCATTAACAGCTTTAGGAAATAAGCAAAATTCTGGTGCAATAAAAATAAAAAAAAAACCCATGCACATTACCCTAAACACCAACACCATGATACAACAGAGTGGACTCCGATTACTGCTAATGAAGAGCTGCTGCTGACAATAACAGAATTGCCGATGGCAGTAAGATGATGAGACCTGCTCTATGCATAAAAATCTAGGAAAAAAAAATAAAAACTGAGGCAACCTCACTGAAAGTTGACATTTTTGTTTAATCTTTTGTACCTTTTAACCTCAGTGTCTTCAGAACACAAGATATTGACGTGATTTTTACTTCTTAAGAATTAGAAATGATTGCATATGTATGTTGAAAAAGCATAAAATTTTTACGTCTGCCTCGCAATTTCTCTTTTATGGTTAAATATGTTAAAAATCTGTTTCCTCTTTCCTGAATGCTTATTTTACGATGTACAAAAAAGGTCATATTTTATTTTTGTTAAGGTCAATTAATAAGAGAGCAAATGACCCATTTGCGATGAGATCCTTGTTTGAGCTGTAGCATCAAAAGTGTTTTGAGACATTGGTAGTGAGAGGGGATCTGCCAGAAGTGCTGCTCAGGGAGGAGGAGGAGGGTATGTGTGCCGCTTGACCGTCATTTGTGTCTCAGTGATCGGGTTGTATGCTACGCCTGGTGCTTTCTATGTGCTCTGTGACAGTTAAATATTATTACTAAACTATTGAAATAATTGTTATTACTGTTCTATGAATTCTTCTTTGCTACGTCTGTTTCCCTAAGTCTTATATTTAATTTTACTACAAAATTTCACAAGGTTTCAATAAGCTCAGAAGCATTAGCTGCTAAATAATACTAAAAACATATTCTGCTGCGATGAGGAGGTTGTAAGCGTCAGATCTGCTTTTTATTACTTTTACACAACTTAAGTACATTTTGTCACTCTTCCAGGTGAACCCATGTTGTCCATTATAAAGTTTCATTGATCAGACATTGGCAGGGAAGTTAATGGGCCCCCTGAGGTGCCTTTACTAAAGATAAGAGAAAATAAGCCAGATACGTATATAATGTCTAAGGGTAAAAACGTGGCTTCTAGAAGATGAATACCCAAGAATGCCACCAATTTAGTCCCACGTCTAAATAAACAGCAATGAAACGCAGTCTGTAAACCTCCATAATACTGCTTACATGCCTTTTTCTGAAAAAGGTGTCTTTGTTACAAAGCAATGCTTCATGTGGCTTACATGTGCAATAGTGTTTTCCTTTAATGGAGTGGCATATTTTATGCAGTTCTGTTGTTACAAGTCTGCTCCCCTACACTGTGTGATAAGCAGGCTTACTGTATAAGAAGGTAACATATGTAGACACCAAAAACAAAACAGAATTTTGAAATTAAATAGTCTAGGAAAGTGACAGAGGTCACTCATTTCCCTTTACTCTAGCAACAGACTCATAAGTTAGTAGAGATCTAAAGAAAGCAGAATTCACAAAAATCAATGAACGTTAACTGAAGGCATTGTAGCAAAGCGACGGGCCAGAAAGAAAATCAGCATATATTTTTCAGGGGTTAAAATGCTCATTGCTTTCTGAAGTTAGAACTCGAGAGGCTGCATTCTGAAACTCTTGAATTCTGCTGGAATACGGTCCAAATCTGCTGCAAATAATGTGAAAACTATGATTGTTTTTTCTTCAGGTTTGGGAAGAAACATTCAGTAGCCTTCTCAATAAACATAGGCTTCACCCACCATAAACTGAATGTCTTTTATTTCAAATTTCAAACCTGGGTGAATGAAAACAACTTATCTGCACCGCAACTATTTGTGCCTTTGGTAACATGTTCACATTCAAAACCATTCCAACATAGACACAGGATGTCTAACTCTCTTAAAAGGAAGAGTGCAGCTCACACAACTGACCAAGAATTTGAAAATGATACAAATATATGCATGCAGTTTTGGAAATGAAAACTCTGCCTGACTAACATGACATTGGGTCATGATATGAAAAAAACTGAAATACAACCACAAGATCTTATCAAAGAAGGTTTTCAGATTGAGTGTTGTGACTGTGTCACTTGGACAGTTTGTAACAGGGATATTCCAAAGTAAACACTGGTAGGAAGAAGGGATGTGGACCAAAGACCAAATAGAAATTGAATTGCTTAAGAAATAGCTTTGGAAATACCAAGTGAATTGAAGCACATACAGCAATATCAGCGCAAACCTGGTGGAGCCTCGGAGGTAGCATTATAAAGGAATATAGAGCCCACCAAAGAAAAGACCCAAGGCAAGTAAAGCTCATGATTCCTCATAAACACTACGAGACTTAGAAAGCTGAGAGATGTGTTGTGGCTTGGGATACAGGACAAGTTGCTAAGAAGCCTAAGGTGGCATTTCTTGGGCAGTTAGGACTGTGAAAGTCAGGACCACTGCCTGCAATTTACAAAGGATCACACTTTGACCTTCCAATGCAAAAAATATTGTCTTCCTTCTAACATGCAAGGATAAACTAATTCTCTGTCTAGGGTTAGTTGCTGCCTTGTACCCACAGGCTGCTGGGATAGGTCCTGCTCCTGCTCCATATGACCCTTGACTCTTATTACTCAGATTCCCAAAAAGCAAAAGAAGCCTCAGATTAGAGGGCTGCATGGCTCTGAATTTTTAATCTTGCTAAAAGTCGCCTGATAAACATTTTGCCCTGTCCCATTTGATTTTGCTCTGTACCAACTACACTCCCTTACGTAGCCGTAAAATTACACCCCACACTTCAAAGTTTAAATGGAGTCCTGAGGACTCCTGCAGAATTGCACGACTCTGAATGTCACTCAGGTGTTGCACTAATTCAATAAAATGTTATACAGACACTGTGTCAAATGGCAGAATAGCCTGACCAATACAAGTCCACACATTTGTTTGGTCATGTGATGTTTATGTTGCCTGGTACATTTGGGTTTTTTTTTTTTAATGAATATCAATGTGTCTTGTCTTTTAACAATTGTGCATGAGTGACATCTTATATTTGAGTTGACAGACACAGGACTATTGTGTGCTAAAATGTCTTGTTGCATTTCAATAAGTAAACAGCAGCAACTTTCCTTCCTCATTAGTGACAATGGAACATATCTGAAAAACATTTCAAATTGTCAGCTTTAAGATCCTTTACACTGCAAGCAACATTTTTATAGCTGCCTTCTCAAACTTGCAGTGTCAAACTAAGCTGCAAAGAATTAAGTGAGACTCCAGAGATGCCACAGCAGTATCGCTACCTCACAACTGGAGACAAGTGTGAATCACAATCTTCACAGCTCCTTGTACTCTGTGCTACACCATAAGTCAAGGACAGAAGTGGAGTTTGTAACTGTGCTTGTTGAAGGGCTTGATTACATGTGTGGGCACCCAGAGGACATCTAAAGACCTTTTTCCACTATTGTGATAAAAAGCAAACCAAACTCACATTACAATGAATTGGGAACCGGCCTGGTTAATGTAGGGCGAGAACTGAATTTTGTGAAATTTTTGCGCGCATACTGACAAATGATCTTTGATGAATGCAGAGGAGCATTCAGCATGTAGAGATCTGCTGCATTGGTCATCTGATTATTTTGTCCATCTATTGTACATTCTTTAACTACAGATTGCATCAAGACAATGCAATTCATAGGCTGTGCTCTGCATTTCTCCTGTCACCACCCCACAGTCCAGACCCGACTGTCCAGAGAAGCAGTTGCTGTCTTTTCAAGTTCCCAGCAGCCAATAAATCACATCTACAGGTGTGATTGCTAGGTGTTGTTACTCTAATTTTCTTATACCTCATGGGCCACTGTCACCTTCTGCAGCAATTGCAGGGAGTGTGGCAACATCCATGTATGTACAAGACAAGACACAAGTAAACCAGGTGCAGGTTGCAACCAAATGAAAGCTGTTCTCAAGTGTAGAAAGTAAAGATTTTAGCGAATCATTTACAAGATAACACGGTCATAGTTGTTTTTCGTATTTGAAATCACTACACATTGCTGATCTTGAGGTTATTCAGTTGAATTCTATTGCAGACTTACCTGCTGTATGTGTGAAGACATCACAGCACAAGCTAATCGTGGAAAGCTAATGTGAGTACATACAATGGTAGACATAAAACACAACTGGAAAAAGAAATGCTGCTAACCGTATGCAGGCTTACTTGTACTTTCATTAAGAATCAGGCATAGGCTGGGTGTGACTCTCTGGTAAACTGGTTTGGTCTGAAGTACTCTGATCATCACTGTGTTCTCCAACCTAGCACCTACTGGCTATCTGACAATGAGATATTTAAGTAGTTACACTTATAAAAAAACCAACAGAAAAAAGCCAGTAGGTTCCACAACACCATGGCTTTTTACTGTATTGCATGAACGGTCAGACTTTACAGTCAGCTAACTGAAACAAGACACGTCTTACAACTTGGCTTTAATATGGTTGGTGCTTCCGTCAACTGAGTGTAGCCACCAATCCTCCCAACACAGGGTGTGTAGCATGGTCCCTAAACCAACACTTCCTTACCAGCCATCCTCTGTCCCTAGCCACACAGAACTTTGGTAGGCTTCTGGATCAATGCTCAGCAAGTCCTCTAGGCTTCCCCTGGTGAAAGATCCCCTGCTTGAGCGTCTCCTTGCCCGGCCATCCAGTGGGCTTTCACTGCTCAGCCGTGATGGGCCAAATGAACTGGGAATGGCAGTATAATCTTGGTCCTCGTCTGAGCTTGTTGTCTCTGCTGCAGTGTCTTTAGTGCTGGCTGTTTCCTCCACTGTGGAGAAAGTGGGAAGAAAAGAGTAGATGTGAGATCCATAATGTGTGTGTGTGTGTGTGGAACATAAATGGCATATGAAAATGCATGAAACATTAAATATCACTGTGCAGGAAAAAAGTATTACGAGTGAGTTAGAGCTCTCGTAACAACCAGTATAGTTTCCAGTTACCAAAAAACTTCTGCTTTTGGCTGCCATTGGGTTTCAGCCTGAAATAACTTGGAATCTGAAATAAGGATGGTGGAGAGTAAAAAGAAGGGGACATACCCAAGTAAAACTGTAAATAGCATCGCTGATAACCAATTAGACCTTCTCCAAAATCTTTCAAATACTGTAAGGCTGGCCAGGGCATACCATTAGGAAATGTGGTTAGCACATGAGGATGAAGCCATGCCATCTATGCAATATACTTTGTGAATTAAAAGTATTCCTTCAGGTAATACATTCATGCTACTAAAAAATAATATACATGCTTCAGGAGCGGCACGGTGGCGTAGTGGTAGCGCTGCTGCCTCGCAGTTAGGAGACCCGGGTTCGTTGTGTGGAGTTTGCATGTTCTCCCCGTGTCTGCGTGGGTTTCCTCCAGGTGCTCCAGTTTCCTCCCACAGTCCAAAGACATGCAGGTTAGGTGCATTGGCGATTCTAAATTGTCCCTAGTGTGTGCTTGGTGTGTGTGTGTGTGTGTGTGCCCTGTGGTGGTCTGGCACCCTGCCCGGGGTTAGTTCCTGCCTTGCGCCCTGTGTTGGCTGGGATACGCCCCAGCAGACCCCCGTGACCCTGTGTTAGGATATAGCGGGTTGGATAATGGATGGATACATGCTTCGGTAAAGTTTTAATAGTTTTTAGTGAAAATGGACTAACCAAAGCTAGAGGCAATAGTGGATTGGCTGGCCTGGCTCTGCAACGTGGAAGAAGGACTAGGAGAGGATTCGTCATCAGTATCATCGCTGTCAAAGGGCACCAGCTCTCGTTCTGTTCTCTCAGAAGGGTTTGTCAATTCCAGGGAAGAGCCTGAGATTGAAATGTGGAGCCTCTGCTCTGATCCAGCAGTAGGTTCTGTGCAGGGAGGACACAATATGGCATCTCCACGGTCCCTGCCAAAAAAAGAAAAACTCAATGCTCTAGTTATACGGGTAGCTTTTGTTGATTTGCTTTGCCAGCAATGTAATGTTTGTTACAGAAAAAGTACTCAAACTTTAAAACCAGTTGCAGAGTATAGAATGTACCTTACTAAAACAAAAGAGTAATAACAATTCCAGAATCAAATAGGTGCTTGTTGTCACTACAAAATGTGGCGATGTGACACCATTGGGCCGTGCCATAGCTCAAACAACTCCTGTAAGGAATACTGACCTTGCCTTGAGGCCTGGCACTGCAGCAATGCAGATGATCCTTGCTGAACACACAGCGATGCACGCCTCTACGGTGGGCTCGTTCTTAATGTTCAGGAGGCACACCTGTCCTACATAGCCATCACTGTTACAAACCCACACCTCATACATGTTATCTGGACAGCTGTGGCTGGGAGAGGCGCAGGAAAACTAGAGTAGAGATAAAGGTGAGAATGACACACTGGAAAAAATAGAAGGCCCTCTTGGAAGTAAAGCAAATGAGAGAAAATACTTTCCATATGTTAACCAGAATGTGATATTGTTAAGAGTCAGTAACTGGAAAATTTTGGGTTTTACCTGCATTCCACTTCGTGTCTTCATGATAGGAATAGCCTTCAAGAACTCTGGGTCCCAGTGATCTTTATTCAGTGCTTTAAAAATAAAAAAGACATAGAATGAATGTGTTCAATGAAAGACTAGCTTGGCACCCTGCTCATCAGTCACAATTGATGCACTGTGACCAGACTTGGTGGTGAAGCAGAGGGGGACACATTCTTTTAACTATTAATTAGACTATATATAACTTCATGATTATCTGGTCTCAACCTTAGACTCTAGACTACAATATATGGATGTTCTATTCACACTGTAGTGATGCCATCTGCATTCATTTTAGTGTAATTGATTTTACTCACATAATTGTCTTTACTTTTAAAGATTTTTGTTTCAATTTAATTATCTAACTGGAGACTATTAGATGACATGGGCTATAGTAGGTATCAGTGATGCACTGTCTAAGGATGCAATGTTCCACCTAGAGACTTACAGGCTTGATTCATCATCTATGGCACGGTCATGGCACTATAAGGCTAAGCTTCTGCCTTCTGTATTTCTTTCATTTGCACAGAAATTCATGTTGGCACAATTTTATGATGACAAAAAATTTAATTTAATTTATTAAGTAAAATTGGATAAAGCTATATACTGTATATACACTGTTTGGAACTGCTTAAATTACCTTTAGTAATAGAAGAATTTTGCCCTGTTCCTTTATGAAAAAAAAATATTTTTCGGGTTTTCAACTCCTTGTTTCAGGTTGTGATCAAAATGGATGTTAGGCCTGGACTTTTTCAAAGCTCTTTTTCTTTATCTTTTCTGATATATATATATATATATATATATATATATATATATATATATATATATATATATATA
>JANRMT010028174.1:109976336-110054292 GCA_026402145.1 Polypterus bichir lapradei | reverse complement strand
ATATATATATATATATATATATATATATATATATATATATATATATACACACACTTATGGGTTTTGGACCATTGTCTTGCTGCTTGAACCAAAAGTACTTAAAATTTAGCTTCAGCACATGGATTGATTGCATGATATTCTCTAACAATTTAGGGTCCCTTCAATGGTAGCATGTCATCCAAGGTCCTAATGCAGTAAAGCATAGTTAAAGAATTGACACTATTGCCACCATGTAAGGGTGCAAGACCTTACTTTGGAATGTAGATGTGAGACATATGTTGGGCGAATGGATCCACTTATGATCTTTGTAACATTTGAGATACTGCTCCATAACTTTTGTGGATAATGGAGAGGTCATTTTGGTAAGTCAGGGACAAGCATTCATGGTTTTAATAGTGAGCAGTGGTTTTTGCCTGCCTGCTACACAATGAAGCTCATTTTAGTCAGCACATTTTTGACAATGGAGTCATGAATACTGACTTTAGCCAAAGTGAGAGAAGCCTGTAGATCCCTCAGTGTTGCTCTGATTGATCTTTGTTGATTTAATAGTTTTCAAGTGTTTGTCATGACTACCATCTCAAAAATTGTCCATCTGGAGAATATTACTCTGGCTGTGGTTTAGTGGAGTCCCAGTGCTTTAAAAAACTACACTGGTCAACTTTCTAGACTGATACAGATGAATACCACCAGTTCCAACCCCCACCAAATATAAAAAGAGTTTCTGATGTGGCATGAACACGTGTGCTGACAAATTCATTCTGTTCAGTTATACTGAGTAGGGCTGCCCTAAATCAGGTCTGATTAGCAACCAATGGACTGAGTGTGTTTGGGGCTCAAAAGCTTTTTCATACTTGAAAGTTGCAGGTTTTATTACCTTGCATACAGCAGAAATGTGAAAAGTGCCAAATATTGTGACCCTTTTTCTCTTTCACAAAGTACTACAACCCACAGAACATCTGGCCAAATTCACTATGGAAAATATGAAATAATGCAGGAAATCAAGGGGCAGACACCTTTTCATGGCACTGTACAAGTCCTTCATTAAGTATGCTGTGCAGTTAGATTCTGATTAAGTCATTAATCATAGGTGGTGTTATTTCACAGAACTGAATTCTGCCAACTGGCATATGTACTTGTGAAATGCTCTCATATCTAAAAAAATATCTAAAGGGCTCCAGCAGACCCGTGACCCTGTAGTTAGGATATAGTGGGTTGGATAATGGATGGACTGATGGACGGATGGATATCTAAAGGGGTGTTTAATGCTTTCTTGGGTTCAAATAAAAATTTGCATAGGGGAGCACAAAATTTAATGTTACTTTAACCTGTGCCTGTTCAATGCAAACTAAATGATGGGTTGAAGTCACTTACAAAATAATAAGCAGCTATTTTGATTCTTAATAATATATAATACCAATCTGACGTAAAATAAGTACTCATTTTTGCTAAATGTTATACTTCAAGTTACATAAATAATAAACAAAAATGTAAATATAAAAAGGCTTCGATTGTGAGATTGGAAATAACAACAAAGCACAATTACTCTGTTTCTTCCAGGGTAGATCTGGATAACCTGAGAGGAAAGGCTGACCTACACTATGTTTCAAAGTTACCACAGTTCACAAGTTTGCCTTAAAATGGTAAAATAAAGTATTTAGGGGAAACATGGGAGGACAGACATCTGAAACTGGAATGGACAGTTAATACTTCAAAGAAAGAAGATCTGGACCGGTCAGGAAAATAAGTAGTGCTATCAAAACAAGGTTACCACAAGTTGTACCACTACTTTCATTGTCTGCTGGACACACAGAAGACTAGTGGGGGACTGGGGTGGACTAGCTTGGAATATATTGGTAAGACTGAAATCATGCTGGAATTGCATGTGCATCTGGAATGTGAGTATCAATGTTAGTCAGTGGACTGTAGAAAAAAATGCAGAAACAATGGAACTAATTTTTCACAAAAAAACATGCCACCAGCAATTCACAAAAAATGTCTTCTTTAATAACAGGCCCATCTGGTCAGATTTGATTACACTGTAGTACTGTTTGTCTTCATACTTCATAATTTAATAATTGTAATGAAATATTACAAATAGATAAAAAGTACAGGCCCATTTTTGCATATGAATACACAAAAGATCTTTGCTGGCAGCTCCAAACTTGTAGTGTGGACATCAGTAAATCGACATCTACAGGGACAGATTGAAGAACATCTTGGTTATGGTCCTTGTTTCTCTTTCCATGAGTTATCAGCCCTCTTTTCAAAAGGAGGCACTGGGTTTAGGTGAAATCTCTCAACTTTCAGGAACGCATTCCCATTTTTATAAGTCGCCTGTTAATTATCACATTTTTTTTAATCGGTTGGTCTGTTACAATTTCTGTAAACTGTGACACTGCACATCCACACAAATGTCCTTTTGTTGTGGTAGTAGTATGTCACGACAGTAAAACTGTTACTATGAAATTCTTGTCCAACCACCATGCAACATGTTGCCATGATAACAAAACATTAATTATATTATAGTGGCTTGTATGTGTCTGTTCAGACTCTAAAACTACATTTGCTAATACACATCTTCTCATGACGTTACAATGAGATAGCAGTCCATAAAAGACATACCTAGCTTCTTCTTGGCATCCTCAAAGGCCTGCTCAAAGTTACTGCGTGTGTCAGGTCCGCTAAATTCAAACACAAATGTTCCCTCGATGGATGGTGTGGTTAGCTCCACTTTGTTAGGTGGGAAAGTCATGCTGAAGGAAAGAGACTGCTTCTCTGCCAGTTCACGGTGAACTGCTGCCATTAGGTCTTTGATCACATCATCCAGGGTCTGTACAAAAGGAAGAAGTTCCTTGTGAGCTTTGGTCCATCCTGAATTAAATAATAATCTGCAAACATTTATCTTCTTAACTACCTACCTTCTTTCAGTGAGTCTTCACCTAACACTGCTTCCTGTAAATAAGTAACATTACCTTCTTTTTCACTTATTCAAATTCCCTAAAACTCTAAAATATGTCCTCTCATCTATATTTGTACTATCTAAATCAGGTAATCCTTGCCTCCTGTTTAATGTCTCTTATATTTACCTCAGCATGAAGGCCCCTGTCCATTCAAAAAATAAACCCAAACTAGAATCCTTTTAAATGAGTCAGTGTTCCTCAATCATTATATCCACTATATAGTCCCTCTCTCCGGCTCTGCACTATGCTTACAAAGCTTTAACCCTGTTTGCCTATTTTTTTTTTTATCTTGAACCCTAACAAAGGGCCCCTGACTTTTTTCCTGGACAAAATACATATTGACATTCACCCATCTTCCTCTAAGTCTATCTCCATGTTTTATGATGTACCACTTGGGTATAAAATCTTCTTCTCTACCTGATTTTCTACTCCTTCAGGCTGATGCCTGCCAAGCATCTGAAATAAGTGGTACGCCATCTATGTTCATTTAATTTCCACAAAGGATCTGATGAGTATAAGTACAATTAGAGCTAATTTAACTCAGTCAGAAAAATGGAAATTCTGATATTGTTAAGCACACAAAAATACAATCAGAATGAGGACAAGCCCACTGTTCTCTTACTGGAGTCATACAGAGAAGTGAATGACTTAACACTAATGGTGGGAAAATCCCAACTTTCACTTGTATTGTTGTGGATCCAAGGTATACATGGAGCATTCTTTAGCAGCAGCTCACCTGATGGGGAAAGCTGAGGGTCTCTGATAGTTTGCTAATCTGCCCCAGGGTGCTCAGGTCCTCATCAAGACGTCCAATTGTTTTTTGGATGTTCTCGCGGTTGGCTGCTTGAGAAGTACCTGAAAACAGAAGTAGGATTATCTCTCAGAGTAGGTGTTTCTGATACCATGAGGAAAGAAATTAACTGCATTGTTCTTATAACGCAAAAGCCTGGTTCATTTGATCATAAGGAGACTTAGATACAGAAAAAAATCAACAGTCCTGCAAATACGTCCTCAGTCATCCTAAGCACAGTATATGCCATAGAATTAATACTCTGTGAGTGTGGGTCACTCAGAGCTGTTCACTTTATCCCACCAAGGCCTGCAGTAAAACCAGTGAGAACTGTCTGGAACACAGGGATGCTTTCATATTCCAGCTAAAATTGTGAACTGAGGCCGTTTCAGGTATTTCACCTTACAGGTCAATATACTTTAATGTTAATGAGTGGCACAGAGATGACAAATAAAATAAAAACATAAAACCCAACCTTTCACCATTTCCATATCTTCTAAAGGCAGCTTCCACAGTAGCTTGTATTTGCTTGATGTGTCTATAACACTTGCTACAGTGTACCTAAAAAAATGAAAAGACACACACCTTTAAAATCAAAGTTGTCATTAGGGAATGGCAAGCACACACGCATTTGATTCTTAAAATTAATGATAGTAGGGTGTCCAGAACCTGTTTTTCTTGAATTCCAGATATTACCACAATATCAATAAGCCAGCGAATTTGGTTGAATTCATTTTCACACACTATAATGTATTTACGTCCAAACATATAACTGAGAACTGTGATTTTCTCCTGTACATTCGGAAGGTCTAACTGAAGCATCTGTTATATACATTGCTATTCTGCATTTCTCCCAACTTTAAATTTAATGGACCAATTTTAAATGTCATAGTTCCTATTAGATGAAGTACTGAACTGATAACCACGCCAGAAAAAGTGAAGAGTCCTGGTAAGAAATACTGAGAAAATTGCAAGGCAGTAGAGTGCAGTTCTAAATATTGTTATGGCAAGTTACGAGCCGCCCTGTAGGGCACAAGCTATAGCAGTCCCTCTGTCAACTTACAAGCTCATGGAGCTGCGTCTGAGAGATCCAGACTTTCGCTTTAGTGTCGTGCACACAAGCAAGTCGGTAAAGAGAAACAGTGAACGGTCCTTCTTGCCCCCAACAGCTTTCTGCAACACAAAAGTCATAGTGATGGAAAAAAAACAGACAATGATTAGGTCAAGTGCATGCTGGAATGGCAGGCCTAATTCATCTGGAAGAAAATTTTTGCCTAAGGATTTTTGCAAACAACACTTCAGATCATACATAAATGTAAATGATGATTAAAGCAAAGCCAAAACAACTCTTACCACTTCTACCACTATCTCTTGTCTCAGAAATTTCCTCTGAGGAGTTAAAAGCTGAAAGAAACAAAGGAAGCAAAATTGGCAAAGTTAATAAGCTGGCGGCAGAGTTGTTCTGAATTACACAGAAATCAGACATGAATAGCTAATGTAATTTCCAAACACAGTGCATAAATTTATATTGTTATAGTAAGCTGCCTTGGATACAATTTCTATTAAATAAAGAAATATAGTAATAATAATAGTATACTTAAAATGAGCTGTAAATGAAAAACTGCAGTAATGCCCTTTCTATCTATTCCAGATATTCCTGCTTTACTGTAACAGAGGTATCACTGGGATGCCTTTCTCCAAGAGTGCCGAGGTGTGCAGCATGTGCTAGGCAGAAATCGCTCCCCTTACAGCTCAGGTAATGCTCTGCCATTACTGTACTGGTTCAGCTGCTGCTACCTGACTGGAGATGTCCACTGAAGCCTCTTACTTTCAAAGCCAGCTGATGACAGTTTCTTACCAGTGAGGAGAATGAAATGCCTCTTCTAGGATCTCCAACTCAACTAAAGATGTTTGACTTCTTCTCACAAGATACTCACGGCAAACTCAGTTCGCTTGTCTTTTATTCAGACTTAACCAACAGTCTATAAACATCAGGCTTCAGTGCAAGCTGAGCTTTGGTCAGGACTTCTTTTCACCAGCAATATGTCATAGCTACCAACACTCCACTTCTTTAATGTAAAAGCCTTTACACAGCCTTTTTCACCAATAAATTACCTCGGTTTACTTTAATAGGTAGGTGTTCTTGCATAAAGTATTAACAGCAGATAAAAGGTTCAAAATATTAGTTCTAAATTCTGACACATATGAGCACGACAGACACATCACCGTCAAGTGGCTCAATTACACAAGATTGTTCTATCATATTAAGTTTAAAACTCTGTTAGTGATAATGTGGGCTGTTAATTTTTTACCATTTCTTGCTTCACACTAACAATTGAAATACATGAGACCCACTCACGTTGACTGTTTGGAAGTCTCTCCCTAGATCTGTTTATGAAGGTCTACAAGTGGTTTTTCTCAAATCACGTCTGAAGACTTATTATTTCTGTCTTAAATTTCCATCAGCTATACTTTAAATGACTGATTCACTTACTGACTCGTAGATAGATAGATAGATGCTTTATTAATCCCAAGGAGAAATTTTTCGTATTGTGCTAATTATGATTCTACTGCAGTCACTGGTCCATTTGCTCAAATACACCATTTTCACTCCTGTAGGCTCTTCAAAATTTCTCTCCCTTATGAACTGTATTTTTGCACTCCACTTGCTCTAGTTTTTTATGAAGCAACTTATGACAGTGTGCCTTATGAAAAACACTAAAAAAATAATAAATCAATTAAATAATAAACAATAGCAGTCAGTCTGCATCAAGGCACACAAAAACTTACATGCTCCATGCCTTCAATGTGCGCTTCTATTTCCTGCAGCACTCGTGTTTCTCTTTCTACCTCCTCGGCATTCTTCCGCCCCTTGTTGATTCTCTCTGCTAGTTGTTTAATGTTTTTCTGAGCATCTATTAGGAAAGGGTGGTCTGGGTGATCTTCTGGGGTGTGCTTAAGTAGGTCCTGTTGGTCAAAAAGAGACAAGAGCTTAGCTCACCAGTAACAAATGAAGAACAATGAAATTGTGTTTAGAAAAATGAAATTGTGTTTATGACCTTTACTGGAACACAGGCATGTTCATAATGTCACGCGCTATCACTGCCATTACTATTTACAGGTTGGATTTTCTTAAGCTTGTGAAGCAGGAAGCAATTTGTATCACAGTTTCTTGGCACTATCTTTCCTGACAGTAGGATACCTACTGTATACATTTGCTTCCCTGTTTACAGCGAACAGCAAGGGTGGAGATTTCATGTAAACGACAGCTGGTGCAAAACGGAAGTGCTAGGGTAGAATATGATAAAGAAAAGCCCATATCTGTAGCTTTTTTGCAGGATATTCATTGCCTTTCATCTAAAATGGTTTAAAAATGCCCATACCAAAGAATAGCTTTGTTTGCTGGCTCTCCTCTCTTTCTTTCTTTAGGGTGGGGGGTGGCTTTTGGCTTTGTTAAGTTTGATTTAATTGTATGGATTGTTATTTGCTTTTAAATAAAACTAACAAAAAGATAAAATAAAATAAAAATGCTCATACCAAGGATGTAAAATCTAAATTAAATATCTGTGGTTTTCATCATTGACCCTACTATAGTGCTTAGGTTAGATGTCAACACCCCAAATTAAGTCCTTCACAAAACTGACTGATAAGTGAGTGACCCCCACTTTTCCAAGGATGAATTCTTGCAACCTCAGTAAAAAAGATCCCGATCGCCCTTTTCTGAAGCTCATGTTTGAATTATTGAACAGTACAAAGGTACATTTGTGTGTACAAGAATAAAATCTACTAGGCCACATTGTAACTTTCATGTCTTAGAGGTATGGGAGGAGGACTGGGAGAAACTCTCTCACAAACACTGGAGAGGCAAATTGCTTGGCACCAATACATCAAAGCTCCCAGAGAACCTGTGGAGAACATGCAAACTCTAGAGGCTCTCCTGGAGCTTTGATGCATCAGTGCCAAGTAACTTTCCGATACGACTAAGACGACCAATAAATGTATTCTACTGAAAGATACCCGATTTGTCATCCTGGCTTACAGTTTAACCTCTGAAGATGATAAAATGTCTCAAGAACTAAGTGACTGATAATGGTTTGAAAAATGTTCTCCATCAGTAACACAAATTCAGGCCTCACAGGCCAAAGTGAGCCTTGCCCAGGGCTTGCCAAGTTTTCCAGATATCACTCTCTACAGTAAAGGCATTATTGTACATTTTCCGTGTATGCATCACCAGTCATCGGTTGCCTTGACCTGCCCTGTAACCTCGGATTGTAAGTTTTCACCACTCCAATTTTCTGTCTCACTCTTCTCTTCTCTTTAGGCTGTTGCAGTTCATCACTGGTATACTATGGCTCATAAAGATCAAGTTTGGCAGACAGGTTAAACATTTAATCATCTGAATGGTCAGATATATTGATAGTGTAAAATGATAAAATATTTGTCTAAATCCTTACAAAACAAATTTTTACCAGAAGAAAGAATAGATTGGATCTTGAAGTATAACTGCAACTGAGCTGTTCACAAAATGAGCTACAAGAAAGTGCACCTTTGTGGTTGAAAGATTATTGCAAAGGGAGGTCAAGTAAAGGGAATGAAGTCAAGAAAACAGCAGGAATTACATATTACCGTATATCTTTCTTTTTCTATTTCTCACCTTCAATGGCTGCCCACCACCGATTTCTGTGTCCTCATCTCCCGTTGACTTTGTTCTAATAAGTCTGACCTCATTATCTACAGCTAGGTCCATAAATATTTGGACAGAGACAACTTTTTTCTAATTTTGGTTCTGTACATTACCATAATGAATTTTAAATGAAACAACTCAGATGCAGTTGAAATGTAGACTTTCAGCTTTAATTCAGTGGGTTGAACAAAAAGATTGCATAAAAATGTGAGGGAACTAAATTATTTTTTTTAACACAATCACTTCATTTCAGGGGCTCAAAAGTAATTGGACAAATTAAATAACTGGAAATAAAATGTTAATTTCTAATACTTGGTTGAAAACCCTTTGCTGGCAATGACAGCCTGAAGTCTTGAACTCATGGACATCACCAGATGCTGGGCCTCGTCCTTTTTAATGCTCTGCCAGGCCTTTACTGCAGTGGCTTTCAGTTGCTGTTTGTTTGTGGGCCTTTCTGTCCAAAGTTTAGTCTTTAACAAGTGAAATGCATGATCAATTGGGTTAAGATCAGGTGACTGACTTGGCCATTCAAGAATTTTCCACTTCTTTGCTTTAATAAACTCCTGGGTTGCTTTGGCTGTATGTTTTGGGTCATTGTCCATCTGTATCATGAAATGCCGCCCAATCAGTTTGACTGCATTTAGCTGGATTTGAGCAGACAGTATGTCTCTGAACACCTCAGAATTCATTCGGCTGCTTCTGTCCTGTGTCATATCATCAATAAACACTAGTGTCCCAGTGCCACTGGCAGCCATGCACGCCCAAGCCATCACACTGCCTCCACCGTGTTTTACAGATGATGTGGTATGCTTTGGATAATGAGCTGTTCCATGCCTTCTCCATACTTTTTTCTTGCCATCATTCTGGTAGAGGTTGATCTTGGTTTCATCTGTCCAAAGAATGTTTTTCCAGAACTGTGCTGGCTTTTTTAGATGTTCTTTAGCAAAGTTTAATCTAGCCTTTCTATTCTTGAGGCTTATGAGTGGCCTGCACCTTGCAGTGCACCCTCTGTATTTACTTTCATGCAGTCTTCTCTTTATGGTAGACTTGGATATCGATACGCCTACCCCCTGGAGAGTGTTGTTCACTTGGTTGTCTGTTGTGAAGGGGTTTCTCTTCACCATGGAAATGATTCTGCGATCATCCACCACTGTAGTCTTCCATGGACGTCCAGGTGTTTTTGCGTTGCTGAGTTCACCAGTGCTTGCTTTCTTTCTCAGGATGTACCAAACTGTAGATTTTCCCATTCGTAATATTGTAGCAATTTCTCGGATGGGTTTTTTCTGTTTTCGCAGCTTAAGGATGGCTTCTTTCACCTGCATGGAGAGCTCCTTTGACCGCATGTTGTCTGTTCACAGCAAAATCTTCCACATGCAAGCACCACACCTCAGATCAACTCCAGGCCTTTTATCTGCTTAATTGATAATGACATAACGACGGACTTGCTCACACCTGCCCATGAAATAGCCTTTGAGTCAATTGTCCAATTACTTTTGAGCCCCTGAAATAAAGGTATTGTGTTAAAAAAAATGCTTTAGTTGCCTCACATTTTTATGCAATCGTTTTGTTCACCCCACTGAATTAGAGCTGAAAGTTGTTTCATTTAAAATTAATTGTGGTAATGTACAGAACCAAAATTAGGTAATGTACAGAACCCAAATTAGAAAAAAAGTTGTCTCTGTCCAAATATTTATGGACCTAACTTTACTACTCTTCATCATGAATTATTTCACTTTCCTATTTTTCTGTTCCTCTGCAGGGTTCCATGTTAGGGCCTGTCTGGCAATATTGTTGGTGGGTTTTTGAAGAGTATGGCCAATCCACATCCATATTCTATCACAATCTCTTCTTTGATTGGGCACTGCTGAGTTTTCTTTCACAAATCTTCATTGTTAATAGTTTTAGGCCAGTCAATTTGCAAGGTGTTTTACAGGCATGGAATTGTAAAGGTTTGAGTCTTTATTGTGACGGATTTCTTTGTCCACCACATTTCTGCTCCATACAACAAAACAAATATGACATCTGCCCAGCACAACTTGGTGTGTTGACCGATTTCTAAATGAGGATGTGTATGCATATATAATATAAATCATATACCCATACATTTGCTGTGGTATATATGTAGTGTATATCATGCTGACCTATGATGTTATTGAGAAGTGACACACTGCATACTCTGACCAAACATATCTTCATAAGTGTTTGGAGTGTGTCTCAGATGTGGCCATTCCTTCAGATCTGGTATGAGAAGGAAGCCCCTGCCATGCAACACCACAGAAAGTGAAAGAAAATCATACAGATGGGATTGCATATCTAAGAGGGGCTTAAAAATGTCATTAGATATCCAGAACAATAGGAGTAAGACTTCTACTATCTAAAATGTGATGCCTCTTATCAGTTCTTCACAGAAACTGATTGACCAACTATTTGTTTGCCTGTTGTGGAAGACACTTGATTGCACACTTCTGTAAAGATGAAGATGCATAGAAATTGATGTAAAAAACAGAGGTAAGACGTTTCCAGGGATAAACTATGATGTGCAATGATTCTGGTCTCAAATATAGACACTTTGTTTGAGCTATTAGCCAACTGCAAAGCTGAACTTGAAATTCAAAATTAGTGTTCATGTATGCCTCTGTATGATTTTCAAAGACTTAATGTGACAACGTGTGTGCTACGAGAGGCTCTTGAGGCACATAAAATTGCTGCTTTAGTTGAGGTCCTGAGGCACAGTTTCACATGCTGGGTGTGCACTACAAACACTGAATTCACATTTACTCAGAAGACACATAAGCACTGCACATTCTTCTGCTCTTTCCAACTGCTTCTGGGCCAAGATTAGCCGGTAGGAGTCAAGGAAGAGCAACATGATAACTTCAGCAACATTAACAAACATCTGATTGCACATCACCAAGCTTTCTTCAGATGGAAAAACACTTGTGAGAGATTAAATCAGCCTGCAGAGGTCACTGTTGTGCTAACAAAGACCTGCAAACTCTGATAATGCAATTGTCACTTCGCTGTTTTTCTGGCAAAAAGAATCAACATACACAGGCGGATATGTAGCAGTGACATATGTCATGGTTATCTAAACCTTGTGCTGGCCCTGCCTGCAGGCTTTCTGTCTGCTTTAGGCTCATCTTAAACATCTGACTGTTCAGGGAGAAAACTAAAACTGCTTAAAATGCAATAAACATCCTCCTGAAGCAGCCACTTCCTGAGGATCCATTAGTCTCAAAGTAAAAAAATCATTCTTTACTCTAAAGCATACATGCAATGGCATCAGTGTGCTCCTCAAAATGTATGGTTTTCCTGTGTTCACATTAAACTTGTATTCATTACATTTTATTGAACTTTTAATTTCCTCTTTTTACTTTGGCCTTTCAAAATCTGTGCTTGTCCACTGTTTTGTGATGCTATCTTGCAGGCTATAGAGAATGCATGTTGGTTTTGATCACTATTAAAGGCATTACATACAATGAAGTGGTTGCTGATGTCGGGACAAGCCAACAGATGCACAGACAATATGTTAGTTTAACAAAGAAGTGCAACCAGTTTGCTTATTTTAAACAGATTTTTTGCTTGATTACAGTGGATATTAAATGTCTACGCATCTTTATAGAAATTTCAGGTTTTCTTGACATAAAGGCTAAAATCATCACAAATCATTTAATTTCCAATAAGATGTTGGAACCAATAATATTTGAAGTGAAAAGTAAATTAATCTTCTTTAGAAGCTTTTGATGTTCATTGTAGCTGTTTATAGTGTAGTTGTCAAAAGGTTTACTAACTCTTCAGAGTAGTATAATCTGAAAGCAAAATTTGGGGTAGGGGACCCCTCTGCAATCCCTGCAAGGTGAGGGGGCCTCCAAAGCCAAATGGCCTCCTCATCAGATCTAAACAAAGCCAGCCTCAAACGTATATCTTAATTTTTGAAAATAGAAATAAATGTTATGGGTATTTTTGACAGAAACCAAACAATGAGAAATCATTGTTGTACCTTGTGTGCCATTATAAATAACTTGGTGTCCATTAATGAATTTGTGAGAAAATACAGTAACAGAGTGCAAAAAGCTCTTAAGTGCAGGACTGAACAGCAGCACTGTGCGAGTACTTCACTGTCTGGGCAGAGCCAGATGAGGGTGTGGCAGCTGGCTGGGCGGGGCTAGATGTTTGAGTGGCAGCAGTCCATCTACACCCTTTAAATCAGGAAGGAACAAGAAAGAGGGCCAAGACCTTCTAAGGAAGTGAATAAATTGTAACTCTACACAGGTGTAGCAGTGGTGGTGGATTTAGCTGCTCAATAAACAAGTTCATCTTTTGGGATGATACTATGGTAGAACTAGTGAATACTTTTGAATCCAAACATTCAGCTAGGGGTTGATGGGAGACCGCCACAAATGTTGAGGCTATGTCCACATAAGGCAAACAAAACATGTAAAGACCAGTATAGCATCAGAGAAAGGCCACATAATAAGCATGAACCCACCAGAGTTTGCATTTTCAAAGCTTTCCATTTTCACCTATCCACACTGCAATACCGAGTCAGCATTTTCCAAAATACACAGCTCTGGGGAAGTTTTCAAAAGTCTACTTTTTCCGGGGTTAAAAACACTGGGGTCAAGTTGACAAAAACAAAAACAGAGACGAATGTCTGTATTTTTTAAACCAAAGCATAGTAGTGTGAACATTGTCCAAGATGCTGGCATTCAGCTTCAGACTTTGGTGGAAAACAAAGTGGTCCAGGCAAAGTTGCAGTGGTTTTTGACAGGCAGTGATCCAGTTAAATTTGTAACAAAAAGCAGCTTTTCCATATAATGCAGGTGTTCTTTTATTTGCAGACTATGTATAATGCAATTAATCTGCCTAAGACATGGATGTCTTAACTAACAACACTCTCTCCATATCTAATTCATTGTGTATTCTGTATTACCAAAGTAAAATTTTAGTGCTCAGCCAACAGAACTCACCCGATTACCATGGGATATTACCACACGCCAATTTATAAAGATGCACCAAGGAAGAAATAAAGATTTGCAATATCTGAACAAAACTAACTAGATAAAAACACAGGAGTCTCAAAGATTTCATTATTATTATGTTAATGCCACAGTAATTTCCCCCTGAACTGCCACAAATTGATGATGCACAGCGCAGTCTCCAAAAATCTGCTTATCTGACTAGTTTCTGACCTCTGAGGACAGGCAGGAGGGTTTAAGACACAAGACTTTTTAAATTTTGCGTTAAAGCAGTTTCTGCATATAGATAATATTTTAAAACTTTCTCTGAAATTTATAGATCATAATTGTATAATTTAAGCTTAGCTCATACTGATCCAGTTCTTTAGATTTTATTTTATCAAGGATGCCTAAAAAGGACCACAGACATTTTACAAACAACTTTTACTTTCTCCTGTTATCTGCCCTGAAGGAGGCTGCTGTTTCAGCATTTTGTAGTACGCACACCACAAGGCAACTGTGAAGTTGTCCTGAGGATATGGCCAAGGCAGCCGTTTTTGACCATTAAGGAACAAAGATAAGTTAAATATAGGTCACATGTGTTCCTACTCATTGTGTTTGCACTTCAATAATCTCTGTAATCATCTTGTCTTAATACAGAGGAGATTTGTATAATATTCAATCTGTGACATATTCAAACACAGGAATAGTTTACAGATGACCAGAAACGTGTGTGATGCCAAAAAAAAGAAGCAACTTCAGCTGGCACGCCATGAATTAATGAAGAGTGCTCATGCAAAAGATACTTTCTGTGGCTGACAACAGAGGATTTCTTTCTCTCGTTTTAAACATTTTTTTCAAGATGACTCCAAAGTCCAGCCTTCAGATTTCACAGTTTACATTACTCTTGGTCAGCAAACGAAGCCGAGGCAAGACTGAGAATGTGCTGAAGTTCTGGTCACTAATTAGTGTTGGTTCAAGTAGTCATGCAAGTAACATGATTGTAGTCAAAGAATTGTTGCTATACTTTTAGATCATTTCCTTGGTAAAATTATTGCCTTTTCTGTGCAAGATGGAGTTGAAACTATATTGGGCCATTGAGGAAGTGATGACAGCACCCAACACAAATTGGATACTTCAATCCTTAATGAGAAGGTACCTAGGCAAATAACAAAGAAGATGCAAAAAAGGCACCCTTCATGGTACTGTATATAACATTGTCAAGTAAAAAAAAAAATTAAAAACAAAAACCACCACATAATTTCCTGTACTTCTTGTGTTAATTATGAAAACATCTGTTACTTACAGTATAATTAATCAATGCATATGTAAGATGTTCTATACTGGTCTCGTTAAATTGGAAGTGGGCAGTTAGCCGGCTTGTGATGCCTGGTGTTGTAGGACAAGTGGCATTAGAGACTCACTGTTAAGATATACTGTGTTTGGAATAAAAGATAATAAGGTCACCAGCAGTAACTCCTACCGACAACTGCATAAGGGTATCTTCTATCTGTCGCCAGATGTTGTATTCACAGTTTGTTGGTGGTATTGTATTAGTGGCACCAGTCTGAGGGAGACATGCAAGTAAGCATTTTATAATTACATAACAATAAACTTGAACATACCAGATTAAAAAAGAAATGGATTATTGTCGATAAAAAGCTTGCTTTAAATACATTCTGTGTGTCTCAAAAAGAGTTCATAAGAAACCTTTAACTGTATAGCTACAGAACACCATAGATACACTTCATCTTTGATCAGTATTGCATGCAGAGAGATGGCCTCAAGTGTCTATTAAAAACCTAAGTGACACCCAATGACATCTCTACCTTGGACTTGTACTGGGAAGTTTATCATTCAGATATTCAGAGATGCAACAACTTACAGAAAAATACCATCTGATAATTCTTTTTATCATCTTTTTTTCTGACACACTGAATGTAAATGTACTAAGGTTGTCAGAAGTAAGGCAGAAAATTAAAATTAATTTAAAATGTGTAAAACTGCACTCACTGCTCTCATTTCTAACACTTATTCAAAGTTTTGACTTAATGGTGTGTAACCAGACAGTTCCATCTTAGTCTCATCATTAATGTGTGTTGTTAACTATCTTTATCCATAATTCAGGCTCACTTTACGTATCTGTAAATTAGGCTTCATTATGGTGCATCCCTGCTTGTGTGCGACTGACTTCAAGTGTTTGTGGCATCAATGGGTACCTGTGTGCATACCGTCACCCTGAGTGTAAACATCAAATAAATGGTTCTTAAACAATCTGCAATACGACAGTTGATACGTTCTTCAAGATGGAATATAATGTAAAATAATAATAATAATAATAATAATAATAATAATAATTCTTTACATTTATATAGCGCTTTTCTCACAACTCAAAGCGCTCAGCAATTGCAGGTTAAGGGTCTTGCTCAAGGGCCCAACAGAGCCACTGCCTTGTTATCTCCCCTAAAAACATTTGCAAGGTGGAAGAGACAATACTGTAGAAAATGACATATCACTTTGAATTACATTTTGTCATGTTTTTCCTTCCCTTTCAAAAAAAAAATGTTTTTCTAGAAAATACATGAATAGTCTATTAAAGCAATTTGTTTTACTAGTGACTGTGAAAGGCAATATATAAGACTAATATAATTAGTTAATCTGTGTATGTTTCTGATGCTGAAATGACCATTTACTCCACTGCCAACTAGCTGTTAAATTCACAAGAAATTACGGGAAGTGCTGCATTTTAACAAGGTGAATGCCATTTGATTTTGCACCATA
Organism: Polypterus bichir lapradei; assembly: GCA_026402145.1. NCBI lineage: Eukaryota > Metazoa > Chordata > Cladistia > Polypteriformes > Polypteridae > Polypterus > Polypterus bichir. The sequence continues at coordinate 110,038,119 of JANRMT010028174.1, read as the reverse complement.
TGTGATTTACAACTTAAACACAGCAGTGTTTATCATTGTTTAAGTGCAGGTGTTTTTTTTCTTATTATTCATAAATAGGGTTTCAGGGTTTCTTTGTTTTAATGAAACTTTGTTAATTTTTTTTTTCACTTCTGGTAATCTGCATTAGATACACCGATATTTTTTAACTCCAAGTTTTAACCTTTTCCTTGTTGATGGGCTCGGTCGTAAAGTGCAGAATGTGTTCTGGTAGCTCTCATATTATTGACATTTGAATGTTTTGAAGAGGCAATCACTAACATTATTTTTAAGCTCTTACTGTGACATTTGTAGGGATTCCCTATCATGTACTGGTCATTTCAAAGACCAGATAATATTTGTGCTTCTTTAAAATGTAAAATAACCAAATTTGTTCACCCTTGAACAGCCTGTAAAATTCTTCTTTACATGCACATTCAGATACAGAGTGGCCAAAAGTGTGGGAAAAGTACAGTAAATGAGGAATAGAAAGTACAATGAAAGCATGCATATCTACTGAAGTATGGCTCCTGAATTATCTCAGCAGTTCTCAGTCCTAAAGTTTATAAACAGGCTTTATGCTACTGTAGATACTTTAGGGTAGCGAGGCTAGAAGGCAAGACCTGCCAAAAGCAGCTAATTTTTGAGGATCGTTTGGCAGAAGCATAAGTGACAAAGTTTGCATATCTTGCTGAAGTTTTAAGAGAAATGGTATCAGCGGCAAAGGTGGCTTCTAAACATGTGAAGAAGAACTTTATTAGCAAAGTGGTACTCTGGCCAGAATAACCCCCCCACCCGACTGAGATGCCTGTCTGTTACTTTGAGATATGTGGCTGGTGGTGTGTGTAGGATTGGCTATGGAACAGATGCTATGCAGAAAGAATCTGTTTCACAGGAGAAATGGCTATTGATGCTTCTCTCTGGAGAAGGTTTCCTTTATTGCAGAGGCAGAACTGACCACTTGTAATCCCCAAGCTGTGAGTTCACATTAAAGCTTTGTCATCTCAAGTTGGACGGCAAGAGGGAAAAAGAGAGAGTGAGAGTGGGAGCATCAATCCAGAGCAATTCCTCACCAGTGACAAGACAAAAGGCGAAATAAGCAACTAAAGTCAAGCAAAATGTAGTACATAGGCAGGCACTCTCATCAGGAACACTTTATCCAGAACTAAACAAACAAGGTCACCAAAGGTGGATTACACTGGAATCACTCATTCCATCTGGCCATACAGGGGTATAAAGAGAAGAAGAAATGAACTAAAGAGCATGGAAGAAACTTTAACATGTTTAAATAAATTATCCACATCCATATTACTCACATATGAATAAGAACATGAATGGTGTACTTAGTTGAGTGAAGTATATCGGTAGTTTTGTAATAAAGTAGGGTGCATAAATATAGCATTGTTTAGATGGCTTCATGCCCTTAGAAAGCCTTTTATCAATACTAATGGCCTTCATCACATGTTGCAAAAATTCTTTCCTGTGTGGAGGGGTGTATTATAGAATGCCAGTGACCCTGTCCAGGATTTTATGATTAAAAGTGTGCTTCACTACAAACAGTTATGGTCCACTTTATTCTGCTCATATAAATGTAGGCTCAGTGCTCCTACCACTCTAAGATAATGTGCTTATTTTTGGCATGTTAGACAACTAAACATACACACTTACCCTTATAGTCTCTTGTGTCTTTAGCCTGCAGGTGTTAGTTGGTGAGACAAAAGAATATTAAAGCATCAGGGATAAACCCTTAACTAGCAACTCTCTAAGCATTGTGATACCTTCTGTTTGCGGTCAGGTGACTATATATGACTAGAAAGTGCCACACAGCTGAGATCTGGTTTTTTTAGCTGTTTAGATATTTTAAGTCTTACCTTCACAAGAAGCTCATAACGTGGTATTCTTTGAACTGGCTTGATCATTAGGTCAGACAGAGCCTGCTTCTCTTTGTTTTCCCTCATACATTGCTGAAAAAGCAAAAGAAAGCAACAAGTAAACACACAGTAGGAATGGAAAATAATCCCTGGAAAGTGTGATGTAATTTTAATTGTGCCAGTTTCTCCTTAATTTAGATAAAACTTTTTAATACATTTTTTTAGTCCACCCGGACTCACATGCTGATGTGCCAGACTACAGGAGATATTATGTATCTTTTTACTTTTGGTAGTGTTTTAAATACCCAGAAACCCAAAGGAGTGAGCAGGAAACATTTACAGATGCTACTTTTTCTTCAGCCAGGGTGGGGGCACCAACTAAATTTTAGAACGAATCATAGCCTATAGTGTTCTGTACAAATGGAGATTTTGACTGGTATACAAATCCACAGATGTAACCCTACTTCTGCCAAAATTTGTACATGAATATACACACACATACACAGTTGGGCTCGTACATTTATATACCCTGTCAGAATTTGTGAAATACTCGCCATTGTTTGGAAAATATAAGTAATCATGCATAAAGCTTTCCTTTAAATTAGGGAGTGTGCTCAGGCAAGGCAATTTATTATCACATAATTATGTGTGCCCTTTTTAAATCATAATAATAACTGAAATTGCCCAAAAGTCCCTAAATGTTAGGGCTGATAATATACAAACCAGCTGAAACACACAGCTTCTAATTAAGGGTAGTTAAGGGAGAGTGTCCAGACCTGTAACCTATATGACTGTAATCAGTGTCTGTGTATAAATAGCCAATTTAAATTCATGCAGAGCTGCACTGACTTTGCTGGATACGGAGCCAAGGGGAAAGCAAAAGAGCTGTCAAAGGACCTATGAAAAAAGGTTGCCGATTTGCATAAATCAGTAAAAGGATATAAAAAGATATCTGTAGGTTTGTAAATGCCTGTCAGTAGGGTTCAGACTGATAAAATTGTGTTAAGTTAGAGATTCTGTTGTTACTAAGCCATGGTCAGGTAGACAAACCAAGACTTCAGCCTCAACTACCAGGATTATTTGTCGAGCTACCTAGAAAAAACACAAGCCATTTCAGATGAGATATGGACTTCTCTCCAAACAAATGGTGTTGCTGTTTCAACATGCACAATAAGGAGGTATTTGCACAAAAATGGGCTGCACAGTCAAGTTGCAAGAAAAAAAGCCTTTACTGTGCCAATGCCACAAAACAGCCCGCTTACAATATTTCAAACATCATCTAGACAAGTCACAAAACGTCTGGGACAAAGTCCTTTGGTGACTTTGGAGACCAAAATTGAACTTTATGGTCACAACCATAAATGCTATTTTTGGAGAGGATGCAACAAATCCCATGACGAAAAGTACACCATCCCTACTGTGAAGCATGGAGGTGGACCTCTGATGTCACGTGCATATACAGAAGTTTGCTGGCCAAGCTAGCTTGACTAACTCACCATGGCAGAGCCAGTAAAACATAAACCTAAGCGCAAATATGAAGAGTAACACATGACACTTTTACCTGAATGGGAATTGTATTTTTTTGTGGAACAAAATGGGAAAGCCTTCTGTTTGGTATGCCAGACTTCACTTTTACATTTTAAAGTTTCAAACCTGGAGTGCCATTTCACCTCACTCCAGGCTAACATGGCGCACGAGTTTCCTGAAACCACTGCCCTTCACTAGCATAAAGGAGGCATGTTGAAACTTCAGTCGGAGAAGCAAACTCGTTTTTTTTTTTTTTTTTTTTAGCATTTTTGATGCACTCAGAGACGGTTGCCTGTGCTGACAACCCCTACAGTGAAGGAGAATTTGTGAAGACATGCCTCAAAGATATTGTTGCTATCCTCTCTCCCAAAAATGACCACTTGAAGCGTTCTGTGTCAGACCTGCAGCTATCACGGCACACAGATGAAACGAGAATATTGGATATTCTGTAACTTAACTGAAACAGTTACATATTAATCTTGAGAAATGCACATATTTTAGCATTGCTTTGGACAAGTACCGCGACATTCAAGATGACCCACAGTAGGCAGTACGGTTTATGTCAAAAGACTGCACAATTAAGGAATAGTTGCTCGACATTGTGCCGTTAAAAGATACGACCCGCAGCATCAACCTGAAAGAGACACTCATGACTGTAGTCAAGGAGGCAAATTTGTAGTAATCAAAACTAACAGCAAAAGCTGCAGACGGTACTCCAGCTGTGTTGGGATCTGCAAATGGACTTGTGGGACTGTGTAAAGCTGATGACCGTTTCCAAGATTTCTGGACACTTCACTGCATCATCCATCAAGAGCACTTGGTGTCTATAAAGCTGAACTTGGACTACGTCATGAACCCCGTGCTTTATGAATTTTACTCAGACTCGTGCACTCAATCACAGAAAATTCAAAAACCTGATAGCTAAACTTGACGAAGACTTCCAGTGATCTGTGAGATGGCTTTCAAGAGGTAACACGCTTTCCTGTTTTTTTGAATTTTTGAACACAGTAAAGCTGTTTCTGGAAGGGAAAAATAAGGACTATCCTGAGCTAGATTACCCCAAGTAGATTTCAGATTTGGGTTTTCTGGCTGACATCCTGCATCAACTGAATACACTGAATGTAGATGTACAGGAGAAGATAAGTGCTGTCTGACCTAGTGCAAAGTACTTTCACGTTTATCAACAAACTCAAACTCTTCCAAGATCAAATCTTCAAAAGGCAGAGCTCACACATTTTCTCACCTTGTTAAAGGCAAGTGGAGGAGCAGTTGAGGCCATAAAAGGCAGAACTGCATGTTATGCACCACTGGTTGAAAGTGCAGCAGAGTTTTGAGGACAGATTCTGCAACCTGATGCAAAAATGGCCACAGATCACATTCCTCATTGACCCTTTCACCACTAAATCAGATTGTTTCAAAGCCCCTTTAGTTGTAGATGAAGCAGTCCCAGTTAAAGATTACTCAACTTTGTGAAGATGACAGAGTTAAATGTGTTTTGAGATAAGGAACCATACAGCTTTGGTAAATTGTGCCCACAGACAGATATTTCAATGTCAAGCAAGCTGCACTGATGCTATGGTCAACGTTTGGATCAACTTACGTTTGTTTTTTCTAAGTTAAAAAAAGTCAAGTCATCGCTGTGTTCTTACTGACACACATGTCAAAGAGTTACCTCGAGTGGCCACAACTGAGTACAAGCCAGCCCAGAGAAGGATTCTGGAAAACAAAGACTGCCAGGAGTCCCACTGAGTAAATGGAGAGAAGAAAAGACCTATGAAAACTGTTAGGCTATGCAGTGCCAATAAGCATGTGCTGCTGCATCCATTTGTTGAGCGGCTCTTTACAATTGTATAGGATTTTTTTTTTTTTTACTCTTAATGCTGGACTGGTATAATAAATGTTATCTGTTTCCATCACTTTATGTGAGGCCAGCCTTTTAAATCCTGGTAGCTCTTCTCTCTCTTTGCTGTCTCTAAATCAGTATATACCTCCTTAAGTTATCTTTTTTGTTACTTCAGAAAAAATGAATTAAGAGCATTTGTGTTTCAGCTTCTTTAAGTTTAATGTCAGACTTACTATTCATAATTCACTTCACCTCCTCTTTCTTTGTACTTTAAGCACTAAAATTTTGAAAGAATCTTCTCAGGTCATTTTCTGCCTGTTCCCCGGTATTCATCTGTTAGCATTCCAAATATACCTATGAACCTCTGCACTAACGTTAGGGCAAAGTGTCTGTACATGGTATACAGCTGCTTTTTCTTTCACAATTTCTTTCTTACATCCTTATTCATTCACTGCAGATTACACTTAAATTTCATAACGTTTATAAATTTCTGTATGACTTGCCGTAAAGTATATAATATACTTGAAGAGAACATACGGCATATACTGCTATAGAACAGTAGATGGCCTTATTAAAGATCACAGCCTTCCTGCACAGTCACTTTTCTCCCAGCCTCTATTCTAGACCACTAGCACTCACAGTACTAGATTCAGAGGTGTTTTTTAATCACACACCATAACATTACTTAACACCCTCTCAGACAGACAACTGCATCATTGTTTTTTGTATCTAATGAATAATGTATACACATGGTATAGGACAGGGGTCGGCAACCTATGGCACGCGTGCCACACTTGGCACGCCAAGCAATTTCAAATGGCACACAGACTCTTCACGTTTCCTGTATAAAGTTGATTATAAATCGATTAGCGGGGTTTCCTCGCTCATTTCGGCACTTGGGCGTAGCGGGGTACCAGCCACAGACTTATCCAGACTTGTTGTAACAGCAGCCTAAGTAGGTCAGGGGAACAGTCTATATGCGAAATCTCAGAAACTAACGACAGTAACGTCAACTAGCGAGATCAAAATTCTATTACATAAAAAATTGTGGCGCATTTGCTTTAAAACCTGTTGTGTGTATATCTGGATTTCGTTGTATACAAGCACAGATATCATTTTTCAGGTGATATTTTAACGATACCCACTATAGAACAACGTTGGTTTTTGCATTTTATAAATGTTTTCTAATATGAACATTGGTTACGACTTTCCGGTCATGTGCTGCAAATATGCAGATCTAGATCTACAAAGGCCGGATGCCGGTAGTTGAATAATATATATGGTTCATATTGATTAATCTAAATATATCCATTGTATAAAAAAACTGAGATGGTCATATTTTTATTAGTTCCTAGATCTACTTAGAAAAAACGTCAATATAATTAAGGTCCACGCTTCTAAACAAGCTGTGTACAGCGATCGGCATTGTAGTGTCATTATGACTAGTTATACCTGACAGTTTACTGACGGTTTTCCTCTCATATGCACGTATGTAGATCTATAATTCTGCGTTTACACGGACAAATTTATGTGTGTATTTATGTATTTAATATCTGAAAATCTGAATGACTCGGTAATTCAAATAAATATGCATGTGAACCGGATGTGTTTGCTGAGTGTGCTCTTAAACAATTCATAAAAAAATTTTATATCTTAGTAAAGTTTTTTTTGCTTATAAGTAGTGGTTTATATGTAAATATTGGCATTGATATTTGCTGATTTATTTATATTTCCAGAAGATCATTTTTGTTAAATATGGCTGCAAAGAAAAGGAAACTTGATCATCGACCATTTCAAGAAAATTGGACAAAAGAATATGGATTTGTTGGACAAAAAGATCGTGCTGTGTGTGCTTTCTGTTGTGAAAGTGTTGTGTGTCGCACATCTAGTGTACAAAGACACTTTCAAACAAAACACCAGTCTAAGTTTAAAACCTCAGAAGAGAAAAGTGAAGCTATCAAAAAAGCTATTTCTGGTTTCGAAAAACAAACTAGTATTTTGAGCAAAGCAGTTGGAATGAAGATTAAAGCTACTGAATGTAGTTATAAAATAGCTGAATGTATTGCTTTGAAAGGGAAACCGTTTACAGACGGAGAATACATCAAAGAAACTTTTTTAAGCAGTGCTGAAATTTTATTCGGTGATTTACCAAATAAGGAGATTATATTCACTCGTATTAGAGAAATACCAATTTCTGCAAGATCAGTTGAGAGGCGCATAACTGATTTAGCTGAAAATGTAACAACTAAACAAATATCTGGATTAAAACAATCTCAAGTATTTAGTGTTGCGCTTGACGAAAGCACTGATTTAAACGATTTGTCTCGCTTAGCCTTGGTTGCAAGATATCCTGAAAATAATCACATTTATGAAGAGTTGTGTTGCTTATTACCACTTCATGACACAACCAAAGCAGAAGACATTTTGACTGCATTTATTAGTTATTTTGCTAAACATGACATAGACTTAAACAAGTTATTCTGTGTGACAACCGATGGTGCTGCTGCAATGGTTGGCAAGAAGAAAGGATTTGTAAAACTTCTTGAAAATCATGTTGGCCGCAAACTTTTGAATTTTCATTGTATTATACACCAGGAGAGCCTATGTGCAAAGACCTCATCTCTGAATTTGGTCTCTGTGATGACAACTGTTGTTGAAATAGTCAACTTTATAATTTCTCATTCTTCACTGGTTCACAGGCAGTTCAAGTTTCTTTTACAAGAAATTGAGTGTGAATATGGAGATCTTCTGCTACACAGCAATGTTCGCTGGCTTAGTCGAGGCAAAGTTTTAAATAGATTTGTCAGTTGTCTTGGACCTATTAATGTGTTTCTTAATGAAAAAAAGAAACATTTTCCTGAACTGAATGATGAAAACTGGGTGTTAAAGTTGATGTTTCTGACTGACATAAGCACACATTTAAATGAACTTAATCTGAAATTACAAGGACAGGGACAAACAGTACTTGATCTTTTCAGCTATTGGAAAGCATTTACAATGAAACTAGACATTTTTACCCGTGATATCAACATCAAAGCATTCAAGTACTTCCCGAATGTGAAGAATCTCTCAAATCAATTTGAAGTAAATGTAGATGAGCTTCAAGAGTACATTGAAGCACTCAAAGCAGAATTTGATAAACGAAGTAAAGACTTCCACATTCATGGATCCTTATTTTCGTATCTCATTAAGCCTGATATAATTGATTTGGAAACTACCCAGTTGGAACTATTTAGTTGGATGGATATTGATGACTTTGAAATGCAACAGATTGACTTCAGATCTTCAGAATTATGGACATCAAAATTTGTTGAACTACGGAAGTCTCTGGAAAATGAAAATCTAGAAAAGTCTGCAGCTATTCTCAGCTGTTGGACATCCCTTCCGAATTATTACATCTGTTTGAAGAAAATTGCTTTTGCTCTTCTTTCAGCTTTTGGATCAACCTATTCCTGTGAGCAAATTTTCTCTCACATGAAAGCAGTGCTAAATCCACAGCGTAGTCGCCTAACGCCTGAACATTCAGAAAATTGTGTCAAACTCAAAGTGACAAAGTATGTTGTCGATATTGAGCAACTGGCCAAGACCATGCAAGGGCAAGGCTCCCATTAATAATAAAAAAGTTTTTTTAAAAATCTTTCAAGAAACTCTATTTCTTTTAATGTTGTTTACAACTTTACATATTATTGAATATCACTATATATTAATTAATTAAAATATAAAAATAAAATATATGGTAAAATAAGAATATTGACCTCGACTTGTATAAAATGATATGTGATGTTGGCACTCTGAATAATTTGAAACCTTAAGTTGGCACACAGTTAGCAAAAGGTTGCCGACCCCTGGTATAGGAGATGTTTTGAAGACTGGGGAATGCCTGCAGTCTCCCACCGTCTGTTAGTCTGGAAACACTGCATTCATCCACAGACACTGCATCAAACTGAGTGCACTATACGTGTGTAGTAGAAGATTTCTACATGTTAAAGTGTCTTTTAAAGAAATATTTACAAAAATTCACTTCTGTACATAAGTGAAGTGTTACATAAAATGACAAATAACTGTACTTTATCAGATTGTAGGAAATGACAGATGAGCTGATTTGTCAAGCAGTGTCTTATTGCTTATACATTTTATGATTCTAAGGAGCTGCAAACTGCAATGACCATTGAGTCTTATAATGTCAAACACAGAGGTAATCTAAAAAATGACAGGATCTTTAAAGAAGGTCTATTAAGACTGATGGAGGGCGATTTTACTGAGTTGGTGAATGTGCTGTGATCTCTCCTGCACTACGCGTGTAGTGTTCACTTAATGAAAAACCTTGGCCTTTTGCTGCCTGTGATCTTCACCAGAATGAGGGCTATATCTACCAGGAAAGGCACATACATTAGACCTGTAATACTAGAGTCAAGTGAACACATTTTTTGTGTTGCAATATGGCACACACTACAATCTGAAATGAAAAGCATGAGGTGAGATGGTATACAAGAAGGGCATGTCGGCACAAGACAAAGTAATTCTCGAGAGAATCAGTTTCTCTCAAATTACAAGGCATTACCCGAGAGTATTATTATTATTATGATTACTATTGCATATATGTTGTGATACTGACAGCCCATCAGCATTGCAGCAGCTGAGCTCCTTGCTTTTATACAATGGTCACTTCTGAAGGAATACAAATCGCTGGCAGCTATAACAAGTTTTGAAATTTTTTGCAAAGGTAAAATCCAACACAAATATTCCTGGCAGGTAGTTTCATGATGAAAGCATGCAGGAAATAAATGGTGAAGGCATTCAGGAAACAAACAGATACTGGAAATACAGTGATGGTGCTCAGCGCCTCGAGAAACACCACTCAACTACTCATTTGTAATAAAGGATTGAAAGGTCATCTCTAAAGCTATTAATCACAGCACTGCCAAAGGGATGTTCAAAGGTTATCCTGGTACACACTGGTGCAAGGATGGTACTCACTGTAAACTGGATTGTAGCCTCTCACGTTGGGACCATTTTGCTTATCTATTTAACTTTACTTTTCAATGTCAGTAGGAAAACACCATTACAGGCACAATATGAAAACTGTAAATATGAATTAGTACAGACCCAAGTGACATGTGGTGGACAAACCATATCATGACCATTTGCTTACCTCTAAAAACTTCATAAATGCAGGCTTGGCTTCCTTGGCTATCCTCACTGCATCTTTGGCATTCAGGAAGTTATCAATGTATGCTGAATAAATGTTGACAAGGATATCCTTTGAAAACTGAAAAACAAAAGGAAGTAACTATAAAAGGAGGGAAAATGGGAGTGTGAATCATCAATTTGCCAAGAACAAGAAAAAACATATTCCTGCTGTTTCTATTGTTACGCTTGAGCCAGCACTTTGGTCTGCCATCTAATGTTCAAGTTTACTTCAAGAACTGAACAGATAAGAAAAATTCATCACAAAGGTTCACCTTTTGCTTTATGCCCACAAGCACCTTAATCATATTGTGGTGTAGCAGCTAAGGCACTGGAATTTAAACCACAAGGTTGGAAGTTTAATTTCACCTCTTTTTCACTGTGTGACCTTGAGCAGAGCTCCAAATTAAAAAAAAATAATCGGTAAATATTTGTAACAAATAATAAAATATAACAAAACTTAAATAGTAAAACAATGATAGTGGTCTGGTGGTAGACTGGAAAACATGCTGCCTTTGGCATGGATTTTGCATCCTGGTTTCAAATCCCATGTCCAGATGTTATCTGTACATGTTCTCTGTGTGTCAGATTGAATTTTTCCTCTGAGAGCCTTGGTCACCCTCCCAAACCACATTCATAAATATGTGCCAATTGAGACAACTAGTGATTTCTCATTGGTCCTGCATGTGAGTTGACCCTGTGATGGACAGGCATGCTGTCCAGGGTAGTTTGTTGCCTTGTGCCCAGTGATACCAAAATATGCATTGTCCCTGTGAGTCTGAATTTGAGAATGAGCTAAGGTAAACAACAGGCTATCTGATGCTTGGGCCGCCTGCAGCTGGCATAGTCCTTCTTGAACCTGGGACATTGACAGTCATAGACCGGGATGGACTAAGGCAAACGTGGACACACAACAGCAACAGTAGGTTCAATTCAGTGCATAGTGCTTTTTATTTTAAAAAGTGTCCTAAAAACAAATAAATAACTATTCCAATTAAATCATTGCACTTCTTATGATAAAAAACAACAATAGAGAGATTATTTTAGACATTAAAAGCCAAGAATAAAACCATGCAGACATCGGGTTGCCTTTTCTTTCCTTTCTTGCCAGCAAAACATGTCATTATCTCTCCGTTTCCCCAGTTCACCCAGCGGGTCTAGCAGCTGGGTTGAGTCACCGACAGCTGTGGTCTCTCTTTCTGGCTCTCGTCCTGACCACCATTCACTGGCATCTGCTGGAATACATAGAGCTGGACCTCCACCTTCCCTACACTCTTCTCGGCGTCTACAGGCTCCCTAAGGGTCCACCAGATCTCTTCCCCACTCCTCTACAGTGCTCAAACAGGAGACCATCCACCCCTGGAGCACTGTTCCCCTCGATCCCTTGCAGGGCCACTGACTGCCTGCTTCCTCACCACCATACTGGCTCACACTCCTGATTCTGCCCATCCAGCCTGTTGGTTTCTTTCTCTTTTATCTCCTTTCTAGCCTACACAGGCTACTTTAGATTCCCGTAGGAGCATTGTCCTAATTATGACCTGCAGAGAGTCAATGAGGAAAATGGAACAGATTATGCACTCATGTGCAAGAACGATTAGCCCCACTCTCCCTATTAAACACATCAGGGCCACACTACTGTGTATTCAAGGGGCCTGATCTGCAGTTTTTATGTAAAAACTAAAACAATGCCATGGCCCCCTACTCAAATTACCACAGGCTGTGACTGAAGTTTTGGATATTTTAAGTATAAAGCCTGCCACTGCCGCTTGCGTTACTCAGAACAAGTTGTCTACTGTGACAGTGTTCCAGCTGTCTGAAGACAATTTTTAATAGATATGCTTGTCAGGGAAAAGTGTTCATGATATAAAGTGCTATATAATTAAACAAACTGATTAATCATAAGATTTTAGGAATTTGAGTATAAAGCACTTTATATGGAGATTCTTATTTAGTTAACAGGTGTAAAATATGACTACCTGATTTCACATATGAATAAATCCATAGCAATTTCAGAATTACAATAAAAATAAAATAACTTTCCCCAAAAATTAGAAAAAAAAAACCCAACTAAATATAGCATTAAAATACCTATACTTCAGAGAAACAAAAAGGGGATTAAATTATACCAAAGATGCTAATCCAGGAATCATAAACCAAAAAGTATCAAAGAAAGTGTCGTAACCATTATTAATACAAAATGTTTTGAGAAAGAGTTCACTGAACAACTTCAGAAAATCCTGAAACCAAATGAGTACTAAAGCCATTACTAAATATTTCAAAAGTGATAAGGATAAATACCCAAACTAAATGAGTTGTCAAGGGCGCATCAGAGAGGCATGGGGTGCCCCAAGGTTCGATGCTTGGTCCTCTAATTTTCTATCTGTACCCCAACTCACTGGGCTCCATTATTCAATCCCACGGGGTTTCTTATCAGTGCTATGCAGATGATACATAATTGTACCTGTTGTTCCATCTGGAGGATAACACGGTATAAGCTAGAGTTTCTGCATGACTTACTGATATCTAAACCTGGATGAATGACCACCATCTACAACTGAACCGGGCAAAAACCGAGCTTCTTGTGTTCCCAGCCAGCCATGCTGTTCAACTCCCCATCTCTGTACAGCTTGGCTCAGCGTCACTAACACCTGTGAAGTAGGTATGCAACCTTGGGGTTGTGGTTGATGAACAGCTATCTTTTTCTGATCACATTTCCACTGTTTCTTGCTCATTCAGGTTCACACTGTACAACATCTGCAAGACCAGACTTTATCTGATGGAATATGCAGCACAACTTCTGGTCTAGGCTTTGGTCTTGTTGTGTCTGGATTACTGCAACCCACTTATGGTAAAAGTACCCTGCAGATTGTCCAGAATGCAGCAGCCCATCTTGCATTTAACAAGCCGAGGCGGGCACATCACTCCTCTTTTCAGGTCACTATATTGGCTCCCTGAAGCAGCACACATTGAGTTCAAATCCTTGATGCTTGTGCATAGGAAGACAGTGGTGAAGTGCTATGCTCCTTCTTGCCCACTCAGGTCTGCCAGGGAACAGTGTCTGGTGAAGCTGTCTCTGCATGGTATCAAGTCTCAATCCAGAGTCTTTTTATGTGTAGTTCCTATTTGGTGGAATGAGGCACACACCTCCATCCGAACTGCTGACTTCCTCAATGTATTTATGAAGCAATTCAAACCTCATCTGTTCTGTGAATTTCTGTCTAATTCATTATATAAAATTGCTCTGTGATCTTTCATACAGTTAGCTGATTTGTTATTATCCATCCATGTTCCAACCCGCTGAAGCCGAACACAGGGTCACGTGGGTCTGCTGGAGCCAATCCCAGCCAACAAATGGCACAAGGCAGGAACCAATCCCGGGCAGGGTGCCAACCCACTACAGGACACACACAAACACACCCCCACACCAAACACACACTAGGGACAATTTAGAATCGCCAGTCCACCTAACCTGCATGTCTTTGGACTGTGGGAGGAAACCGGAGCGCCCGGAGGAAACCCACGCAGACATGGGGAGAACATGCAAAGTCCACGCAGGGAGGACCCGGGAAGCGAACCTGGGCCTCCTAACTGCAAGGCAGCAGCGCTACCCACTGCACCACCGTGCCGCCCTGATTTGTTATTACATTAAGGTTAATTGCTTTATCAATTGTTAATCTGTTTGTAAATTTATTAGTTACTACATCTTTTCACTTGTCGCAATCAACTTTTGATACCTGGCCTATTACACTTGCTGAACAAACAGGCTCTAGCCTAATGTTACTCGATTATGTTCGCCTCTTTGGCAAGTCGCTTTGGATAAAAGCATTTGCTAATCAAAAAAAATGTAAATTTACTCACTAATGGTGGTGACAGAGCAGCAGGGTGTTGCAAATTGATTAGCGAATGCAAGTAAGGATTTAATTTTACTCTGTACACAGAAAAATAATGACATTATAAACAATATGGACCTATGATACACTTGTGACATTAAGCAGCTTATAGTTGTAGCTGCATTGAGCAGACTATCCGGCTACTCAAACTAAAGTCATAGTAAAAGAAACAGGCAGGGAGTGGCCATGACAAAACTACACAAAAATTGTGCCAAAATGATGGCACTATCACAACAATAAAAATAAACAAGTGAAAGAACAAACACAAAATAGTATATCAAGAGGTCAAAACCATTAAGCACATATTCTCAATTAACCAACTTAAACTACTTTACTGATAAGAGGGATCAGAAAATTACAGTACGATTCCTATTTGTTACAATTTGTTTAGCCTGAAAAGATTTAGCTCTTTCAATGTTCTCTTTCTGCTGACACCCTGCAGTCCTGAAATGAATCTGCCTCTCCTCCTGATTTCTTGTGGCACTGTTATGTCATTTCTTTATGATATGAAACCCACAACTGCACACTTTATTACAGATGAGGCCTCACAATTTAAGCATAACCTCCCTTGACTGTACAATACCCTTCTCAGTTTCTTTTGTACAATGCCTGGTTTTGGGTAGTAATGATTCATCTAGGATTAACTCCAGTCTTTTAACTGTAAATATACTTGCTGGCTTGACAAGACTTTGTGAAAATAAGGGACTTATAATTGGATAGGAATAAAAATAAATAAGGACATGAAGGTGATGGGTGTAACAGAACAAGATGCAGAGGACAGACAGATATGGAAGAAAATTATCCTCTGTGGTGACCCCTAACGGGAGCAGCCGAAAGAAGAAGAAGAAGATAGTGAGTTATATTTTTATGCCCCAGGAAAATGGGAAAACTGCAAAGCCTGAAAGCAACATTTCTTAATAAATGTTTTTAGATGAACATTTTATTTTCTCCATATTTAGAAGGAAATATTGTATTGGTATTTGGGTATGAAGGTCTAGTTTGAGTGTTTGAAGAATTTATGCATTTCAGGCATACTTGAACACAATTTGGCCATTTCCAGTGTGACGTCTGTCTGCGGCATGCAGAACTTATGAATACATCAACTGATTACAATCACAGTGGCATTGTTAGTACACTCCAGTAAAGCCAGAGCCCTACTGACTCTGAACAAAATCTGTTCATTGGGCCTTCTGTTTAACTGAATACATGTTATAGATGCAAATTGCTAAAACAAATTGTTCAGATTGGGAAAATGAGAAACATTTAATGCAGAATTTGACAGCTATTTTGTCTTACAAGCTTCTGAAATGTTAGCTGAATATTTGTACTAAATAGGTATCCATCTCAGATCTGCCTATAAAATTACATCAAGAATTTGAGATCTGTATTTAGACTTCAATTCACACATTCAAGATGATCCAAATAATGGTAATTTCAAAATTCCTAGTTTTGAAAATAACCCACGTATTCATCTTCTTCCTCTTCTTCTCTTCTATGTGGGTTGATGTCCTTAATCAACCATCTCCTGCACCTCCTCCCCTCTCAGACCTTTTCCTTCAAATCTTCTCCTACTTTATCCATCCACCTCCTCTTTGGGCTCCTTCACTTTGTCTTCCCCTATACTTCCATTACCATCACTCTTTTTTGCCCACATATTCTTTGTCTCTCCTCATCACATGCCCATAGCAGTTTAACCAAACTTTCCTGTGCTTTCTTAGATCTCTCTCACACTTCTGTTGAACCTTTGACTGTCTCACTTCTTATGTCCTTTTTTCAACATATTCTTCTCTAGGGGAGAAAACAGTTAAGAACTATTTCAGAATGAGTAAAGGGAAAAATGTGAAAACTGTACACTTGAAACATTCAAAAGTACACTAACAAATATCAAATTGTACATTATCTATTCAAGGTTGGGATTAGAATTAGTCTGAAGGCAATGCTGAAATAGAGTTTTGGGAAGGAGAGTGAAGTTAAGAACAATCTGGCAGGACTGTGTCAATAAGGCACACAGAAGAATAACAGGAAACTTCTAATTTCTACCAGCATACACTAAAAGCAAAATGGTTTCACTGTTTGCGGCTAAATGTAGAAAAATCAAATATGACAATCTTTTATGGCCACCTGTGCTGATCTTTGATAGTGTTGCCCACCCTTTTTTAAACTGCTTTAGCAATGGAAGAAATCATAAAACCATGGGTGAGTCAACCTGACATGCCCTCTCTGTAGCATCCCGTTGATCACACACCTTTAAACCATGAATTTGCTGTCAATTGAGATATGGCGTCCGTTGGGATGAAGCTAGTTACTTTCCAAGTTTTCTAAACCTACTGGGAAACGAGAAGTGTTAACGGGCAATCAGGAACTGACAAACAGAAGTTCGCCTGTTTGATGTCACATATTTTATATACCATAACAGAATACAAAAAAAAAGGCACCGATTGCTGCTGAACGTGCTGTAGCGTTAACACTTCATGAAGTGCCACTCTCTCAGGCAGCACACCATTGGTTTACAGAAAAAAGTCTACTTGACTGTGCTGGATGATCATTGCTCAGCTGGTAAATGTGACGTGAGCTGCGATTTTCAGTCGTGAAATGTGACATGTTGCAGCCATGAGACTAGCAACTGCAGTCAGCAAATCTGACATAGTCCACGAGAAAAAGTCATGTAATGTGACATTGGCTTTAGTCTGTAATCCTCCCCATGACTAGAAAATTTGAGAGCATTTTATTGTCAAGCCAAGGGTGTGGACACATCTCAATGTGTGACATCACCTTAACACTAGAATTACCAAAGTCTACGAAAAAACACGTAAATCCGGCCCACCTTAAATCCTTTGCACCTCTCCATCAGTGTCTTTTGTCCTGTAAACGTGCCGATAAAGACAAGTAGCCTACTATTCCATCCCCCCATCGCCGCAGAATGTGCACAAAGTTCTCCCAGTTCCAGTCTTTATTATCTGGGAGGGAAGTGCTGGAGTTTTGGAGTGGAAATAATAGATTGTTATTTGGAACACATGCATTTCATGTGTGTTACGTTTCTACAATAATCCGTGTAAACACATTGTTAAAACAGAAAAGTTTTTCATATTTTAGCAATAAATGACAAAATGCAGGCATAAACTTTATAATGTGTGAAGCCTGAAGTCCAAAGATCAAATAAACACTTTCACAAAAGGTTCAAGGATGATACAAGAGCTTCCGTGGCGTAGCGGTTAAGAGTTGCTGACTTGTAATCAAGAGTCTCCCGGTTCAATCCTGACTGCCTCCTGTATCTACCATTTTCAGTAGTGAGCTGCTCTTATCGTTAATATTATACAATAAACACATACATTTGGTTTGCATCTGTAACGGACGGTGTACATTTATAGTACTTGTAAAAGTTAGTGTTTTTTACTTTTCACTTTTATTCTCTCAGTCACGATCACGATACATACTGCCGCCACAAAAAGAAATCTGACCCTGTTACATTTTTATTTGAAACTAAAATATTTGAAACTTTATTTGAAGCCACAAAACAACACAAAAAAACACAGAGACATAGGTATACATGGTATTTGGAATTATTCATTTTATGACCTGAATTTTCGGAAAACATTGTGGCACAGATGCAACATTATTCATATTATTCATATTCATTCGCATAACATCTTGCGGTTGTAATCAGTGACTGTGTGTTTTTTTTTCCTTCGATCTTGCCAGTCCCCACATGTTGCTGTATGGTGGTGTTTCTTTTGTACTCCAGGACATGCAGAGAAAAGAATAGTACAGAGAGGTCAGTTCAGTGCTATAGGCAATCATCAGATTCAAATGTTAACAGTTCACACACAATGCAAGGACCGTCCTTCCTACATTTACGACATGTGTACCTGTTGCAATGTACGCACTTCTCTCTGTGCTGTGGTTTCTTTTACACACCTGAAAGAAAGAGATAATATATGTGACATTCTGAAGAAATCATTTTATGACCTGAACAGTAGAAATCATAAAACAATATCACATTAATGCAATATTACTTGAAAACGAAGAGCATCAGATCAGCTGTAAATGTATTGAAAACGAAGAGCATCAGATCAGCTGTAAATGTATAGTATTTGTAAAATGTAGCTTTTTTTCAGTTTTATTTTCTCAGTCATGTTGACGCTCTCTGTCGAACCCCGATCTGACTC
Organism: Polypterus bichir lapradei; assembly: GCA_026402145.1. Classification (NCBI taxonomy): domain Eukaryota; kingdom Metazoa; phylum Chordata; class Cladistia; order Polypteriformes; family Polypteridae; genus Polypterus; species Polypterus bichir. Next base: position 110,019,638 of record JANRMT010028174.1, on the reverse strand, counting down.
TAACTAAAAGCGCCAGTATAAATTCACACCCAATATGATGAGGTTAGTTCTCAAATAATATTGCATTAGTGTGACAATGTTTTCTGATTGGTACTATTCAGGTCATAAAATGATTTCTTCAAAATGTCACATATATTTGTCTCTTTCTTTTCTGCCCGGTGCTGCGTTGACATCGTTCACCAGAAGGCGTGAGCTTATTCTGTGCGAGCAGGAACACGCAGCTAGCCGGTTGCTTGTGCTATAACACACTTGACCTGGCGGCGATCAATGCGCATGTACTGTGCAAGGTATGCACGGGGTCCACTGAGAAAAGAAGAGTGTTCATGGTTCACCTTGCACAGAGGAACTTCGTCGTTGCTTCTGACAAGAAAAGGCGATGGATAAAGCAAAAGAGGATGCAACATCAACAAGTTTCTGTTCCAAGACCACCGCTTCCCCAGCCCCTTCAGTGTAATAGTAACACAGCACAGAGAGAAGTGCGTACATTGCAACAGGTGCACATGTTGTAAATATAGAAAAGAATGGTCCGTGGGTGTGTGTGAACTGTTAACATTTGAATCTGATGATTGCATATTGTGTGGAACCGACCTCTCTGTACTATTCTTTTCTCTGCATGTCCTGGAGTACAAAAAACACTCCACCATACAGCAATGTGGAGACTGGCAAGATCGGGAAGACAAAAAAAAAAAAACGAAACACGTGGTCACTGATTACAACTGCAAGAAGGTGTGCAAATGAATATGAATAATGTTGCATCCATGCCGCAATGTTTTCCGAAATGTACTATACAGGTCATAAAATGAATAATTCCAAATATCATATATACCTACAGTACAGGCCAAAAGTTTGGACACACCTCCTCATTCAATGTGTTTTCTTTATTTTCATGACTGAAGGCATCAAAACTATGAATGAACACATGTGGAGTTATGTACTTAACAAAAAAGGTGAAACAACTGAAAACATGTTTTATATTCTAGTTTCTTCAAAATAGCTACCCTTTGCTCTGATTACTGCTTTGCACACTCTTGGCATTCTCTTGATGAGCTTCAACAGGTAGTCACCTGAAATGGTTTTCACTTCACAGGTGTGCCTTATCAGGGTTATTTAGTGGAATTTCTTGCTTTATCAATGGGGTTGGGACCAGCAGTTGTGTTGTGCAGAAGTCAGGTTAGTTGGACGATCATTTATTTTTCAACAGCACAATGACCCCAAACACACCTCCAGGCTGTGTAAGGGCTATTTGACCAAGAAGGAGAGTGATGGAGTGCTGTAAATGGTCATGAAAATAAAGAAAACACATTGAATGAGGAGATGTGTCCAAACTTTTGGCCTGTACTGTATGTCTTTGTTTTTTGTCAGTGCGGCTTTGACATCATGGACCATAAGGTGCAGACTAATTCAGCATGAGCAGGAACAATCAAAAAAACTGAATAAAATAAATTCAAGTCACGGTGAGAAATGAAGGCGGCAGATTCACCAGCGTTTGTGTGTCATCTTTTATACCTCCAGATCTGAGAATTTCCAGTTCCATTGTCTCAAAACACCACTCACATCCACATTTATTCCCAGTTTCAGATAAAATGTAACCGCGTCAGATCTCTGGGAGGAGTTAGGGTGTTGTATAATGATTGTGACTGAGAGAATAACTAAGTCTTAACTTTTACAAGTCCTATAAAATTACACTGGCTGTTACAGGCACAAATCAAATGTATATTTTTATTGTATAATATTAACAATAAAAGTAGCTCACTATTCAAAATGGTAAATTTGCAGGGGAGATGGTTTCAACCTCACAACCTCAGTTCTAACTGCTGAAGCACGGAAGCTGTCGTATTGTACTTGCACTTTTTGTGAAAGTGTTTATTTGATATTTGGTCATCAGCCACATTATACACACATTATACAGTTCATTTGTACATTTTGTCATTTATTAGTGAAACGTGAAAAACGTTTCTGTTTCAACGATGTGTTTACATGGATTGTTGTAGACACAAAACACACATCAAATTATTTCCCTTTACAATTCTGGGTAGCTCACTCCCAGATAATCAATCAAGGCAGGAACTGGGAGACCTTCTTGCCCGTTCTGAGGTAATGGGGGGATGGGTGGTACAGCAGGCTGCTTGCTTGGGCTTATTGACACATTTAGAAGACAAAACAGGCCGACGGAGAGGTGCGAAGGGATTTAAGGTGGGCAATATTTACGAGTTTTTTCATTGGCTCTGGTAATTCTAATGTTAAATAGCCAATGACTTTTGCTAATAAACAATATGACCACATCTATGTCAAAACAGAAAATGTTATCATCTGTAAAACAAAAAAAAATGCCAAAATAGCAATGCACAAATAATAAAAATGAATAAAAATTGTCATAAAACAAAAATCAAACATACAGCTAACAACTAAGGCTGGCAACACATTCTTAATATGTACTATATAATTAAATGCTATGGTCTCTGTGTGTGTGTGTATGTGTGTCTGATCCCTCTGAGTAATTTGAGTAAATCATGTTTTGGTGACATGTTCAAAAGAGGATGTGCTGTCCACATGAGGAGAAGTAAAAGCATAGGAGGCACACTATGAGTTGCCTTCAAAAATTGAAGAGATAAGCAAGGTGACTCAAAATGACAGAGTCTGAGTAACAAGCTTTACAGGAACATGCTTGAGAGATGAAACGCCATACAAGAGAGGTTCAAACACACAAGGATACTGAGGAAAGAAGTGTAATTGCACATAGGTTCAGAGAAATCAAATATTTTAATGGTTGAAGGACAAATTTTGGAAGGAATATATCGCATTTTCTCTATGCACAAAGTTTTCCGAATAGTGATGGTCATAATTTTACATTTTTGGACCAACTTCATCAACTTTCATAAAAAACAAACTTATAAGTGTTGTCTCTGACTGGTTTGGGGATGCCGATGATTGACAATTGAGCACAACATGAGCTGAACTCAATTCTAATATCAGGGCACAATTGTGCATGGGCAAGGATTAAGTAGACTGCCGGTAATTATTCATTCATTTGAATATATTTAGTGCTCTGCAGAGCTTTTGTTTTAATAAAACTTTCTGCAATTCAAGGCTGAAATTCCATGGGGATATAAAGCAGAACAAGTGGCATTTAAGTATCAGCTTGGGCAGTGCTGCAGGAATATTTAATGAGGCATCAACCCTAGGACTGGAACATAAAGCACATAAGCGCTCAGAGCTCCCCTTGCCCAAATTGTCACTCCATTCTGTAGAACAGCTAAACTAAGAGCCAGGACCCCTAGATATACTAATAGAGGTGGTCTGCCAACCTAATGTGCTCTTACTAAAAAGGTAGCTGATTTGGCTGAAAACCAGAGGCCCTGTGGAATGTAAAGCTGTCTGAAGCACCCAGTAAAAGATATTTAATTTAACAGCGTCAACTCTTGCTGAGACAAATCAGTCAGCTTAATGAGCATGGCAGGCACAGGATCTGTCTCAAGCCACCTACACCACCACTGACAGATCCACGGCTCAGTAACAACTGGATGCACTTAACAGCTCACCCTGTCAGCTTTGCCGACGGTTAATAAACTGAACGAAGACGCATTGGCGTCAACGGTGGCTCTGTTCACCGACCCATCAAGTCTGCCTGTCTAGAAATTCCTTGTTCAAATGGTAAGAGATAATTCATTTTAAACAAAAGCCAAACAGCACAATTCGGAAGGGATGCTTTCTGAAGAAGTCATTATCACGGGATAACAAAACATGCATCTGAAAACCCCTTAGAATAGGGATGGGAAAATTTTTTTTGATTAGATTAGATATACTTTATTAATCCCAGAAAGGAAATTCAATGGTAGGTGCTGTGATGGCAGGCCATATTATCAATAACCACTCACACAGTGGGCAATATAAAATCAAAGTGTGCCTAAGACCTTAGGTAATCCAACACATGTTAATGAAAAACATTTGACTTTTAATAACAAAAGTTTCAAGAAATGGTTTATATAGTTTTTTATTGAGATTTATTAAGAGTAAAGCTAAAACACCAGTAAGAGGATAAAGACTTTGCCGTGTGAAGTCTTGAAACCAAATCCTGAACTATGAACATTTGTAAAAATCAAGAAATGTTGGTAAACTTATTTTTAAGTTCACTGTTGACTAGTGTTGAAGTAATTCGTGATGCAAGACGTGAGAAACATTGTACACATTAACAGCAAGTGGAGATGAAACAATTGCAAAATTGGTCTTATGACCCCTGTGAGACCAAGTTTCAAATTCAACACAATGGATGGCAATCCACTAGACTGAATGTCTAGTAAAGTCCACACATTTCCTTAAATTTGGAAAAACAGCACAGAGAAAAGGGTCAATTAACAGTCTATACCAACACTGACAGGAGCTCACATGGAAAGCTGTAACTGTCCTCTTCTGACTCGGTTATGATGCATTTGAAAAATGTACTTACCGCCTGAATATATGATCGCGATGTTGCTGCTGATAAGTGAATTTTATGCCACATCTCACCAAATACAAGGGTAAAAGTACAGTAATGCAGAGTTCACATACCAACAGAGTTTTAGGGACGCCAACTTGCAACAATTCTCATTCTCACTTTAGGGAATTCACATAAGGTTATGTTCAGATTTTTGAGAGAAACACAAGATCACTCTTGATTTGCTACCATGTCTGCCAAAAAGAGTAATTAAAAATAAACTACTTTTTAATAAACTAAAACTAAATGTATTAAAGGTATATATATTAAGTCACTCCAAAAGCAAATTCAACCACTAAAATGCCTTGATTAGGTTATATTTTTATTTTATATAGCTGGCTGATGTAAAAGTGTAGCTTTGTTTTCTCAGAGTTGTCTGACTCAGAGCTCCAACTTCATTGGAGGTTCAAGTGAAATTTATTACTTCATAACTTAGATGCTCCATCTTTTCAACAGCACGTGAACACAGCAAAATAATCAGTATTGGTCAATCCATTACCAAAAAACTCTCTTTTTTATTTGTTTAGGAAACCTTACATCTTCTACCTTCCTCGTTTCACATTTATAAACAGTGTTTGTTATACTCATTTGTGCAAAGACCCTGAATCATGTCTGAAGTTCTGCCTTCATGTTCATCGCCGATAAAATAAGCCATGTGCAAAGTCAAATGCTTTCTTCACATGCAGGACAATGGCAAGCAAGCAGCTATAAACATACACACTCACCCTACCAAGCAGCAGCAGTACAGACTGTTCCTTTTTAGAAAGTCAAAGTTTTGTTTATTTAGTTTTTGGATGACACCACATGGCAACTTACATCAGGCAATTTTACCTTCATATTAGGCCTGAAAAAGTATTATTTTTAAAAGTAGCCCATGAGCTGCTCACAACCATGCCACATGCTGGGTCTGGCCCACAGGAGGTAGATTGCCCACCCCTGTATTCAACAATTACTCATAACTGACTTTGCCAGTTATTCCCAAATAAAATATCATGCAGAAGCCACTTCTTTTCCCACAACAGAGAAATAAAAATGAGAACTGAAGGCTAACGCAAGACAAAAAGACTTCACGCTAGGGGATAGCAAAATGCATTTTCTAAAGCATTACCGTATTTACTCGTGTACCACGCGGCCTCATGTAAGACGCGCACCCTAATTTTTACAAAGAAAATTGCGAAAATCGTTTTTCCCCGTGTACGATGCGCGTTGTGATTGTATAAGAAGCATTTAGAGATAGAGTGAGAAAGAGCGTGAGCAAGCAAGTGAGAGAGAGAGCGCGAGTGCACGAGCAAGTGAGTGAGAGAGAGAGAGAGAGTGTAAGTGAGAGAGAGAGAGCATGAGCAAGCGAGCGAGAGAGAGAGAGGGAGAGAGCGCGAGCGAGCGAGCGAGCCCAAGCAGAAGAAGTAAACATTACAGAATTACATTTCCTCGTGTATGACGTGCACCTGATTTTCTAATGCTAATTTTTGGGAAAAAATGTGCGTGTGGTACATGCGTAAATATGGTAATTGGTAATGAATGTGAGGGAGTCAGTCTGTTTTGGTTTTGTATACCAAGGTCTTCTCTTCTGCCTATCCACTACTTGTTCTCATATTTTGGGGTATTTGCTGATATATTTTTTCTTATTCAATGCACCATGGCCAACATAATGGTTTGAGTTTAGTCATCAGACTGGACTATATCGATCAAGCATGCTAGAATGTATTGTTCTCAAGCACTTTGGCTACATTGCAGAAATGTACAGATAAATATTGGTGGCCTATCAAGTGTTACACTTTTGTGGGTTCTTTTGGAAAAATTTGCACCATAGGGTATATAAAATTGAGAATCAAACAAAAAAATGCTTGATGTTTTAGAAAACACATACAGAAACACTACATAAAAGCATCTGAAAAATGTACAGAATGTATGTCACAGAAATGAAAAAAATGGCTTTGATGTAATATTCAGAACCTACACACTTGGGTCTACAGCCTAGTGCTACTTAAGTTGCCAAGTTCTACTGCAGTAAAAAGATGTGTGCACATTTTATGTTGTCTATATTATATTGTGTTAGAAGTGGTTAACCTTTTTGGTTTGACTTTTCCTTTAATTTGAGAAATAGCCAATAAAAAGAACTACCTGTAATACATGTGTCAAAAACCTCACTCAACCTTCACAATACTAGTTAGAAATGTATAGTTTAGATAAATTGTGTATGTATGTATATACAGTATACACGTGTGTGTATATATATATATATATATATATATATATATCTATTATATAAAAAATCCTGAGAGAAGGCAAGACTTTTTAGCCTGGGAGGAGACAAGACACTTTTTCAGAGAGATAATTTGATGTCCCGTGATACGAGACATTGTACTAAGAGATTTAACCATGCCCAGGGCCAGAAATAAAAGACAAAGTAGAACGTCTTAAAGAGGTTCAAAAACGTTGGCGCAATACACATGCAGAGCAGGTTAGGGATTAGGAAAGTACGAAAAGTCTCAAAAAAAGATAGTAAAGATCGCATTAGTTCAAACAAACAGAAATTATTACTCAGTGAAATAACAGAACAGTGAAAAGAGATTGAATATATGGACATTGGTGATATGACAGAAGTATGTAGATATTGTTTGGCTTTAAAGTTAAAGTTGGAGGCTTGTAAATCGTCTAATTCGTGCTGCCATCAGGGAAAAGTAGTGCTTCTTCCCAATGAAGAGGCGTATCCATGAGAATTAAAAGATTTGTTGTTTAGTTAAAGTGAAATCCACATAGGCAAATGACAGAGATGTGAAGTGGCTGGCGCGTAGCGCAGGCCGGGGGGTTGGCAAGCGAAGCCCCCTAGTTTTACATATATATTACATAAACACACATTTATAACAAATTTGGACCCTTCCTAAAGCTTGTTATTTAGTAATGTGATATATAAGCTAACATTCAATGTTGTGCAGTAAGCATGAAAGCCACTGGTTTAGTACCAAAAACTGACTCACTATGTCACCTTGAGTAAGTCTCTTTCATCTGGCAGTTGTCCAGTGGTAGAAACATGGAAATATTTGTGCAGCACTTTACCTAGGATAACAAGAGGTGGTATTCATAGGGGCAAGATGCTATATCAGAGTGGCTTTGTCAGTATATATTCACACAGCTTGAATAAATAGGGAGGCACCTGTAAAGAGGATTTCACTGTATTACATTTGCAAAGCACCCAGAAATATGTAACTTTCTGTAAATGAGCTTTGAGAGATAAGGAAATACAGTATTTGAATAGTGCATTATAGCGCCTGCTGAGTGTTATAACATCTTTGGAAAATTCCAAGGACCAAAAACAATAAACTATACATAGTGCCTTTAGAAAGTATTCAGACACCTTCACATTGTTCACATTTTGTTATGCTGCAGCCTGGTGCCAAAATAATTTAAATTAATTTTCCCCCATATGAAGCAACAATCAATACCCCGCAATGATAAAGCCAAAATAGATTTTAAAGATTTTTTTTTCCAATTTATTAAAAACAAAAAAATGAAATATCACATTTACATGTGTATTCAGAATTTGCTATGACACTTGAAATTTGGCTCAGGTGCATCCCATTCTATTGATCATCACTGAGATGTTTCTACATCTTGATTGGAGTCCAACTGTAGTCAATTTAATTGATTGCATATGGTCAGAAAAATTACACACCAGTCTATAAAAGGTCCCACAGCTGATAATGTGTAAGAGAGGAAAAAACTAGCCATGAGTTCAAAGCAATTGCCTTCAGTGTTTAAAGGAAGGATTGTGACAAGGCACAGATCTGGAGAAAACTTAAAACAAATTTTGCAGCACTGAGGGTTCCTAAGAGAATATTGCCATTCATAATTCCAAAATGTATCTAGTTTGAAACAAGCATGACTCTTCCTAGACCTGGTCAACAGGACAAACTGATCAACTGTGGGAGAAGGGTCAAGGTAAAAAAAGGTGACCAAGAACCAGATGGCCATTCTGGCTGAGCTCAGGAGAACCTGTATGGAGATTGGAGAAACTTCCAGAACGACAACTATCACTGCAACACTCCACTGATATCTGAATTTTATGGCTAGGCAGAAGCCTCTCCTCAGTATAAGACCCATTGAAGCCCACTTGGAATTTGCAAAAAGGCATCTGAAGGACTCAGACTGTGAGAAACAAGATTCTCTGGTCTGATGAAACCAAGACTAGAGTCATGTATGGAAGAAACCAAACATCGCATGTTACCTGTACAATGGCATTTTAATAAGAAAGCATGGAGGTGCAGCATCATCCTTTGGGGATGTTTTTCAGCTGACTACAGAGATATCCTTAATGAAAACCTGCTGTGGAACTCAAACTTTGCTGAAGATTCACCTTCCAACAGGACAACATCCCTAAGCACAAAGCAAAGACAACACAGGGGTGGCTTAGGGACAACTCTGGGAAAATTCTGGAGTTGCCTAGGCACAGCCCAAACTTGAACCCAATCGAACATCACTGGAGACACAGATTGTGCTTAAGTAGATCTGCAGAGAAGAATGACAGAATATCCCCAAATCTAGGTATGCAAGGCTGCAACATAACAAAATGTGGAAAAAGTGAAGGGGTCAGAATATCAGGGACACCTGCTGACAAAATAAAATAGAGCAACGCATTAAATAGTGAGTTAGTAGGAAACAATTCAAGTATTCTATTGAAGAGACACCCTAAAATTTAGAACTGCCACAACAACTAGCTACAAAACTGTATTACCACTATCACTGTCTATTAAATCCTGTTCAATGCCGACAGAAGACATTTGGAGGGTGTTCAGTGATAGTTTACACTTGGCAACACTTACAGACTCAATGAGGAGGTCTCCTACTTTCTGCTTGTCGTGCCACTCTTGCACACATGTCAGGATCTGCTCAAGAAACTGTTCATGGTGCTCCAGGATTTCAGGGATCTGATAGAACATCTCATCTACCAACCCAGGATCACAGATGACAGAGTTCTCGGGCTGCTTCAGGGGCCTCATGTAGCCCTGGAGAAATACAAATAATAAATGACAAGGTGAGTTATGCCATTCAACAGATACAAACTTACGGGAGCAGAGAGCTGCAACCAGCACAGGTAGGCAAAGGTCAGGCTGGAGTGTACACCATTTCACATGTGCAGACTTAAAACACAATTTTACAGAAAGAAACTTTCTATATACCCACCTACCTTTGTCACACATGCACAAGAATGCCCTCTACACACATGCGGGTTAGATAAACTGAGATAGGCTGTACAAATTACTTGTAGGCAGATTTCTTGTAGGTAAACATTATAAATGAACAATACAATGTTGAATTAACTGCAAGGTTTAAAGAAACATAAATAATTTTGTAGCCAAGAACAATTCGTAGAACTGTAACAATAATTATCACAATAGTTCTGTAATAATATTAAAATGTCATAGAGCATGTAGAATGCACCAGAGTTGTAATGTGCAGCGTTAATGCTGAGAGACAAATCAAGCAGTAGGTTCAGGAAGCAAACACACCGTCCTAAGCAGCACTCCTAGCAGATTCCTATGAAGTGTTTGCCTGTCTCACTGCTGCCGTCTTGAAAATCTTTCATTACTCCATGTCAAGTATAGCCCTCATCACAAATGGGCATTTGTTCACTTATTATTTGCCCTAGACAAAACCTGAATATGACCTTTTTTGTTTGTCATAATATAAACATTTAGAAAAGAATGAACATAATTATTGAGCAGCAAATGCAAAAATGTTGTTCTTTTTCAACATAAAAATATATGGAAATTCTCAATGATTATTGTGGGCAACATAGGTGTGTGAAATCCCTGTTTTGTTACAGAGCTGCTTTGAATTTTTAATTCTTTTGTTGTGTTCTAGAGATACCAAAACTAAAAGGCACAAAGACCCAGAGAAAACTTGTAGGGAGGTCATCTCAGGTTTGTATTTTTTTTTTACATATTTATACATTGAAAATTTAAATTTTAATAGCTTACAGGTGCTGGTCATAAAATTAGAATATCATGACAAAGTTGATTTATTTCAGTAATTCCATTCAAAAAGTGAAACTTGTATATTAGATTCATTCATTACACACAGACTGATGTATTTCAAATGTTTATTTCTTTTAATTTTGATGATTATAACTGACAACTAATGAAAGTCTCAAATTCAGTATCTCGGAAAATTAGAATATTGTGAAAAGGTTCAATATTGAGGACACCTGGTGCCACACTCTGATCAGCTAAATAACTCAAAACACCTGCAAAAGCCTTTAAATAGTCTCTCAGTCTAGTTCTGTAGGCTACACAATCATGGGGAAGAGTGCTGACTTGACAGTTGTCCAAAAGTCAACCATTGACACCTTGCACACGGAGGGCAAGACACAAAAGGTCATTGCTAAAGAGGCTGGCTGTTCACAGAGGTCTGTGTCCAAGCACATTAATAGAGAGGCGAAGGGAAGGACAAGATGTGATAGAAAAAAGTGTACAAGCAATAGGGATAACCGCACCCTGGAGAGGATAGTGAAACAAAACCCATTCAAAACTGTGGGGGAGATTCACAAAGAGTGTACTGCAGCTGGAGTCAGTGCTTCAAGAACCACCACGCACAGACGTATGCAAGACATGGGTTTCAGCTGTCACATTCCTTGTGTCAAGCCACTCTTGAACAAGAGACAGCGTCAGAAGCGTCTCGCCTGGGCTAAAGACAAAAAGGACTGGACTGCTGCTGAGTGGTCCAAAGTTATGTTCTCTGATGAAAGTAAATTTTGCATTTCCTTTGGAAATCAAGGTCCCAGAGTCTGGAGGAAGAGAGGAGAGGCACAGAATCCACGTTGCTTGAGGTCCAGTGTAAAGTTTCCACAGTCAGTGATGGTTTGGGGCGCCATGTCATATGCCGGTGTTGGTCCATTGTGTTTTCTGAGGTCTAAGGTTAACGCGGCCGTCTACCAGGAAGTTTTAGAGCACATCATGCTTCCTGCTGCTGACGAACTTTATGGAGATGCAGATTTCATTTTCCAACAGGACCTGGCACCTGCACACAGTGCCAAAGCTACCAGTACCTGGTTTAAGGACCATGGTATCCCTGTTCTTGATTGGCCAGCAAACTCGCTTGACCTTAACCCCATAGAAAATCTATGGGGTATTGCGAAGAGGAAGATGCAATATGCCAGACCCAACAATTCAGAAAAGCTGAAGGCCACTATCAGAGCAACATGGGCTCTCATACCACCTGAGCAGTGCCACAGACTGATCGACTCCATGCCACGCCGCATTGCTGCAGTAATCCAGGCCAAAGGAGCCCCAACTAAATATTGAGTGCTGTACATGCTGATACATTTCATGTTCATACCTTTCAGTTGGCCAACATTTCTAAAAATCCTTTTTTTGCATTGGTCTTAATTGATATTCTAATTTTCCGAGATACTGAATTTGGGACTTTCATTAGTTGTCAGTTATTATCATCAAAATTAAAAGAAATAAACATTTGAAATACATCAGTCTGTGTGTAATGAATGAATCTAATATACAAGTTTCACTTTTTGAAAGGAATTACTGAAATAAATCAACTTTGTCATGATATTCTAATTTTATGACGAGCACCTGTATATTCAAAGGTAGGCTTTACTGGAAAAAATGCTAAGGTTTATAGTAATAGATGTTGTGTTTTTTTCCCCAAGATGCCCAGACAGAAACTCAATTTTACATATATAGACTATTTTATAGTGTGATGGGTTCAGTGGGAGTGGGCTTAATAAGAATTCATTGAATTAAAAAGTTACAGTTTACCTCCCTTAGATGTTAAGCTTTTTGATAGGCTGACTGTGATATAGCGGGTCTGTCGCACTGAACGGATGGCCAGTTTTCAAATAAATAATTGCCAGGGGCATGTGAGCGGTTCCGGGCACGTTGTGGTGCGGGCGTTTCCGCACTTAGGTGCACAGGTATGGGTTCATCCATGGTCAGAATTAAGCTGGGAGCTGCTAATCACCACACCTGTGCCATGTCCCCATATAAAAAGGAGACAGGGAAGGGAAGGAAAAAAAAGAGAAAAAAGATGAGGGTTAAGGAGAGAAGAAGGTAGGAGGCAGTAAAAACCAGTGTGGGAGTGAGTGAGCGAGTAGGCTCACTGGAGCGAATGCAGGTAGCTGTGAGGAGAGCCCGGGAGGAGTGTATGGCTGACACTCTGGGTGGATGGATAGGGTCGCTCCCGCTGAGCATTTCCGAGGAGAAGGAGTGACCAGAATTATGGACCATGGAGGTTGAGGCAGCTTGGGAGGGAAAGCCCCGGTGTGAGTGCCCTAGTCACCGGGGACCTGAGTCTTGGTCCAGTGAGGGAGCTGTATGTAGCCAAGAGAGGGAAGGCTGCCAGACCAGTTGAAGGTTAGCTGCACCTGCGGACTGGGTGACTCCCATGTTGTCCCCTATGGGAAAAGCAGGGGAGCCACCAGTTAAAAGGAGAAGGCACTGAGTTTTTAAAAAGGGACTTTAACCTCGTTGTAATGAGAATATTTATTGGATTTTTAACCTCCACCCATTTCACATGTTTTTATGGATTATTTATTTATTGAAAACGTTTTGATGCACTGCACTATTTATTTGAACACTTTTGCTTTGGTTTGTTTCAATAAAACCACTGAACACTTTTCCAGCATCCCATTGCTTAATATGTTTGGTCCCCATTTGCCAAACTCATCCGGTTACGTTATCGATGGTGTTGGGTTCAAGTGGTTCCCAAATGGTAAGGGGGAGCATGAAGGAGGACTGGCACTGTCACACTGACCTCCTGGCAAATTAAAGGTTTTGGCCAGAAACTAGCAAGTGCTATGCCAATGTGTGTATGACATATGGCAAAAGTTAAGGTTGCCATCAATTTAAGGAGTTTACCTACTCCCTCCATATTTGCATCAGGCTACTAGTCAAGTGTAAGGTAAGGCTATAATGGCAAAATAAAAGGTGCTGTTTACCTCTGATGTAACTGCAAAGGCACTATAAAGTGTTTTGATCTCTGCAACCCAAACATTCTGCCATCGGACTAGACCCGAATGCACACAATGTTGCTAGTGTACTCATAAATGGCCTGGTAGCATTACTACCACTGTAATATCAGGAAGAGTGCTGTCCATGCTGCACAGGTGGGCCTGCCAATCATAATTTTTCAACTTGTCCTGCTACAAATCCCTGGAATTAGGTTATCCATGGTGGTTGTCAAGATGACTGCCCAGCTAGAATACAACTGTTCCAAGGCCTTTTGGGTCCCTGCTGATGGAGCTCAGGCACCATTCTCCATACTTGCTAACCACCACCACGACGACCTTCTTCAGAAATGGAGAGTCCAGCTGCCAATCAGTCAGCTCTCTCTTTAAATGGGACTATTATCTTTGTGCTACAATGATGCTTATTGTGTGTTTTTTCATTTAATAACAAAAAATGGTCTGTGATGAGAACAAGACAGACATTGACCTCCGTCCCCATCCCCCCCAAATCACTGCCAACAGTTTCTGGCTTTCAGCCCGTGGAAGTCAATGTCTTCACTTGTCACTGGCAATCCTAGAGGCTGTTTTGTTTGGGAATCCCTCAGTGTTGGCTGAGCCTCTCTACTGATGTGATTGGCAATAAAAATGCTGATTAATAAGTGCTTTTCAGTTCTCTCTAACTCTCTTGCTCCATTAACAGTGGCCTACTTGCAAATGCCAAGGATGATTAACTTGGAGTTGTTTTACACTGGGGAAGCCTAGCCTTTAGCGTTTTGAAAACAAGTGCGAACTACAACAAAAGTCATCCCCAACCATCCCGCTCCACTTCCCCTCCCATCTCCTGCTAGTGACAAACACTACTGAGATACACAGTGCCCTACCTCATGGTGCTCTATCTGGATACTGTAAAGGTGCTATCCTTGTCCTGTGGTGCCACCTCATGGCTACTGATTTTCATGGCACCTGTTTTCAGTTCTGCATCTCAGTTCCTCCTTGCCACTACACCCTTGTGTTTAATTAGCCATCTTCATTCCAATGTCCATTTCCACAAACAAAAATAGTTTTTTTGAACAGACATGTACAATCACTACAACCCTCACAAAGGTAAATGTCTTTTCTTAATTGACAGCACTGCATCAAATATTGCTCTTCTTCCATTCTAAATGACATACCATACAGACTGCATGCCCACATACTTTATTAAAAATACAATATGTAAGAAAAAACAAACAAAACAGTAAACTTCTGATCACTTAACTCCAAGAAGAAAAAAAGATGCAGTAAATTCATTCATCTGGACTAAAATACCCAAACTAGTGAAGTCTGACCTCTGCAAACAGGAAGCTGTTGGTTAACTAAGAAAGAAAACAGAGGTTAACCTCTCAAACAGAAATTAGTTAAATGAAAGCAAATAGCCACTTGGATGTATATGAACTGAAAAGACTCAACAACGAAAGGCAGAATGCTGTGTGTCCCACCAGGGGTTGAGCTCTTACAATTTTTGATGAGGTGGCCTTTGGGACATCATCTCCCTATTCCCCATTATGAACACTACACCTAACTCCTGAGTACAACAAACATGCATTTATCTATCTGAGCCTATGGCTGCAGAATTTGGCTCCTTTGTTTTTTACAACACTCCACAGTAAAAGTGCTGCAGCCTCACAGACCCACTGTCCTTGGTTTGAATCCCATGCTTGGTTGTTGATCATTTAGAATCTGCATGTTCTCCGTGTGTCTGTGAGAGGATTTGCTCTGGATGCTCTGTTTTTCCATCCATATCCCAAAGACACACAGATTAGATTAACTATTGATTGCAAATTGTAAGTGCAATTACAGTGTTAGCAGTCCCCTCGTTGGACTGGTACCCCATCCAGGGTTACTTCCTGCCTAACACCAGATGTTGCCAAGATAAGTGTTGGTTCCCCATGATCTCTCAGCTGGATTCAGTAGGCCTTTGAATGTTAATTTTTTGATCAAGATCAGTTATGGCCTTTAGGTGACCTCTCTCTCTTTAAATAAACAAGCTTGCTTTTGCTTCCAGTCGACTAACAGATATGTCCGAAATATTTAAAAAGCACTGATAGTGGTATGGGATTTTCTTGCCTGAAATTGTTTATTAAGATCTGCTCCATTTTTTCTTTCTAAAAAGACTCTCCTGTTGATGAGCACACTCTGCAGGATATATTGTTTGTGCCTTTGTTGATTCAACACTATTTTTAAAATAAATGGAGCTGAAAAATGAAAGCTAGCAGACCAGTTTGTGACTAATAATGGCCTTAATATGCAACTGTCTACACCTCTTATGTAAACACACATGGCCAGACAATTCAGACTTCGCAGACACAAAGCAAAATAAGGCATGAAAGAAAAAAAAAAGGAATTTAATGAAATCAGCCTCAGATTAATGCAGCAGCTGAACTGAAAACCAGCAGCCACAGGGGGAAGATCGGGACCATGCAGGAACAAAGCCTAATTTAGAAGATTTTAGTTGATAAACTTTCCAAGACTGACAGCTTCTTATCACTGCACAGGCCAACACAGACTCAACAAGTTTCTGAGACTCTCTGGGAAAAATCCATTCATTATAAAGCTCAAATTTCAAAATGTAACCAGAGCAGGATTCTTATTTATGTTAATCTCGGAATGTCAAAAACAATAAAATAAAGTAGTAAATACAGAGATTACCAATTATTTGTATTTATTAGAGCTGTCTGTAATTCTTCAAAACCTTTCATTTTTCGAAATTTTCATTTCCTAACCCCTTAGCATAATATTCTCAAACTAGTGCAAACTACTTCAGCCTATTCCCCAGTTATCTTAATACAATGTGATGAAGATCTAGAGCAGCAGGAACTGTATGGAACACTCATGCAGACGCATACAGTCACCATAACTGTGTTTAAAAAAAAAACAAAAAACCACAACATCTGTGACTACAACTCTCCTCACAATTAACACTGCGTATGATATAATATTGTATGTCTCTATGATGAAACAAATCACAACCTGACATCTGGACGGTCAAACAAGACACCTCGTCAACTGGAGCAACATACTGGCTTAAGGTAGTGACCCTAGTGATCAGAGTTGGGTAGCAACGAGTTACATTTACTCCGTTACATTTACTTGAGTAACTTTTTAAAAAAATTGTACTTCTAAGAGTAGTTTTACTGCACCATACTTTTTACTTGAGTACATTTGTGAAGAAGAAACACTACTCTTACACCGCTACATTGGGCAACACTCAAATCGTTACTTTTTTTCCATTAGATACAGTACGCTATATTTTTGCCAGAGAGAATCCGCCAGTGGATCTACTACATGACTGCTTCACCAATCAGATGTAGCAACAATAATCACAAGACTCTGTTTCACCAATCAGACATAGCAACAATAATCATATGGCTAAGTTTCACAAATCAGACGTAGCCATGCAGTCTCATGACCACACACAAACTGTTGCATCCTAGTGGCACAAATTCCTCAGAGACAGCGGACAGGGAAAGAAAGAATACTGTACATGAAAAATGAGAGCCAACTGTTGCTGAAGCTTAACTATCACTTCACTGAGTGAAGAACAAGCACTTTTAACCAAAGATGCACAGACACAGTCAAGGTAAAGTGAGACTTCTTGTACGTGCACAAGTTGCCTTGTTCTAATGTTATTTTCTATCAGCTGTGCTATTTGGAGTGCAAGTGAATATGCAGTATTATACTGTCAGCGTAGCAGTGGTGCCCACACTGTTTTCGGCCTGCGAGCTACTTTTAAAATGACCAGGTCGAAATGATCTACCTACATTAAAAGCGCTATATATTAGTGCTGGGCGGTATGACCAAAATTCTATATTACAGTATTTTTCAAAATTATACCGGTTTCACGGTATTGAATGGTATTTTTTTCCCCATGCATGAGTGGATGTTAACCCCATTTCCACTGCAATTACTGGCTAAGAATAACCTATTCTACTGTCATGAGAATTGTACATTGTACAAAAAAACATTTTAATGTGCACACAAGTATTAATACAGGTTTGCATGGCCCCATAAAGTGATAGTTTTCAAGGGGGTGGCACTAATGAAGAGAAAGAATCACATTGCATGACAGTTGCAGTCAAAACATAGAGCCTTTTTATTGAGCAATATTTGCAAACAACTTAAACTTAAATTTTGACAATATATTTTCAACCATCCAAAGAGGCATTTAGACTTGGCAAAATATCCAGAGGTGCTTGTCAAAAGTTGTATTGCACTGAACAAAATAGTAAATATTTTTTGTAAACCAACTACACTTTGTTAATGTTAACAATCTCTGTCCACTGACATGTTAAAGTGACTTTTTAAACAACTTCACCATCATTAAACTGCATAATATTTAAACAATAAAATAAATAATAGTGCAACCAGTAATACTACTATTACTTCCAAGACTTCAAGCCCAGGTGCATTACACAGTATTCACCAAATAAAAATAAAATAAAATAAAACAAGTGCAACTTGGTGATGACATCTTTACCAACTGAACGTATTATTAAATAATTCCTCCCATATAAGTAACATTTCACGGACTGCCTTCTTCCATCTCCGAAACATTTCTAAACTTCGTCCTGTTCTTACGCAACACAGTACTGAAGTATTGATTAATGCCCGAGTCACCTCACGTACAGATCACTGTAATGCTATTCTTTCTGGCATCCCACAAAAACGTATCCATCGCTTACAACTTCTTCAAAATTCTGCTGCCAGGATAATAACCTGCTGTTCTAAATCTACTGAACCGATTCTCTCTCAGCTTCCGTGGCTCCCTATTAACTAAATACCGCTCTTAACATTTAAAGCTCTCCACACCTCACTGATCTCCTACAGCAGGGGTGCCCAATGCGTCAATCGCGATCGACCAGTAGATCGCAAAGGTAGTGCAGGTAGATCGTGTTGCATTCAAAAAAAAATTTTTTTTAAACGTTAGTCTATTATATATCCTACCTATGGCATTTTCCACTTGATTGACATAAAGGGCGGCCAGTTTGAGATCTCTTCTCTTCTAACACACTGGTCATACCGCACGCACGATCAAATGCACGAGCTACCGCAAAACTCTGGCTGTGATCTAGTTAGCTTTCCAATTTATATCGACTAAAGAAGGGATTTTAAAAAAATTGTTTGGGGAGGGTATGGGCTGGATTTTGAATTGGAAGAGGATTTTTTTCTCACAATGTCACAATCGAAGTGCGTTTGTCTGATCTGTCAATCTATCATTGCTATTCCAAAGAAGGAAAATGTGGAAAGGCACTTTTGAACTGTTCATAACAACTACGAAACTAACATCCTTCCAAAAAGCGATCTGAGAAAGAGAAAGGAGAGGGAACTAAAATCACAGTTAATCGGACAGCCATCATTTTTCACTCGGCTGAATTCAAAAGCTCCTTGCTGTAATATATGTTGTCATACCTTGCATAACTGAATAACCCTTATGGCACTATAACAATTCAAAACAGTTATGGTCACTACAGTATTTGGATTTAATAATCTTCATGTGGGAAAAGGCTGACTTGCATAAATAAGTAGAGCCGAATAATGCAGTCAAGGAGGTAGCACATTTCCTCATGTTTGGGTACTTTTCCTCTGTGAGTAAGTTCCAAAACTGTCCATGAGCCCCATACTTCAGCTGAATGTCATCCTGTAGTGTCAAAATCTCATCCTCCACTGTAGAGGTGTTTTAGGTGAAACAGTGTTGCAGTTTTTGATGTGGGTGAATCACCCTCAACATCTTCCCTAAATGGATAGCACTTAAATGTAGTGATTGGCTCAAGTAAAGCTGAGTCTTGAAATCGTCTGTCAAAATTTGACAGATAATTTTCAATCTGCTCTGTGTAGCGTATGCTGTCAAGTTGTGCACACGCCTTCCATTGCGTCTCCAGCTCTGACGCAAGGTTTTGGATGTTCCCCAAATCAAGGCGCTGCAGCTTTGAGGACAGATGTTGCATTTTTCGTTTGAAAGCATTAACTGAGCTAATCATACTGACCATGGTTTTCTCTTTTCCTTGCAACTCTAAATTAAGCTCATTCAACATGTTGGTCAGATCGGAAAAAAAGTCTAGCTGCCATTGATCGTTATTAAGTTGCTTGTATTCTGCATGTTTAATGACAAGGAGAAACTCCTTTTTCTCCGGCCAGGGGTCTTGAAATCTCAGCAGGAATTTCTCCCAAGCCATCTGCCTCAACGAAGGCCTCTTTTATCATCTCTCCATCTTGGAAGGACTTATGCTTAATGATCGAGTGACTCACCCGGAACGATGCTTTGGTGTGTCTGCCTTTGCTTTTGAATTCAGCCGAGTGAAAAATGACGGCTGTCCGATTAACTGCGATTTTAGTTCCCTCTCCTTTCTCTTTCTCAGATCGCTTTTTGGAAGGAAGTCAGTTTCACAGTTTTCATGAAAAGTTCAAAAGTGCCTTTCCACATTTTCCTTCTTTGGAATAGCAATGATAGATTGACAACCGCACTTTGATTGTGACATTGTGAGAGGAAAAAATCCTCTTCCAATTCCACATCCAGCCCATAGCAATTTTTTTTTTTTTTTTTTTTTTAAGTCCCTTCTTTAGTCGATATAAATTAGAAAGCTAACTAGATCACTTAGATAGCCAGAGTTTTGCAGTACCTTGCGTGTTTGATCGTGTATGCGGGATGACCAGTGTGTTAGAAGAAAAGAGATCTCAGACTGGCCGCCCTTTATGTTAATCAAGTGGCAAATGCCATAGGGAAGATATATGATAGACTAACATTGAAAAAAAATTTTTTTGAATGCAACATGATCTACCTGCACTACCTTTGCGATCTACCGGTCGATCGCGATCGACATATTGGGCACCCCTGGTGTACAGTATATCTTGTCACTGTAAGTAGTTTGCACTGTTCAAACATACATGTTACCTACTGTAGGTATTGGCTTCAAAAGCTTTTTTGTGAAAACTGAGATTTGGAACTTTGTGTTATTTGTGCATCTTTATTTTGTAAAGATGTTATTTATTTTTACTCATTTTTTATTTTATTATTTGGAAATAGCAGAATTTGCACATTATTTTATGTTTTTGTCTGTCTTACTACAACATTTCTAAAAAATAAATAATTTATTATGATCAGTTACTCAGTACTTAAGTAGTCTTTTCACCAAGTACTTTTTAACTTTTACTTGAATAATTTTTTGGATGACTACTTTTTATTTCTACTTGAGTAATATTATTTTGAAGTAACGCTACTCTTACTTGAGTACAAGTTTTGGCTATTCTACCCACCTCTGCTAGTTATGACCAGGTCACGAATGAGATATCATTACAACCCCCTCTGGCTGAACAAAACTGAGCCCCAGTGGACATAAAAAAAGGCCTCAGGCAAAGACAATGAGAAGGGTCAGCAAAGAACCATAGCTACAGTATGCAGAACAAAATGGAAAAAATCCATATGAAAAGTAACCGGATGTTGCAGTTATTAATGGACTTATTTATAGTAGCTGTCATGCAGGAGCTGTCGTCATTAGACAGCAATGAAGTAATTGAGCTTTACAGTGCTGGCCTAGGTGACGGCTGGGGATACAGGCATGATGCCTTGCTCTGGCAACTGCAATCAGTAACTCTACAACAGGCATTCCCCAAGTTCATTCCTGGGGCCCCACTGTGGCTACAGTTTTTCATTACAACCAGTTTCAGAAAAAAATGGTTTCATCTTACTTTTAAAAGATCAAATTACTTAAGTCTTTTTCTTCTCTTATTTTGCATCCAGGAATACATACTAGTATATTTACATGTAAACAAAAATTTGATATTTGCAATTTTGCTGTATCTTTAAATATTAACCTTTTTTACCATATTCTTTTTAATTCATCTTTTCATGTAGAGTTTACTCCTTAAATTATATCCAAATAATGACACTTAATGATGAACAGTGCAGACACAGGTGCAGATGAGACTGAATGTTAAGGTAGAGCTGATACTTCAATTTTACATTAATTTTTGTGCTAAGTGGTCCTCAAGTTCAGTCCAGCAGACTGCAATAACTGCAGGAGTTCATCTCAACCTCCTTCTGCTGTAAAATGAACTCCAGCCTGTATTAAACAAACTGTCATTTCCTAGTTTTCTGACTTTTATGTGTCAATCGAGAAACTACAAAATGGATTTGCCAAATATTTAGGGGAATGAAGCAACCACCTGCGTGTGTAACATTAATTCTTCTTGCTTTTTGAGATTTTGCTCTTTTTTATGTTCTGGTCATTCTCTCTTATTAATTAGCTCACACACACTATTAGTGGACATTAAGAGATGCTTATTAGACTACCAGCTCTAAAGAAGGAAAGCTTTATGTGCTAAACCAATGCATTATCATGCAACCAAGCTAAATCTCGGAGTCCTAGTTATCACTCAGAAAAATTTATTTCACTCCATGTGTTTTTTTTTTTGTTTTTTTTAAAAAAAAGGAAAAATTATCTGCAACTAAAAAAAATAATATTTTATATATATATATATATATCTTTTTATATATATCAAAGTATCTGTTAACATGCCACTAGATTCTAGGAGTGGCCTTAGTACTTCACCCAAGAACTAATTGCGCACATTTGCTTAAATAAACCAAAACTCAGAAGCAACTTGCCATTTTCTGGCTATGTTGGGAATGGAATATAGCTTCTAATAGTCAGTGGCACAACAGTTCCTTCCTAGGAATGGGTTCAGCTTTCTTCCATTTAATGGTTGTGTCAACTTGGCACATTTTCCCTGCACAAGTGTGGAGTTTAACTGGGTATTCAGCTTGACTCCATACATACAAAATGTGTGTGTTAGTTTAAATGACAGCTCAACATAGGCCTGTTCTAAGGTAGTGTGTTTGCAAACTGATATGTCATCCAGTGTTGGTTCCTTCCTTCCACCCAAAGTTACTGTCAAAATAAATTGATGTCTGCAGAAATCCTACTACAGTACTGGGTTAAGGAGCATAAAGTAACTTTGGAGTTACTGCCCTCTAGTGTTGACCAGAGGATTATAATTACTAATGAGCTCTATCTAGCAAGAGACAAAAGCCACAGAAGATGATATTAACTGATTAATATCAAGAAGTATTCAAAAATAGTTGCTAATGAAATAACGAAAAAAAAAATTTGAAGGAGCTCCTTCAGAAGAATCTGGAGCCAGAACTCTGAAGAGTTGAGGAAAATGCTTTCTATGTTTAAATTCATTGCATAGACCAACAGAAGGGATTTCAAAAGTGGGCATAGCTCTGACTTGTGTACAAAAAATGTCAGTGTGACTAGAAGAAACTGCATATGTGGCTGCATACTGCATACCGAGTCCAAATAATGACAGGAAAACCAGAATGGCAGTGTCTTCTTCCCTGGGTTCATCTGACTTTAAAATAAACCTCATGAGGACACATGTTCTTGGGCCATAAAAATAAGGCAGAATCAAATCGATCAATTTCTTATTTATTTATATAATGTCTACTGTATCTAAGTAAACTATAGCAGAAACACATATTAAGTTTACTAATTTAAATGTAACATCAGCTTTATTGGAATGATATAAAAACATCAATTTTGCATTACCAAACATTTGTAATTCATTAAAGAAAAGAATAATATAAAAACAAAACATCAAAGTTGCAGTGGGTAATGATGTTACCCTGAGGGTCTGTGCACACATTCCCTTTTGAAGAGTGAGTGAACTACCCATCATTTGTGAGTCTCTGCCTGGCGTGCACATCCTGGGCTGCAGACGGCAGTCTGGTGATTGTCTCCTGTTATTAGTGTTACTTTCTTTGTGTTATTTAAAAGCATTTAAAAGCTGAAGAGGGATTTGTTTTTCTAAATTCCTTGGTATTTTGTGCATTTGTCTCTGCTGCTGCATTTTCAGTGGGACCACACAGGCTACAGTATATTTTCAAGGGGTCCACCTTCTCCTTTTGTGGTCAGCATTTCCAATTGATACGGATTTACCTCAGGTATTGTAATTTTGGCCTCAAATCATTGTCTTTCAGGACCAGGTCACTGAGGGAGTCTGGAGCTTTATAATGCCAACAGCTTCCCAGGATCTTCTATCTATGCAGGATAAAGAGACAAGACCAACTGTACCAAATCCTCTGAGACAAAGCCTAGAAACAATGAGGAATGACTTAAGGACCACTGCAGATTACTTTTTGTCCGGCTTATCCAGTTCATCTGACCTCATTATTAGACTCATCTTTTGAGACTTGCAATACAGTATTATATATAAGGACTCTATTTATATACTAATTATGTATCTATGCTATGTAAACTTGTATTGATTTATTGTTATGTATTCATTATTATCCTTACCTAATTTAATTTGCTTTTCTTTTCTTGTTACTTTCTCTTTGACATAATTTTAAGCTACATCCTGATATGAAAATGTGCTACAGAAATAAAAATTGGTTGTTTTAACAAGGGGTTAATGCTTTAGACATGGCTCATTGTGTTCTTGTACACATGCAGGAAGAATTTACACAATTCTTAACTCTTTACGGAATTATCAGATAATTATCTAATGTGTTACACCAGACTACATCAGCCTAGCCAGTATTAAACTGTCAGAGAAAAGAACAGAAAACTGGACTTCATGTACAAACTGCTGACTATACATGACAATACGAACATCATAGTCATCTGCATAAATGCAAATTAGAACTAGATGGTATTACCCTATATGAAGTGCAAATCAACAAACTTGAGGCAATTGACAAAGATGCATTAAAACGGGGACACGTTTAGTGGCTACTTTTTGTTTCTCTGTCCCATAGCCTCCTACGTTGTCACTTTCTTTTTGTCCATTCTGATAAGCTTTACTATGGCAAAATACTGAGCCAGGCTGACTAGGTTCGCCTTTTCAAAACAACATCTTTCATCTCCTCCTAAGGAATTGTCCCAGGCCAGTCAAGTGATACTGTTTACACTTTTACAACTTTGACCATGGCATGGCAGGCTTAGGTGCCTCAATGACCCATGTTGCCTGAAGATATGTGATCCTGATATGGAAAACCATGGCAAATTGGTCTAGGAGAAAGACTAGACAGAGAAGAGTCCATAAATGACCCTAAATCAAATCAAAGTGAACCTTGGTCAGAGCAAGGATACTGTAAACCACTTCTGGAGCCAGGCCTGGGAGGGGAGCTTACCATTGAGCACCTAGTTAACTGCATGATTCCTGTAGCCTGCTCCAGCATGGTCTGAAAAAGTCATGTGAATCTGCCATGTGGGCTGACAGCCCAGAAAGTGAATGATGAGGGAAAAAAAACAGCCGATTTCTAAAAATGTGTTTTGAAAAATTAGTGAACCAGGATCCAGCAATCTGCAGCCCCGAGCTTTTCAAAATCAAGAAACACGAAGCCACATAGCCAGCCCTGTCAGTGCTAGTGGTTGCACTGAAGTCACCCATGACCAGAGGAGTGTCACCTCATGAGCACCCATCATCCACCGAGTGAAGTTGCGAATAAAATGTCTTCCTCACCGAGACATCATTCACTGCGGTCAGAACATACACTGAGACAACAGATAAGGCACCCAGCGACAGCCATAATCTGGGTCTCATAATACACTTGTTGACAGGAGTAACATCGGACACCATCGGAAGGAGCTCCCCGAGTATGAGAGGCATCAGAGCAACCAGACCAATAAAAGGTGTACCTACTTGCAGAGATCTGGCCAGTCTAAGATACTGCGCACCTGAGAGAGTGCCACCACTGAAATGCGTAGTTTACGCAGCTCCTCTGACAGCAGAGTAAGATGATCATCATGCCGGAGAGAAGACGTTCCACGTGCCTACATGGATGGGCCGCCTCAAATTGGGATCTGAGAGCTGCCATGAAGTGGGCAACACCCCAGCACCACATCAGTTCGGATCCCCAATAGGCCTGACTCAATTGGCTCTCTGAGGGTTTTGACTTCCCCATCCTCTTCATAATGCGAGTAGCCTTCCTATTGGTGGCTGCAGCAGAGCTAATCCCATGGAGATCAGAAAGGAGTCCTGTCTGTCGTCTAAAAGCTGCGTGAAGATTTTTTTTTACAGTGGCTAGAGTGCCAATCCTGCCACCAACCCCCATAATTTCCCTGCAAGTTGGAGGACTGCTTGCAGGGCCGGATGGAGTTTAACGTCATACCCAGGACATATTTAATCACAAAGCAGTTTAAATAGAAAAAAATACAATGCAAGACAAATTGTAAAAAAACAGTAAAATAAGACTCAAAAAGTAACAAATACATCTTTAAAATGCAGTAGTGGCCGACATCGGGAGTAGTTAACTGACCCTGGAAAGGACACCAGTTCATCACATGGCAAATCCATTTGTATCAGCACATACAGGCTCCACTTTAAGACATTATGAAATTACTGCTAAAATAAGTGAGCAAATAAATAAATAAGGAGCATAACCATGAAGGAGGATAATAAATGAAAGAAGAGACAACAATAAATGTTACCTCTGACAATACACAAACTCCTTTGTAACAGTTATAAAAGAATGCAATTACCTTTATTAGTAGAATACATAAAATGTATATTTTCCAGCTACATTTTACAATATTGTGTAGTTAAAAATCAACTCCAAATAGGCTTGTGGTGGCTGAAAATGCTTTCAAGGACAGGAAATTTAAACTCAAGTGATATAAAGATTGCACGTTAGTGCACTATTGCTGGTTATGGAGGACTTATATTGCTTAAACAGTTAAACTGGATGTTGTAGTAACTTACATGGGGAATTTAGTTTGCTGTCAGGAGAGGCTATTGGATGTATAAAAGGTGAAAATGTATTATATAAACTTAGAAATCTTCTTTCAAGGTATTTTTGAAACAATAGATTGTTTCTCTATTTTAAGGTATACGATTTGAACATTTCCCAGTGTTTTTCACATGGTAGTTTTGAAATTTCAAAACTATGTTTTTTCAAGATATCTCAAGACTTCTGTGAAATTACCTTAATGAAAAGTTATACAATGTTTCAAAAAAATCAGTTAATTAGAAACCGGGTTATTTCATGCAGAACGGCAGACAGACATATGGACACAAACAGGTGATTTCCGATTTTATTCAAACACACTAAAAACGTGTCTAGGGATTTTTCATACAAAAGTAAAAAAAAGAAATAAAAGAGCAAATAATTAACTGTATTGTGAAAAGTGACAATATATTAATGAAAACACAATGATGCTTGTGCATAATAATGAATCTCTCACGTTACCTATTTCTTTATGCATTTCTTTTTTTATTTATTTTAGTGATATCGCATTCAACATGAAAGCTGTCATTTTCACCCCTCAAAATTGAGAAGGCAGGCTCTACCGAGTACAAGTTTTTGATAGACGAATCATTTGTAAAATCTTCGACTATATTGTGCTACATATAATATATAGACAAACACCACACATCAGATACAGACTTCTGACAGGATGATGAATTTAGGACTTCTTTAATTAAAGTAACTTTTTCATGCAGGAAATCTGTCCATCTTTTCTTGCACTCATATCCACTATGGACGTACATACTTATAACTCTGAGTACAGACCATCCCATTGCTCATAAGCATGTCAACTGTGCATGCCCACTCTATCAAAGACTTACAAATCAAAACACAGCACTTGCTAGAGCCAACCACTTAAACAATTCATTAATCAACACAGTTCTCTCTGCTGGTCATTCTCAAATATTAAAGAAAATGTAATAATTAAAGAAACAGAAATCAATCATTAAATAATTACTAAATGCAGTCCTTTCTACTGGTCACCATTCAAAGTTACGTTTACTGGCTCAAACTTAAACTGTTCTAGTGATGCTAAATGTTTATTTAGTTCTATTTTATTCAGCAGTGGTGTTGTAGATAGTAATAATGAAACAAATACTAACAATAACAACAAATAATATTGCAGTAAAGAACAGACAGCAGGCAAAAATGAACTAAGCTGAGGTGTGTATCTGACAGCTATAGCCAAAGAGTAGAGGTTTTTTGCCAAATAATTCACTCCATTAACTTTTATAACAAAATTGTGGCACTGCATCTATCACCATCTGACAGGCAAAGGAGCCTCAGAGTTGTCAGGTCCTGCCATGCCAGTCTGTACTGCTCCACAAACTGCAAGTCAAGGCTTAATGGACACAGCCCAACAGCTCAGGACTCTTTCAACACCAAACCCGCAGGGAGCTTTTCAAGCAGACTTCATTCATTTCTTTCACCTTGTGCACTCCTTTTCACACCTGTTAGCCTGCAGGGCAAAAAAAAAAAAAAATCACACAGCAGGTATGTACTGTCATAGCAGTAGATCTTCGCTATCCTGTCAGTCCACGGTACTTTTAAAAGCCATGCCAGGACTTTTCTGGATGATGGATTTCTGCCGTCATTCAAACCCAATAGTGTACACTGTTGTCTTGATTTGTACCAACATCCCAGAAGACATGGACAGGCATGTTGAACAATTTTTATGCTTAGCTGTGGTTCATATCACGGGCCCTACAGAAGTTTGTTTGTGTTGCACACCTGCATGGTTCCCATTTGCCTCACATCAGAAATCAAACAATATCCTGGCATTTCTTGTTAAGGTTTATCTTTAACTTTTCAAAAAAGTCACTAACAAAGTATTACAATGCGTTTTTCACGGCATATGTTATCTTCATCTTGGGGTGGCACAGTTGGCAGGTGACATCAGCTGCTTAGCTGTTTCTAACAGTGGGTGCACACTTAGGGTGTTTGGATGAAGCAAGGAACAATGAAGTGTGGGAGCTTTGCATTCTTGAAAAGTTCTTCCCCAGTGACCAAAATGTACAGACTGGCAGACATGAGGTCAGGAATGAAACAAACAACACTGGAAACATCCAAAGAACTATAACTACTTCATACAGTGGAAAGACTTCACAGAAATTAATTTTCCAGAATGTTTGTAGATTGGATGAGCCAATATGTAATTACATGTGATAGTGTTTACATTGTAGTCCTCTTGACAGACCTTGTATGTTTGACTACCCCATTCTGACAATTAAAATGATGGCACTAGAATTAAGAAATCAGTGTCAACTGGAAGACACAACAGACATGGCACAATGGAGGGGAGTGACAGGGTGCTGTTAAAGGATTTGATGACTTTTGTTTGCTATCAGGATGTCAGTCCTTCAAAGGTGAGTTCTACTAAAATTTTTAAGGGCAAGTGCAGTAGATTCAGAAAGTATACATACCCCTTTATTTTCTGCACATTTTAAGGTGGTATAGATTTAAATTTAAATGGATTAATTTGCTATTTTTGTCCATCAATCTAACATACAATAAATAATGCATAATGCCAAAGGTTAAGGCATGTTTTCAGAAAAATTTGCAAATTTCATAAAATTCAAAAACTGAAATCTCTCATTCATCTAAGTATTCAGACCCTTAACTCAGTACTTTTTAGAAGTCTTCCTTGGGCAATAATTACAGTTACCATCTTCTTCACCAAGGTGAACCATCACCCCAGCCCGAGTTTGCATGCACTCTAGAGCACATTTTCTTCAAAGACATCTCTATATTTTGTTGCATTCATCCTACCATGCCTCCTGTCCAGTCAACCTGTACCTGCCACTGAGAAGCACATCCATTGCATGATGCTGTCACCCCATGCTTCACCATATGGATGGTATTAGTTTGGTGATGAGCAGTGGCTGGTCTTCCCCAGATGCAGTCCTTTTCAGTTTAATATTTGTCTCATGAGACAAGATAATCTGTTTCCTCTTGCTCTGAGTGTCCTTTAAATGCTTTAAATTTACTTAAGAGTGGTTTCAGTTTAGCCACTGTACCATAAACACATGACTGATATAATGCTGATAAGATCAACATCCTTCCAACAGATACTCCTATCTCAGCAAAGGACTTCTGAAGCTCTGTTCGAATGACCATTAAGTTTTTGGTCACTTTCCTGACAAATGCCCTTCTTGCTTGGTCATTCAATTTGGCCAGATGCCATCTCTAGGAATAGTTCTTGTGGTTTCAGGTGTCTTTTATTTCACAATTATGGAGGCAACTGTGCTCCTTAGGACACTCAAAGCTTTTCAAATGGTTTTGTACTCTTGTTCTGATCTATGTTTACCACATTTTTTTCACTGAGGTCTACAGAAAGTTCCTTGGACTTTATGTCTTGGTTTTAGTTCTGAAAAGCAGTGTGAACTAGAGGAACCTGTATACACAGGCGTGGGCCTTAACTATGTCCAGTCAATCCAATTTGCCATAGTTGGACTCCAATCGAGTTCCACAGAAAAGGGCCTGAATGATAAAAAAAAAAAATCACTTGTTTTTTAATTAATTTAGAAACCTTATTGAAAACATGTTTTCACTTTGTCATTAAGGATTAGTGAGTATAAATGGATGAGCAATTGATGACCATTTTAAATTAAATCTACAACACAATAAAGAGTGCTGAAAGTGAAAGGGTCTGAATACTTTCTTTCTGAGTCCAAAGTATATAAAGAGTTCCAAAGATATTTGCTTAAAAAATGGCTAATGGCTAAGAGGTGAAATAAGGATTGCTGTGGACCGAAAACATATCCCCAACAATGGTCACTTGGATGATGAGTGTCTTTAACAGCTGTAGCACTCAGACATTCTCCGAGACCAAGCCAATTTCCACTTCTAGTGGATAAACAAAATCATTTGTATATTCTACATTTATTTATAGGGCTTCTCACATTTTTATGGAAACAGATTCCCCTAATTTGGAAGTTTGAAGCTATTTCTAATAGTACACAGTCTTCACACTTGGGTGAAATGCTGAAAGTGCACTAATCAGCCTGCATGCGGTTAGGCAACAAAACTCATGGAAGTGTTTTGACATGTGCACACTTGAGTCAGGCACAATACTTCAGGTACATCATTAATTGATTACTTTACTTATGTGAATGAGAACTGTGTTCAAATTTAGAGAAATGGCAAATTTTAGCAGGTGTTAATTTTATGAAAAGTAAGGCAATACCCAATACTCCTAATTCAAAACGACTTCATTTTAGTTTAGCTTAATCTGTACGAAGTGTATTTGTTAACCTTTGCATGGATTTAACTTTCTTTTTTGACTGTTCTGTGCATTCTGAAATCTGCTGTCAACAATTTAGGAATATTCCAAAATTACACCAGTTCCATAAGCTGCAGGTCAATAAAAAATGTGTACCTTTATTTGTCTTAGGTAGAAATTAATTTTGTGATACTTTATGGTCAAGCCATTTTGAATTATTTACTTCTTACTCCAGAGTCATTTGAAAATAGGGCAGCAAGGATAATAAAGTTGAACTAAGAAATATGACTATATAACTTCAGTAATTGAACCAATTCACTGCCTTCTGATTAAATTTAGAGATTTTAAAATCCCCCCTTCTCATATATAAAATCATAAATAGCTTAGCCTGTCCTAACCTTGCATAATTTATCAGTGCCTATACTCTAGATCACTAATAATAAGTTCAGTCCCTGTGTACCAGGCTACAAGCTTTCATTCCAACCAGTTTCACAAATCAGTGGGCCACTCTTATCTCTCATCAATGAAATTGTTTAGCTGACCTTTTTCTTTTCATATTCTGCACTCAGAAACATGCTCTACTGTAGTATAACATTTGCATTAAGAGGAAATTCAGATATGTTTTCACTGTCATACTTTAAACATTTAACTTTCTTTTACTGTTTTTATTCACCTAATTTCAGTGGAGTTTGCTACTTACATTGTATTCATATACTGATATTTAATGATGAGCAGACACAGGTGTAGATGTTAAAGCAGTGCAGCTACATCAATGTCATATTTATTCATGTGATAATTAGTAATAGAAGGCTTAACTGAGTGGTAGGACTGGATAAAGCGGAAAAAAATGTTCTCATGATAATTTTTTTCATACTAGTCAATATCAATATATATTACACTATAAATCAAATCACTATTTCTGTCAAGCTTAAAGGTTCCATTTTTACTCATACATGAGATGTGAAGATATCATAAGGCTCATTTTGGTTTACATATTTATTTTCTGTCAGTAGTTGAATATGACAAATGTACTGTTATTTAACTGTATTTCAAATAAATATATACAATAAACTAAAATAGTAATTCTGACCAGTCAAAAGCTTCAAGTATTACAGGAGAACACAAACAAATTGCACAATTAAATTCTTTGGTCAATTCCAAATTAATAAAATAGGATATACCAAAAAAAATCTCAATTCTGACCAGTCAAAAGCTTTCAAGTTTTACAGAAGAACACAAAGCAAATTCTTTGGTCAGTTATAAATAAATAAAGTAGGTATTAATATAAAATAAAATCTAAAAAAAAATACCTCTTTACTGTATCCTGTCCTTTGTGTAGATTCAAAGTATTTTAAATGGGAAACAAACTCACAAATAGACAAAAACATTCTGTATATATTCTCAGTACAAATTCAAGCAGCTTTCAAATGTAAACGAAGGAAAACGTAAACAAAATTGACATATTCACTTAATTGTGGTCAGCTTATGCTCCAAGGCAAAAAAAGAAAAGAAAGGCACAAGAAAGCTCCATTAGTGCACCACTTACTTGGGGTCTGGGGCAATAAAGTCTTGCATTGTGTGTGCTCTAAAGGGTGACACTACTTTAGATGGTACAAAAGATTAGTGGTATTACCTCTCTATGTGGAAACATGCTTTTGACACAATTTGCAGTGCATGCTGCTTTGTTTCTTGTCAGACTTTAAATATCTACAACCTACTAAATTCCTCTGACCCTTCTTTTCAACAACATTCTCATCTTTGGAGACCTGAGCGGTGTCTGTTGAGGTGTCTTCGGAATGTTGATATTTTTTCAAGTTTTCATTAACATTTTCTGGCATCATTTACT
Organism: Polypterus bichir lapradei; assembly: GCA_026402145.1. NCBI lineage: Eukaryota > Metazoa > Chordata > Cladistia > Polypteriformes > Polypteridae > Polypterus > Polypterus bichir. The sequence continues at coordinate 109,987,350 of JANRMT010028174.1, read as the reverse complement.
ACTGCTGCTGCAACCCAAACATTAGCATGTGTACTGTTACCAGTTCTGTGCTGTGTGCGTCGACCTGACCTGACGTGGCTGTAACTCTGTTCCAGCCATAAAACTGGTTTGCCGCAGCGCTATTCTGATTATCATTGGTTTTTCATGTTGTCTATCAAAACATGGATGGAATAAGTTATATTGACTTTTTATCGACCACATCTTATGTTTCTATTGAGGAAAAGTTATTTTGCGATAATAACCTTTATCTATTTATTGCCCAAAACAAAGAGTGGTCCTCAAGTTCAGTCCTGTGGACCACCTTAACTGCAAGAGTTCATCTCAACCACCTTCTGCTTTTAATTGGATTCCTACCTTTATTACATAAGCTGTTACTTCCCAGTTTCTGATATTTTGTGCTGCAGTGGGCTGGCGCCCTGCCCAGGGTTTGTTTCCTGCCTTGTGCCCTGTGTTGGCTGGGATTGGCTCCAGCAGACCCCCGTGACCCTGTAGTTAGGATATAGCGGGTTGGATAATGTATGGATGATTTTTTGTGTCAATACTGAAAGCATAAGATATGTCTGCTAAATTTTTACAGGAATGTAGCAGACATTTTTGTATGTTACATTAATTATTGTTCTTATTCTTGCTTTAAGATTTTGCTCTTTTTTATGTTCTGATCACTTAAGCCTCTTCCAATTAATTATCTCACAAGTGAGTTTTATACTGAAGAACCTGCATCTCTCTAGTATTCAGTTTTATTTGCACCTGTGTCTGAAATGCTCATCACTAATCGTCAGTATTTGGATACAGTTAAGGGAGTAAACACCACAGGACAACAGAAAATGAATATTTAAAGATATGGCAAGAAATGCAAATTTCTGAATTTTGTTTATATGCAAATATACTACCACATACCTCTGAATTCAAAATAAAGAAGAAAAAGACTAATTAAACAATTACACCATTTTTAAGTAAGACTGAATCATTTATTTGTGAAACTGGTTGGAATGATAACCCAGAGCCACAGTGGGACCCCAGGGCCGAACATGGAGAACCCCTGCTCTATGGAGTAAATTCAGGCTTCCTTAAAATTATGAGAACACATAAAATTACTACGGGAAGAAGAGCTTTTAGACACAGTGGGCCCAAACTCTAAACTGACTTACCTGTCAATATTAGAGAAACATCATTGTTCTAAGACTTTTAATTTTAACATAACATAGTCTTGTTGACGTTGCTGGTAAGGCTGTTTTATACTGTTCTGTTATATTTTTTATAACTAAAAGTTTTTGATTACTAAATCCTATTTGCCTTCTCTTAATAATGCTCATGGTGACACTTGGTCTGCCTCGGAATGGATGCACTGTCGCATATGATGACCATTTTCAAATATTTTCTTTCTAGATGAAGCTGTCTTGGTCTGACTATGAAATGATCCTTTTCAGAATGTGGCTGACTTGGGTAAAGGGGATGTAAATCCACCCTAAATATATGTATATTGTTCTATATATTTCTCAGTTTGTTTTAACAATGTTTTATATTTGTTACAGTTACTTTTTCATATCATATTTATAAGTACTGTATCATACAGAGTGCTGGATTCATAAGTGGGAGTACACTAAATAAGAGTAAAATGAATTAAATTAACTTTGTCAGATCTCTTATAATAAAAACCTTAAACGAATGTTCCCTTTTTGAGACAATTGAAAGCATTCTTACAGCAATGTATACAGATAGCAATATGGTACACTGGGTAGTACTGCTGCCTCAAAGTTGTAGCGTCTTGGGGTCCAATACCAGTCGAGGCACTGGAAATATGAATTTTCTTCATGTACGCTGATTTTCTACCTTTTCCTCTATCCATAATTAATGGAAAAATCTATTGGTCTGCTTTGAGTGTATGGCCGTGCCCAGTGACAGGCTAGGTCCTTGTCCAAGATGGGTTTCTGTTTTGCACTAAGTGCTGCTAGGATAGGTAGGCTTTGACAACTCCCAAACATATGCCAAATATGGATATGAATGAATGAATGAATCAATCAAAGAATGAATTACCACATTTGTAATCTGGTATCAATTATAGTTTGCATGTTTTATCATTGCAATTTATCTGACTTGTTTAATTGTTTATGGATCAATAATGGGCTGTGCAGGGATGATGATTTTGTTTTGTTTGTCTATCAACCATGGACATAATGCTGCCCTAGACTGCTATGGTAAACATTTCATGGTGGCCACTGAACATTTAGGGTAATCCTTGGCCAAATTGTGGATGAGAATTGATACCTCCAGTTATGAAGTAAGCTTTAAGTTAAAAAGAAGCTAAGCAACAGTCACGCTGCAGGTGAAAGATTGCAAAGCAACTAAGAAGTGGCAAGAAGAAAAATGCAGGAGCTTACGTAAGCCAGATCGAGTTTTTAGTGGGTTTAGGCATTGGAGAGAACCCACCTGCTCCCTAGATATAGGAAATTAGATTCTGCTAGAAGTCAGACATCATCTCTGCTACTCTAACAGCTATCCTTCTTAAAACTCTACACAACCCACCACTACTTTTTCCAAACTGTTCAATTACAGAAATTGTCATTTTAAGACTCTTTGTTCAAAGTCACAGACACTTGGCAGGCCAGGATGTGAACCAATGTGCCTCCTAGTGTGTTTAGTTTAGTCTGTAACTGGCACTACCTATGTACATACAGATGCTAACTGATGTTTATGAACTGCTACTTTCAGTCACGTCCCATAAGAAGTATTAGCAGCTCTTTTAACTTTGGGAGATTTTTCCAGGTGCTTGCAGTATTCTCTGAAGTTTGTTTAGTATCTGGCTAATCCTGTTTACAATATGTTTTCTTGTTGCTGGAACTGTTATTTTCAAGTATTATTTGGTGATTGTGTGCTTTCTGATATAAGAAGTAATGACTGGTTGATTACATTTAGGCAGGCAAGTGACACGTTTAAGCAAGTGCTAGTGATAAATGCAAACTGCAAGAGTCTCTGTGGTGCAAGTGAGAATATACGGTATAAATCATTTTTTATTTATCATTTCCTAAAATCAGTTATCCAGATAAATGACTGCAGGGTAATGGAGTCTATCAAGCAGATAAATACCTAGAATGAACCCTACATGGGATGTCAGTCCATTGCTGGGTGTACTCACAATAACTTTTAGAGTCAGCAATCAGTCACACCTGCAAATCTTTAGGATGTATGAGGAAACTGAGGTTTCCAATAGAAATCCCACACAGACAGGGGACACATGCAGACTACCCACCAGACAAGAGACTGGGCTGGGATTTGAAAGGAGGACACTGGAGTTGTGAGTGGAGTCATTTATGTTAGGTAGAATGCCCAGAGGGGACTGGGCGGTCTCATGGTCTGGAATCCCTACAGATTTTATTTATTTTTTTCTCCAGCCGTCTGGAGTTTTTTTTTTTTTGTTTTTTCTGTCCCCCCTGGCCATTGGACCTTACTCTTATTCGATGTTAATTAATGCTGATTTATTTTGTTTTCGTATTGTGTTTTTTATTTTTCTATTCTTTATTATGTAAAGCACTTTGAGCTACTGTTTGTATGAATATGTGCTATATAAATAAATGTTGTTGTTGTTGTTGTTGTGAGGAAGCACCACTAACTACAGCATTTTCATGCCATCCATAGGGATCCTTTAATTTGCCATGGCACATTTGCAAAACAGCCATACAATGCATTTGTCACAAAAGAATGCAAAAAGTGTGTCTGACAGAAGATTTTTACCAAATCAAACTGCTGCCAAAGCACATACAGCAAATTAGTGCACCTATAGAGTTGCTGCCTGAATGTGAAAACACTTACTGCATATGTCAGAAGTGGCTACTAACGGCTTTTTGGAAAAATAAAACAAATAAAAAATAAATGATTGCCAGTACTGGAGGTCACCTTGGTCTTGTAGTATAACAAAGTGACATGCCTGTGTGTTAATGTCATGTTGTGAATCCTTTCAAGGGGCTAAGGATGGGGAGGTGGACTCTGTGCAAGGCATCAACACACGAGGGAATCCTTTTAAAGAAGCACCTTTAATAGTCTTTATGTACTTGTCTTAAAGAATGTTTTTCATAACTGGTGCACATCTTGGAAAGATTCACATACAGTAGGTCTGATTTATCCACAGCAAACAAATGCAGTTGTGTGCTGTTCCAAGATACGACTGGCGCTATTATAATGTCATACTTTCATGTCTCCAAAATGCGACTGATTTCTTCAATCTTGTGTCATTGTTTTGTCTGGCAACACAGTGAAATAAAAAAAAAAAAAAAATTCCCACAACTTGTGGCTCCTTCCTTCTTCCAGCACTAAGGCTAAAAGTAGCTGCAGTGACGTTAAGTGAGTGCCCACCAGCTGTCCTCATAAGACTACAAGGGGCATTATTCCATCAACAGCCTTGCATGTGATCCTTGTTCATGTGAAAAACACATAGCAGTGAGGACAGTCAGCAAAGCCATAACACATTTATGAGCAAATGGTGACAAAACAATTAAGCAAACATGTAGTAAGAATGAGGCATTTGTTTGGTCTTGACATGGCATACTTCTGCTGTTATTTGAGTTGTCCTGAGTGTGGGTTATGATCTCTCCAATTCCGAAGAAAAGATATTTTCAAGTCTTGTCTAATTTTGTCCTTTTATAGGCCCAAATGTTAGCCATTATATTCATAATGCATGCAGAATTCGCAGATACACAAACACCAATTGTTTATAAAGTAGTAAATACTATAGGTCAGTGTGGGAGTAGTTTAAACAAATTAATTTTTATAAGAGTAGAAATAAACAGGGAAAATAAACAAGTGAAACAGATAAACACAGATAAGGACTATGCTTCATTCAGTTGTAATTTAACCCCATTTGCATGAGAAGCAATTTTAGGCAGAGTAGTTGGGAGCACCTGATATGTTTTAATGCAAGACGGTGACATTGTCAAATCCACTTAATCCAGTTAAGGTTCAGTAGGGACTGGAGCCTATCCCAGTAGCACTGGGATGCAAGGAAGGAAACAGCAATGGACATGAAAACAGTCCATTGAAGGGCCAACTGATACTCAATCAAAGAAACCCTGGGAATCAATAGCAAGCCCCCAGCCCATCCTTACACAAACATGGGGAGCAGGTGTAAACTTCCACAGTAATCAGACCTGGGAATCAAACCCTGGACAATGTGAGGTATCTTTTGCCAGCATAAGAATTTTTTTGTTTTTATTTTTGACAAAAGAATTCGATGATTTCCAGAACAAAGTATTGCGGTTTAACATTAGGGATATAAGTGAGCTGATTGATGTTCTTGGGCTTCCAGCGAGTTGCAATAAGAGAATCATGTTTGAATCTGCTTGAAGACCACTTACTGTTTATACATGTTTAATTTTAATTTCATTATTTAACATTAATACAGAACTAGTTAACGTTTATCAATGGATATGATCTAGTTCATGTAGTAACGACAACAGAGAAAAAAATGCAATCAAGTGAAAACACAGCATTCACATTTAACACTTTGATGGCAAAAAAATTGTATAGCACTTGAGTATGGCTGATGACCATGGCAAGATAATTAGTAAGACAATTTATGATGCTCTACTGTGTACAGAACTGTTCCAACTTTACGTACCTCAAAGGAAGCACTTTTCTCTTTTCCAATGTGAAGTCATTTATAGTATATCCTCACAAAGTGGGCTTGTTCTAGACAGAGGCCTTTACCTCTGCACAAACTGCAAAGGCCTGACAAGACCTGGCAGGCCTAAAGAAAATACCAAACACAAGTCACCACTGCCTGCAACTAGGAGATAGATTGTAAAACGTTGAAATAAAACAAGCTCTTTGTGTTCATCCAAAACAATGGGGAGAAAAAAAAAACTACAGCAAAGAAATAACCTGACACACAAAAAAAGAAGAGTACACAATGTGTAGTGACAGCAGTCAAGTGGGGGTCCAGTGTGTCAGTACTATGGGAGTGGCACATAAGTCAAAATAGGCCAAGAGTCAAACAATGATCTAATGAGTTTGAGGCCTAAACACTTTACTCCTGTACATAATATGGAGACTCGGAGTACCACAGGAGATATTTGTGGACCTCATGAGGCTGAACAAGCATTGTCAAAGAGTTTGCAGCATATGTGAAATGTTTAATAGCTGTGGCAATTGAAACTGCATACAAGCAGCTAAACTCCACTAAACTGAATGGAAGGAAGCAAAAATTGTGAATTCTGTGAAGTTGGTCATTCCTGCACCATAACAGGTAAAAACCAAACAAAAAAAATCATGTTTCTATTGCTGTCATGCTGTAGGCACTTTCACTTGAAAATATCTAACCTTCCAAACTTTTATTACACTTTTTACCAATTATTTCATTTTTACCGTTTAATTAGTTAGAGTTTTATAAAACAATTACATATTTGTCACAAGTGCCAAATGATAGGCTTTCTGGAAGGAAGCCTGTGCCTGTTGTTTTCATTTCAGTGGGACTGATTACTGCCTTATTTTTTCAAAAAGTCTTATTTGTCCTCATTCATTGTCTAATGGCTTCTAAAATCAGCCCACTACTTATGTTGTTGTTCTGAATTATATTCTTAATTACTTTGAAAAAATCTTGAAAATTATAATGCAAAGAAGGTGTTTTACCATGTCTGTAAGATTTGGTATACATAATAGTTATGTGTGTCTTCAAGATCAAAGGCTAAATAAAATAATCAAATTATGTTGTCATTAATAGTGGGTGACTCCATATTGAAAAACAAACTCTAAAATGAAATTTGGCTGAAAACTGAATACGGAAATTGAACACATTATTCTTCAAAGCATCATCAATAAAGTTGGACAACAGCATGCATCTGACAGAGGATGTGTGAGTGGCATGTACTGTATATAGTATTTGAAATGCTGCGGAGCAGATTGGAATGAATACCTCCATTGTGCAATGAATGTGGCACCAGTGTGTAGCTGAAGATGTACAGCCAAGACATGACCAATCAAAAGCATGGCAAACAGGGATGACCAACATATATGTCCAATGATGATAACACAATACAGTAATCCCTCCTCCATCGCGGGGGTTGCGTTCCAGACCCCCCCGCGATAGGTGAAAATCTGCGAAGTAGAAACCATATGCTTGTATGGTTATTTTTATATATTTTAAGCCCTTATAAACTCTCCCGCACTGTTTATAAATATTCCCCGCAGCGTTATACAGCATAATCCCTTTGTATTCTCTTAGATATTAGGTAAGATTCATTGAAATTATGTATATAAACACACACTGTTTATATACAGTAAAACCTAAATATTATTTTAAAGATATTGAGTGTCTCCGATATCACATATGTTACAGCCATTACGATAGACAGGTCACCAGCAATAAATACGTACATTGCAAGAAAAATAGTATACAGTAAATGTATTAATTATTTATGGTTACTCACCAACAATGACACAATGACTTGTCCGATAACAATGAGTTTAATTTTACTGCACAACAAAGGAGAGCGTTACAGCCCTTGTAAAGGAGCCACTTAAGGCGATTGTGTAGCACTGCCGTTGTTCTTCTTCTGGCAGTCTTCAATCCAAATCCCTAAAGCAGATTCCATCCAGACTACTGCCTTATTACATCCACTTACAACTCGTTTTGCACCCTGGTTAAAAGGACGCTGCAGCCGTAGATCTTATATTCCTTTCCTACTTTTTAAATAAAAAGAATCGTAGCCTTCAACAAATCCAAAACGTTTACCTTTTCGGCAATCGTTAACATCTTCTTCTTGCGCTTGGGCACGGCACCTGAAGCAGTAGCAGATTGTTTTGGAGCCATAATGAAGGGCTTGACTATGCACAAAGATAAACACTGAAGAGCACAACTCTTTACACAGCGAAGCACGTTGATGCTGAATGAGCGAGATGAGACTTCCTGGTTAACACTGCATAGCTCCTGCGTGCTCTGATTGGTTAGCTTCTCAGTCAGGAGAACTTAACTGCGTGCTCTGATTGGTTAGCTTCTCAGCCATCCGCCAATAGCGTCCCTTGTATGAAATCAACTGGGCAAACCAACTGAGGAAGCATATACAGGAAGTAAAAAGACACATTGTCCGCAGAACCCGCGAAGCAGCGAAAAATCCGCGTTATATATTTAGTTATGCTTTCATATAAAATCCGCGATACAGTGAAGCCGCGAAAGTCGATGCGCGATATAGCGAGGGATTACTGTACAACATACAGCAACCAAACATTTAACATTAAGCATCAGACATTAAAGACTATCTTGTGTGTCCTTAACCTGCGTTCCCAAGGTCTAAATCAATGTGTCTCACTGTCACCTCGGCACAAGCTTGTCTGGCATCGAGGAGGACTGCTTTGGATCGTACCAGGCAGTGATGTGTTTTGCATGAAATTTTTGTTTTGATGGGTCCATGCAGGAAGTTTACTAAATGTAAGCAGTTTTCTCTAATGTAAACATTAACTTACCTAAATAACCATTCATATTTTGTTAATGATTAGTGAAACATGCAAGGGGGTGGGACTGAACAGCATGTATGCCAACCAGGATCCCGAGCTGTTTCGTCGTGTGATGGTTTCAACAACGTGCTGTACCAGTGCATGCTCCCCAACCTGACCTAAACTGCCCACACAGAAACGGCAGCTCCTCAGGATTAAAACTGAATGACTTCAGGTGAAAAAGGACAAGCCAAAATAACACATAATGAACATACAAACACAACACACACTCTGCATGTCTCACACATCCAGTAGCAGCGCTAACTACCATGTAGCCAGGTGTTTGCCAGTCAGTGTGAGTACAGCAAACAGCTGAAAAAAATGATTTGATGCATACCAATCTCTGCTCTTTTCACACCAGGATTTGGCACTTCTTTAAGTTGTCCAAGAAGCAGAAGGATCACACACAGGCTTTCTTGGTAGCTTTTTCAAATATGACCTGGTCCTTGTTAGTGATGGGTGAAAATCAAGATGCAGTGAGATGTCTTGTTAACAATGTATTTCTGATATTGGCCTTCTTTCTTTTTTGTTTCCAAATACAGTGGCTAACTTTTAAGGAAGGAAATGTTACAAAACTTTTTATACCTCTTTGCTGGGATGTGTTCCATGGCCTTAGCTGGACCAATCCCAAACCGGAAATGCAAGCAAAAGACAAAAAAAGATGTGGTCCCAAGGGTTTAGAGAACACTGCAGGGATAATTAGTCAAACCTCTCAACCAGAAACAGGCTCGCAGAGCCCAACAAAAAAACAAATTCACATACTATTGGCAGCAATATTTTTCTAGATAAGTACGTAAACTAAACATGATACAAATTTAAGGAAACAATTTTGAAGGTTGCTCTAAACATTTTATTATTAGGTTAAATTAATGAGAGAAGCTTATTACTTATTTTTTTACAACATCTGTTGGGTCTGTGCCCTGCTAGCCCTTAATGGAGAAATGCCACTGGTACTTAGGCAACAACACTTCTTCACAGAAGTGTGCCAAGTGCAAGATGACTAGAGAAAACATTTTTCTAGAAAAATGTTCATCAGTTTGCTAAATGTCAGCATGGAAATAAGCTGAAGACTGAGTATAGCAGAAGTCTTGATTCAGACCAATGTAACAGGGTTCAGAAGTGCGTAAGTATTACAGGGGTAAAGCCTAGTTTAATTGCATGCACAATTTATCTCCTTGCCGAAGTTAATTCTTTCTGTGCCCACATTGGTCTACATCACTACATGATTCAACCTTCTATGTTTCTGTGTATGACATAAACAGGATTTTTAAGCAAGTCAACGTCATTATATTACGAGACCTAGAAGGAATGTCAGAATGTTTGTTTTTAAAAACTTGTAATGACCATATAGCTGGGCTTTTCAATGACATCTTTTAAAGTCTCACTGAGAGATCACTTGCTTCAAAAAGACAATTATTATGCCTATGCCAAAGACAACAAAAATTGACTTTCTGAAGGACTAATAACCAGTGGCACTCACTACCATTACTATTCAATGGTTTGCCAGACTGGTGCTGGGATACACTGAATGTATTGTTCTAGATAGTTTATAATGCCTACAGATTTCTTATATGCTATAATCGGTTCACAGAGCATGCCATATTTTTTGCACTTTAAACCACCCAAGCACACTTTGATTATACAAACCTTTTATGCCTGAGTCCTGTTTACTGAATACTCTTCAGTTTTAACACTCCCAACTGTGTTAACTCATAGATTAAACTCATAGATTTTGGATTTAGTACCACACACTCTGTTACTGTTTTCTGGGCTACATAACGGGCAGACGTCAGCACATGCAGATTTGCAACAACCATGTTTACTGTACTGACAAACTTTTAGAAAATATTTTTAATAATTTAAAAATGTTATTCTTCTATATGCATGGCGTGTTCAGTGTTATGATATTATACAATTATTTTCCCTTTGTTAATGTTGTGCTAATGTCACTAATCTAAAACATTACTAAAACATTATTGTACAGTGTACACATGATGACAAATTTAAATTTGAACGCATTAAAGCTGAAAAAGTTGCAGTTTAACATAGCTGCAGTTCATTTTGGTTCAAAACTGATTTAAACATTTGTTCTACATTTTGGTTAGTTTTTGTCAAGCAAGCCACAATGTAAAATTACAAAAGTCACATTTTTTCAGTTAGGGCTGAAAACTACATCAAGCCTTTGTCATTCAAGATAGACTACTGCAATGGGGTACTTGCTAATGTTTCAGGCAGGATAGTCACTAACACAACTTTAAAAGACTGGAGCCAGGCTGTTGGTGTATCCATCAGTATCAGAGTACAGGTAGTCTCTCCATTGGCTGCCAAGAAGTTACAGAAATAAAGCCAAAACTTGTCTCAACAACTCTGCTCACAATACATATACAGTATAGGACTTGGGTCTATCATTTTGTTCACACTTGTAGACTCTGGTCTGCAAGACTAAGTTTGCTTTTCATGATGAAAATTGGGCTACACTCGACAGAGGACCACACTTTCACTTGCATGTGCAATTCGTTTCAAACTCTCTTCCATA
>JANRMT010028174.1:109919890-109976326 GCA_026402145.1 Polypterus bichir lapradei | reverse complement strand
TCGTTTCAAACTCTCTTCCATAGTCAGTACAAAATGACCTCTTCATTACCATCTGAAGGCAAAATGACCACAGTGTCTCATCTCTGTGATGTGACAGTAACAGGAGGGATGTACAAAGAGAATTTTTTTTTTTATCTTTTTGGAAATATAATTACAGCAGAACACAGTGTAAAATGACTCCTGCAATTCCGACATTTCTAAAATTCAAGTACTCAGAGGCAATAATGAGCCTCAGAAGTGGTCTCCAAGGCAACTGAAAAACAAGGAGCCAGTAAGCTATTATGAGATTAAAAAGATTGCTAACCCCACAGAGAGAGTCTAGATAGAAACGTTGCGCAAGTGTAAATGATGGACATGTACTTACAAATGAGAAAATCCACCATGCCTAGCCAAAAAAAAAATTAAAGTGCTGACAAACACTACAAAAGAGAAAGGAAAACTCTGTTCTGTAAGGAAGGCTTCATTTGAACTACAAATACGTCCCTTGCTGAATTAGGCTCCTTTGACAATGTTTTCAGATCTGGATGTTTAAAATACATATTAACATACTATAGCTGGTCAGTTGAGTGACAGACAGCAGATGGAAGATTAACACACAACAGGTTCTTTTCCCAGAAATATTAAACTTTTGAATTGATTTTTTCCTACTTTTGACCCCAACACTACATACCATCTCTTTAGAAAATAAAAAATGTTTGTCAGATGAGAGAGAGAATAAAAGAGCACATATCAATTCACACTATAGCACAGACTACAATAAATATACAGAAGACTTGACATTTGGTAGCCCAACATCTGCAAACACAGCAGCCTTTAGAAACCAATTGCTTCAACTCCTGCAAAGGCTGCATTTTTTTTTTCTTAACAGTTGGGTTGATAACATTTGACAATCCATTCATCTTTGAATCTGGAATAAGAAGTTTAAAATCAGTTTGCCAGGCTCATTTGCTAAGCTAAATGGTAAGTTGTCCAAATATCTCATCTAGATGCATTTTAAATGTTGTCAGAGTATCTAGTTCAGCCACATCATTTGGAAGTTTTTTTTCTTTATCCCCATGATGTTTTGTGTGAAACTGACATGAGAGACTCCTTTAAGGTAACCTGTCATCAAAAACACTACAAATAGAATCAGTGAAAACAGTAGGAATAAGTTTCTAATATAAAATCGCAAGTGCAAGACTGAAGACTTGGATTTAAGCAAACTGGCAGAAGCTCCAGTATCACTAATAGGACCTTTCTATGAAGTACCCGAGCATTCAAGAGGAATGGAGTATTTGTAAACTTTCACCAGGTTCTTTAAAAGTAGCTCATTTATAAACTGTAGCACACCGATGGTAAGAAAATTAGTACAAAATGCAAAAAGCAGTGAGCTATACAGGGCATTTTGTTACTGAATTAATGAGCTATTAAAAGTAGGCTACAGTGGGCATTACTGCTGAGGCCATTGCTCTACATAAACCAATCAAATATCTAAACCAACTTAAACCAACTGTATGCTCACTATAAATTTGACAACTTTCTGAGTGATGCATATATTTATCAGGCAGGGATGCAGTAATCCCATGCCCGACTCGTCCGATACGTTTAAACCGACCGTCGGACAAGCGTGTTTTTCTGGTTTCAATTGTCTGCGTACAAGTGCAATTTTCTGGAGAAAAAAGAATTTATATGTGCTGTGCAGGGCACATTTTTACCACTATTTTCAAATTTTAAACATTTGGGTATGTACTTCGTGCCTTCTCAAATTGGTCTTCAATATTGTTTACAAAATGATGGCTGATTTTTCAAAGGGGAAGCACTCTTACGGTCTTACATAAGTATTCTACCCTACTATTTACACGCTTGGAGATGCGGTCATTTTTTTTCATGCCGACATTACAATGTAATCTGATGATTTTTCATTATAATCGATCTTTTATATATTATTGATAAAATTCATTGTTTCTACATAAAAATGCGGTCATTTTACTTACAATTCAAATTTTTTTACAACATAACAAAGCTTGTTAGGCAGTTAATCTTTCCTGAAATTTGCGATTTCGCATAGGTTGTGATATATTGAGGAGTTAAGAAATTTATTGCGTAACAACATCAATTTTGATGAGCTGTCTATAGATCATTTTTGATTAGAGAATTTTTCATATAAGACAAGTTTGTTTTGCGCTGTCAGTTTATTAAAAATAAAGAAGAAAACATTCTAATGGTTTCCAAATGTTATGAAATACCTATAAAAATATTCACTTAGACGCAATTATTTTTTCCCCGACATCAGTAATATTTACTTCTTTGGAAATGTACCATCTTGCGGAATTGAAAATACGTCATTAAGAATTACCTGCATAACCCACAATGCACTGCGGTAAGCACATTTTTCTCGCTATATGTGTGTTGCTGAAATTGAAGCAAGTAGCATCGTGGACAAGAAATTGATTGTTTCTTGATTAAAACTGGCACAACAGGCCCTGAAAAACCTGACAATGAGAGCAAGAAAAGAAAAACAAAAACTGAATGATAAAAGTATGATAAAAAACGAAAACGGTCTTTAATTGCAATGGCTCAAAGAGTTTCCGTGGGTAAATGCAGATGACACTGACTCTGTTTTTTGCCAAATTTGCCATCAGTATCCACTTATTGCCACATTATTTACCGGCAAGAAAGTCAACAGAAAAGACACACTACTGTCGTATCAGCGAAACACATTGCCTGTATGTCAAAGCATGAGTCTAAAAGTAAGAAAAAAGTTGGTTCAATTGAAAAGCGTTTTCTAAAGTTGAACGCTCGGAGGTTGTGCGTTATGCTATGCTGTTCAATACTGCTTACGCTGTTGCTAAGCACAACAGGCCATTTACTGACTTTCAATTTCTGTGTTCTGTACAGGAAAAGAATGGTGTAAATTTAGGGAGTGACCATCTAGGCAGGGACGCCTGTGTTGAGTTTGTAAAGTCAATATCGTCTGTTTTGTTAAATGATGTCTCAAGCCACATGAAACATGTCAGATTATTTTCAGTCATGAGTGACTCAAGCACCGACTCATCAATAGACCAAGAAGGTATACTACTGAGGTACGTTCATCCAGAAACATTTGATCCCTACAGAGCCATGCCTGGAATTGAGAATTTAGAAAATGCCAGAGCAGATGGTGTTGTTGCTGCCATAAAAAATGGTTTGTCAAAATGTGGCACTGATATTGAAAACATTGGAGACAATGACCCAAAGCTTGTGTGCATTAATCTTGATGGTGCAGCAGTTAATCTTGGAGCTAAAAATGGTGTTGCCAGAAAGCTCAGTAATTGTGTAAGTAACAAAGTTCTTGTTACACACTATGTAGCATATAAACTGGAGTTAGATGTACTTGATGCTGTAAAAGACATAGGCTATCTGAAAAAGTTTGAAGACACCATTAAGTGCATCTGTAAGTTTTATTATTTTTTACTAAAGAGATGAAGTGAGCTGAAAAATCTTGCGTCAGTTTTGAATGAAACCTTGCTTATGCATTCAGAAATAAAAGCCATCAGATGGGTATTATCAAAGTCCAGAGCACTGAAAGCTGTTAGCCAGGATTTATATGTAATTGTTACCCACATGGAACAGATACTTTCCACATCAAACAAGGCAGATGAACTGGGGCAGGCTAAAGCCATCTTACATGACCTCAAGCAAGTAAAATTTATTAAGTATCTATATCTGATGATGGATGTACTTTCTGCTATTACAGCCACCTCAACTCTTTTCCAGAGCAAAGACTTGCTGATATTTGAAGTTAAGGAGGCCATTGACACCTTGTACACCAGATTGCATACCATGACCAAGGAGCCAGGAGAAAACCTTGCAAAGTTTTATAACCTATAGAGGTCTGAATTGCAATCTGATTATTGAGATAGTTACTTACTAGGTAACCCTAATGACTGGTTGGCCAGTTGGTAATCATCCACCAACAATTATAGATATTAGGGGAGTGAAGTGAGCCAGTCTCTTTTATGCTACACCTGGGAGCACTTCAGGTGGCACATCAGTTTTATCTGGAAGTAATCCCAGGTGTGGTGGAAACTACTCTGCATCTCACCCTGATGGCCCCCATGGAACCCAACAGAGCTGTGCCAAACTCCAACTCCAATGGAGCCATGAAGGAATCCAAGGTGCTGCTACAACATCTATGTACTCCCTTGGTCATTCCAGTATATCGGCCTAGCAGTCTGTCACAATATATATCAATGAAAATTCAGAAAATATTTAGACCTCCTTGATTTTTTTCATATTTGTTATGTTGTAGCCTTATGCTGAAATCATTTGAAATGTTTGCAAATTTGAAATTTAATTTAAAAAGACCTGAAATAAGCTTGGGCTCTGGTTGGGTTACTCAAGAACATTCACAAAGTTGTCCCAGTCTGAGGTCCACAGCAACTTGAAGTAGGTTTTCATTAAGAATATCTATGTACTTTGTTTTATTCAGCTCCTTCTGCTGAAAAAAAAAAAACAATCCTATAGCACGAAGCTGTCGCCATCATGCAACAACATTGGAATTGTATCATGCAGGTGATGACTGGTGCCTGGCTTCCAACAGACATGATGCTTAGAACTGAAGCCATATAGTTCAATTTTGGTTTCATCAGACCAGAAACATGGTCTCAGAGTTCTTTAGGTGCATTTATGGAAAATCCAAGCACGTTTTCATGGGTCTTTTACGGAGATGATTCCTTCTAGCCACGCTGCCACAAAGCACAGATGGGTGCAGTGCTGCAAAGATAATTGTCCTTCGGGACATTTCTGCCATCTCCACAAAGGTTCTCTGGGGCTCAGCCAGAGTCATCATCTGGTTCTTGCTCACCTCTCTTACCAAGGCCCTTCCCCCCAGATTGCTATGTTTTGCTGGGTGATCAGTTCTTGAAAGAGAAGGTTGTTCCAAACTTCATCTTTGTAAGAATTATGGAGGCCACTATGTTCTTTGGAACCTTCAATTTTGCAGAAATTTATTTGTAGCCTTCCATAGATCTGTGCCTCATCATAATCCTGTCTCTATGCTATATAGGCAATTCCTTAAATCTCATTGCTTGGTTTTTGCTTTGATACATATTGTCAGCTGTGGGACCTTAAACAGACAGGTATGTGCCTTTCCTAACCATGTGCAATCGAATGCATTTGGCAAAAGCGGAGTCCAAACAAGGTGTAGAAACATCTCAATGAAGACCAATAGAATGGAATGCACCTGAGCCATATTTAAAGCGTCACAGCGTCTGAATATAAATGTCAATGTGATAGTTCAGTTTTTTATTTTTAATACCAATGTATCTATACTATTAGCATTAACAGATTTGTCTGTACTGTAATAATTTTGACCAAAATCATAGTGGACTCATACCAGTCTACAGACTTTAAGGAACAGTTCAAAGGTCTAACAGGGTAGTCAATTTATATTTGGTGCATAATGTGCAAATCATAAGATGTTATGCTTAAGTTGTTGTAATAAACATATGTTTTTTTATTTACTTTTAAAAACAATAGGAGATCATTCTCTGTGTCAAGCTTATTTCAATAGTTAATGAGTAAATATCAATATCTCATCCAGATGTCCTGCTTCAAGTGAAGGGCTCAGTGGTTTCTTTCAGATTCCCATAACATTTTGTGTGACCAAATGGTTTTGTTATTTGCTTTTAATGTATTTCCCCATTAGTTACACTTCATCTTCAAATATATGATTTGATATTTAAGTGAATAATTTGATGCATCAAAATTATTGCAAGTCTTTTGTGTGCAACTTTAGTTTTCATATTACAGGAAGGCCATAGCAACCCTAAGGAGACTTACTCTTAAGACCTAGCAGACGTTTTATAAGGATGTGTTAGGGTGTAGCAGAAAAAAATAATAAAGGATCATTTAAAACCAAGCAGCCTAACAGGAGGACTGGTAAAAAAAATTCATAATAATAAAAGAAACACATTTATGCTATTGCCTGCTTATGGATGACACAGTGGAAGTTACTGATGAAAAAACTGTTATAAAGCATTTTTTACAGAGAAAAGTGTAAAACTGTCAAAACAGTGGAGTTGAAGGTCGCAATTTGTGATCCAGTATTTTGGACATGCCAGGCAAATGGAACCTAAGGATGCTGGTGGGTTGAATCAACTGCTTAGACACTTTTTTCTATGAGCAGCCCATAAAGAGTATCATGACCAGCTTCAAACAAAAGGCCTTGCAATAAATGCAACACTAAGAGATGAAATAAGACTTTGTTTTGTAAAGGTATATGTTACTATGTGATAACTTTAACCAGCATAATTAAACAAATACATCCACAGATGTCAACAATGTGACACTCAATAGGTGCAGGCCATCCATGTACACCCTTGATTCAGAATTTAGAAATGAAAAAAGAACACCAAATATAGAAACTACTCTTCCACAAAAATGTTTTCAAGTTTGGAAGAGGTAGATATACCTACTCTGTTTAATTTCAATTTTTGTACATTGGAAATCAAAGTAGTAAAGGTTATGGTTTTAGGGGTAGATGCAAACTAGAAGAAGGGTAGTTAAACACAAACTCAAAGTCAAAATGGCCTTTCTATAAAATGCAAACTGAGAAATCCACAGCAGCAGCTGCATTAACTCTGAAGTCATAAAAACTGTCATCATTCTAAATAAATGGAGGCAAGAATTGGTAGACAGGAAGGTATGAGGTTCATAGGTCTGACTGACAATAACTGATAACTATAAGATATTTCTGAAAACTGGCAAGCCTGGAAAGTACATGAGGCATGTTCCTGGATCACAAGTCCTACACCTAACTAGTCATTCACATTTCACATCAAAGGAAACACAGAGGACTCTCCAACTACAACACTTATGGAAAAGCTGTTCTCATTCTTTTACTTTCAAGATAGAAAAGTAATAGAAAATGTTGAATTAGAAGGCTCTCAAAAGTAATGTCAATGCCTACCTGGATTAAAGTGCGAAGAGACTCCACATAAGACTGTTCTGTGTCCAGTAGGGTCATCATGACATGCTTTCTCATATCCTGCAAAAACATAAAAGTGACAATCAGGAGCCAGCAGGTGCTGCCCTTAATTAGGGAAAATCAGATGAGCACAATCCCCAACACACAATTGTGACCAGTCTCTCCAGTTCTGTGGTATGGAAAATGAAAAGAAACCACATCTAGAAAGGGCTTCCTACTGAAATAGGGGGAGAGGGACTGTTTTATGGAAGTCCTTCTTAATATGTTTATTTGCAGTCTGCCAGCTTTGATAAGACATGTCCCCAACACAGCACCAGTCTCCTGTTCTCCCACGATTCCGTTGTGTAATAATGCATTACTGGGATACAAAATGCAAGAACTCAACAATCCACCCTCCTTCAAAGTGAAATGGTGCTTGCCCCTATGACGTGCCAACATTTGTATGCTCTTTATGAATGACCCCCATTGAACACACACTTGGAACGCTCCATACAACCTTCTCCTTTTGGAGGAATATGTTGGTAACTCCAATATATGCCTGACACATGTTGTAAAATGGAAAGGCCCCCAAGATACTGTATAGAACAATACCACCTAGCCCAAAACCAAAATACCCTACAAGAAGATGAGAAATGAGCTAAATGAAGCAGCTCCTTTACCATATTGACACACCATTTAGAGGAAACACTCAAGACTAAAATTAATTGAAAAATGCAATCTATAGACAAGAGTTACATTATTAACTTTAAGGAGAAAGGTAATGTAAAGTAGTCACATAAACACCAGTACAAACAAGCAACTTGTTTAATGGACAAAATGCACTTTGGCTGTCTCTAACAGTACAATTCAATACCCAGCTCCAAGACTCAGAAGAATCAACACACAACACATCCAGTGTGTACTTAATGTATTGTCCATTTTAGTGCCTTTCAGTGCTGAGGAGCTTTACCAACATAGAGCAATACAGTTCCTTAGATATATTTTTTACAGTTGCAACACTGCAATTTTAAGAAACTAGGAAAAGGGCCAGAAAGTAGGAAATGATGTGACAGCCTCATGTTTTATAGTTCACTACCTTAACCACTAGGCCACATTGACTACACTGCCCCATTTGAGCCACTGGGATGGTAGTTTCTTGTATCAAAGAAGTCTGCAGACATCTCTGACCTGCTTTGTGATGACAAACACCTGCATTTGTATTTACCTTAAGAGTTTGTCTGGCTGTTTTCCCATACACACTAGGATTTACCTGGTAGATGAATCCGAGGAAATCTGAAGTGACCTAAGAAACACCACTCATTTGATAATACTGACCAGCTACACATCAACTTTTATTCCAGAGACTTTGGTGTAACAGACTTAAGCTGGTAACACAATTGCACATGGTATGGCTGAGGGGCATTTGGTAGATATGTCACGGCTGGGAGTTTTTAATAGGCCATACTTTCACAAAAGGGAGTTATGGTGATGCCAAAGTCAGAGGATCCATTCCAAGGAGCAATAAAGCTCAAATGCATGGGGGCTGATGTGTCATCCAGAATAACAAAGCCCCCATTTGAGCAGATACAGTATCTATGGAATATGCTTGTCAATTGAGGGAAGATATAAAAATAAAAGCAGAGTGCAGGGAAAAATATAACCCCTATTCATTAGTGATGTATTTCCAGGAAATACAATATGTTAAACAGCCCAGGTGAGCAAAACAAAGAAACAAGAAGAAAAAAACATCAATTGGTGGACAGTGAGGTACAATATTGACAATAATTGTTAATTACAACAAAGTATTTCTGCAAGCTTGGATGGCATTCACAGGAGGAGAAGTGTTCTTGGTACCCTTTTATGTACTGTGCCTACCTCAATGTAAGCAAAGTCACATCCTCAAAATGAACCACATAAAAGTACTTCTTTGCTCATGTCATCTCATTTCATAGATCCAAGTAGGTCTTAATTTCACAAAGCCCTTCTGCAGAAAAAAATAATCCAATTTATTCAATATCTCAGTATAATATTATAAATAATGCAGTGAAAATTATTCTTCCAGATAACTCGCCTCTTTCAATGAAGACATAACTGCTGGGAGACTAACTGGTATGGCAAACGTGCACCTGACACATCAGCATCTTATTAGTTGTCTAATGAGCTCTAATCAAATGGCAGATCTACTTAGGGGTTTCTTGGCAGCCTGGAGTTTGCCTTCTAGTTATAATTCTCAAATGTCTAGACAGGCAAACAAAATGGAAATTCATTTACATCTGAAGGGGTCACTATGAAAATGTAAGAGTGGTGGGCAAACATGATCCTTGGGAGCTGGAGTGAAGCACTCAGGTTTCTAACTTGAGATTTTAATGATAAGAGTGTCTTTTAAAAGTCACTACTGAAATGACACAGGCATTTCTTAGAATTATGAACATATTGTTCCTCTTGGTTTACAACAAAATCAGACAAGACCATGTGATGCTAATCTATTACTTCCACCTCAAAAGTAGTCAGACTCTGATGAACATGCATAAATGAACTACAGTTCTCAGACCCTGGTTTAGATGTGCCCCAGCTTCATTTGTGTGTACTGGCTTAGAAGATTCGTTATAAAGTGTTGAAATATACCAGTTAGAAAAAATACACATTGTTCATATTCCAATTTTATTTTCTTTGGTGAATATTTGTACAATGGCTAGATGATGGATATTTTTTAAAGCAGAAGGATCAGGTGAACAATTTAAACAAGCAGTAAGATAAGACATTTAAAAAAAAAAAAAAAAAAAAAAAAGATGAAGGCAAGTGAAAGATGGGTGCCATCTTGTGTTTCACTCCCTCGCTTTCCTTTCTGTTTTGTTCTGTGTTTTTTCGTGTATGCTGTTTGGTTAACACTGCACTGTGATCACACCACAGTTAATCAGAACTACGAACCGTGCCTTATTGTTTAAGGCTTAGCAGTGCTGTCCTCCTTGTGCACATCAGATACTGTAGGTACTGTCAATTGTTTAGAGAGATTGGCAAAGATAAAAGGTAAAGTTACAATACAAGACAGAAACCCACTTCAGACTTGCTTGCATATTGTGAATCCCAATGTGCATCATGCGTGGTTACCATCAGCAATGGTGAAGAGGTGACTATGTGCTCCAGACTTCTTAAAGTAAAACAGCAAGGATGCTACACGTGTGATAGACAGAGAGGATGGCTGGCTGGCTGCTTAGATTGTAAGATATTTTCATTATTTTTTGTTTATAATATATACATACACACACACACACACACACACATACATCATCTCGTTATGTTCTTTTTAAGTATCTCGCCTCCTACAGTGAACCAAGTTGGAAGTACTTAGGAACATCAAAGCAGCAGAGATAGTCTGCTAATTTTTATTATTTAGGTACTTATCATTATGTTTATGATGCTCAGTTCTATTTAACTAAAAGAAATCATATGACCACACAAACTGAATATCTTACTGGGATTTGAAAATGTTCTCCCCCTAACACTGAAAGAAATTATGCAGAGTTTACAATCACCATTCCTTAAGTAAAATCTCCTTAAAAATGAACACTCATAACAGATTTACTTCATTCCTGCTATTTAACTTCTTATGTTCAAGTCCATCACTGCTGTCTCCATAGCCCTGGCTCCCCATCTGTTTTGGACACCATGCACTTCACTACTCAAGGTCCATCCTTTCCAGATAAAGGAGCTCCCAAGTACCTTTCTACTTTACCTACTGTAGTTGTTCTCACTCCCTAGGATCTGGGCCTACTTCAGCAAACAGTCAGTTTGCCATACTGGAGTGACCTACAGCAAGCAGCTGGCCATCCCCTTTATGACTTGAGTCTTCACCGGCCAGTGGCATACAGCTTCAAGTCTTCATGCTATCAGCTGTTTGTTTTCAAAATTGTTTCTAATGCTAGATTTTAAAAGCACCATCCTGTCTTAGTGCAACGATGGAACTAAAAACTTACCCAAGATCACCAGAATCCACTGCAGTCTTCCTCCTGCTTGGGTGGCCTTCACTAATATTCTCAAAATTTCCAAGGTGTAAAAAAAAAAGACAACAACAAAGGCCCCATGCCCTCGGCAAACAGCTAGCTTGTGGCTGCTGGAGTGGATACAAATAGCTGTGGTCTGTTAAGCTCCATAAATCACATAAAGCAGCAACTGCTCAAATCACCTGAATAAATATGAAGTTCACAAAGTGTACTTTGATAATATTTATGTGAATCAGGAGATCAACACTAACAGTCATCTCGGTGCTGGGGCTCTGGGTGTGCTGCTGTCCAAAGATATTCTCTTGTGCCTTTTATTTAAGACTATAAGGCTTGAATGTCCTGAGACTAGGAAGTAACTGGTAAAAGCAGGTTTGGGAAATGAGTGGATAAAAAGCGCCTGGGCATTTAAGATTTATTAGTTATTCACACAGGGTGAAACATCTGTATAAAAATATTAAACAAAAAATTTGGAATGACTGGACCACATCCAAACCATTGACTTGTGTAATACGGAAATAACACAAATGCAAGCATTCCTGACATAACCAGATGATTCAACCTTGTTCTACCATTCACAATTTGTCTTGGGAAATTGTTCTTCATTTTTACTATATTTTCTTCAGCCAGATCCAAATCACAACCATATACGTCCACTTGCTTTCATGATCTTCAAGGCACTGCAGACATATTTAGGTATGAAACAGTTCAGTTTTCAGGCTCTCAGTATGCAGTTGAGTAATCCTGCCTTTGCTACCAGCTTGTCCTAAACCTTCCTTCACTTACAATACATACTAAATTAGTATGTTTGTAAATTGAGGTCAATGGCATAAATAAATGTTATAACTAGAGGCCACAAAGCCATATTAAGTATATCTGAAATTAGGATCTTTGTGTCTTTGACTTTGCCATGTGTCTTTGTGAGCATTCCTCAAGGTTCCCTTGAGGGTCTTAAAATAATCTTGTCAGTCCTATGATGAGACTCTTGGTCATGGGCACCCCACTTTCCTAGCAGCCATATAGAAGAATGGATGTCTGATGCAGTTCAGTGTAATATGCTAGTTATTAAGCATTCTACACAAAAAGTGGTTCAGTTTCTCTGTATTGGCTGTGTGTGGTGGTGGACAAATGGATGAAAATTCAGTCCACTGGGAAAAGCAAGCTTCAGAAAATTTTGTAGCATTGAAATTAAAAGAATATTTTGTGCTGAATTGTGGCAAAAAATACAGTATATTAACATTCCATCCTGAAACATAATTACTATGTGAAACTCTTCTAGCTGGTGTATATTTTTAATGGTGTGTATTTTTAATCAATATTATGTGATGTTGGCCACTTCTTTGTACCAGCCTAACCTAGACAAAACAAAGGCAAAAACCTAAACTTAGTCAAAAAGTGTTTTATTATACAAAAACAAAAAGGTTGAATAATCAAAAGGAAGTAACAAAGCAAGCTAACAGACAACAAAAGAAAGCTGCCCCACTCGGCCTGGCTACACAGGCTCAAGTCCATGATGAGTTGAATTGCCCACTTACCTACTATCCACAGACACAGTGCCTCAAGCAGCATAGAACTCTTCCAGTTAATTCCTAAATAATACCTCATCACTTTGACAGGCCTGTCACCCTCCTAGTCAAACCTTTGCCCCAAAACCTAAGTTCAGTGGGGGTACTGACAGCCTGTACTTAGTTTCATGACCTTTCCAGGAATGAAACCTAAGATCAGACATAACCTCCTTCTGGCAACTACAGAAACTCCTGTATGTATGGGTATGTTTTCTTGAAATCTCACCAGACTCCCAATAACTATCGCTTTTTATAATGCCTAAGGTTCACATTTTTCTCCTGGGGCATCATTTAGACATATGTTGGACAAACTGTTCCCTGGTGGCCATTTACTCACACTAGGACTCAGAAGCCATTACATTTACCAGTATGAGTTCCTTTTTAAGGTATGGGCTAAGAGAGACCTATACGTTTTTATGCCTTCAACTTTCACCAGTTTTTCCAAAGGTGACTGCTGGCCTACCAGGCAACCACTCACAATGTGCACACACATTATATTAAATAAATTATCAAAAAGGGAAACTGAAAAGCAGCAGCCCAAAATGCATAGAGCTCATATTTGGGTGTACACACATGGCAGTTTATTCCTTCCTGGTCTGGCTAATAATAAAAAAGACAGCCATACAGCATCAATTTGTGATGACTTTAGGAAGCTTATACTGCTGCTAACAGGGGATTAAGAATGCTTTCAGGTCATACGAACAACTGTGTGCATTTGACAGGAGGGAAAACTGTTGGGTTTCATGAGACACAGAGCCTCCATCTATATATCTCATCAACTACAGACATCTGAGAACCCTGACAAAATGAATAGAACACTTGTAAGCCATGACCTTGTACTATACCATACTTGATGATATTTTGAAATTAGATTAAACCAGTGACAAAACTTTGAAGGCCTACTTACAAAGCAGCCAAATAAACTGAACCAAGAATTGCTCTTCTGAGACAATAGATCCTTCTTTGTTTTTACTTCAGGATGGGCAATAATGTTATTTCTTTAAGGTTATAGTAATTGAAGTCTGATGTGCTGACAATCCAAGGCATTACCCATTTTAAGTAAATCTTGCTTTTATAGTAATCCTGTGCAATCAGACATATATTTAAGCAGTAGAGCTACAAATAAAGAAGTGACACAAAAATGCAACAGCCCGAAATTAGAATTCAAGCTTATTGTTTTAAAAGTACTTGCCAATAGTCCCAGGCATGAGACACACGATTTTAGTTAAACCAAGAACTTAAAATGACTATATATAATTTTCAAACATCTCAGAATTGTTTTCCTCACTTTAACCTTTCATCAGATCCAAACCTTTTAATAAAATGCTTGGTCTGATGAATTGGTAATAGTTAATAATAAATTGAATCCTGAATGGCAAAACAGAACACATTTGACTGACTGTGTCTCACCTGTTTTGACAGAGAGAGGATTGTGACTTACAACGGGGAAAAAAGGAGATTTGTTTCAATGATGACAACTATGCATTTTGAATATGGGAAAGGCACTGGAGAAATAAAATGCTCTCCTTACTTTTATAATTACTATGCATCTGCTCAATACACTACCTGCACAACACATGTAAATCAACAAATTATTAGAACTTAATATCATAATGGACAAGTGCAGAAAGCCTTCATTTTAATTACATGTGCAATAATTTAAAATTGCAAATACATTATACCCGAATTCCCATAAGCTTAGCTCACTTAAATGGTATTAGAAGTAGTATAATATAACATTCTTAAACTGTCTAATCCAGTTCAGATTTAAGAGGGAAGGAGCCTCTCTCTCAGGAGCACTGGGTGCTGGTCCATTGCAGGGCTTCTTTACATACACATACACACACACACACACACACAAACAGTCACGGGGTCAATATGAAATCAACAAACACACACATAGAAATCACAAACAGCAGAAAGAATCCCAAAACAGACAGACAGGCCCACTGACTGTGTCCTTACTGAGGAAGGGCAAAAAAATTGGACTGGCAGTCTCAGAAATGGGTAAAGATAAGTCACACTGTATAGCTCATGTACATTACAGGGTCCCGAGTTTTAGAAGGGCATGTCTAAGCATTGCTTGACTAGCCAGTGGTGAAAGACTCAAGATACTCTAACCACTGCCAAGTCAAATTTGAGTAAGACTAGGTAAGGGTATGCTTGCCCAACCATAGGGGTTAACTGACTGGATAAGAAAAGATATCAAACAGCAATTGAATCTGACCTGCAAGCAGGAGGCATCTGATCTAAAGAACGTACACAGCTAAGTCAAAATGGAGTACATCAGCTCACTGCGGCTATAAAAAAAAATACCATAAGGGTTTCCAAGTAAATTCTGAGGTTGTATATTTGAGGAATTGGACTTGCAAGTACAGTTTTGTCAAAAAGCCTGGTGATGACACACTTGTTTTATTTTACATACTCTCCTTCATGCGGACTTAATGTATCACATTGGTATAATGGGAAGCACTGCTGCCTCCCATCTCCAGGACTATGGCTTAAATTACAGCTATATCACTGTGTGTCTAACATGTGCATGTTCTCTCTTTCTCCATGTATTGTTAACTTTTCCAGTATTTCAAAGACATGGAAGTTAGGTTAAAATTTGTAACAGGGGCACTGGCATCAGCAAATTACCCTACTGAATACATTCATTCATTTTCAAAACATGCTTATCCAGAGCAGAGTCACAGGGATGCTGGAGCCTATCCCAAGAAGCATTAGGTGCAAATCAGGATCAAACTCTAAACAAGGATCCAAACCATTTCAGGGCAAACACACATTCACACACACATACTCATCAATTAAGTATTTCCTATCCACCAAACCTGTATGTCTTGGACTATGATGGAAGCAAGAGCAACCAAAGAGCACATACATATACTTGGGGAGAACATGCAAACTCCACACAGGGATCATTCAGGACTTGAACTGCAGCACTACCACAGCACCACCGTACCATGCCTATTGAATAGAGTATATTAAAATTAAAAAGCCCAGTGATGAACTTCCATACTGTCAGGGAGTTCATTTCTGCCTTTCACAAGATGTTTCCAGGATATTCTTCAGCAGCCCATAGTGTGCTGTACTTATGTGTAATAATGTCCACACAGGGCAAGTGCTATTACTAGCTTTCAAATTTCCAAACATTAAGAAACAAAAGACATGGAAATGAACACCAGTTCTTCTCAGGGGACACATCCCTTTTCCAGAACAATTTAAAGACTCACATTACGTTATCAGGAGGCTATCAGAAAAATCTGATGAAAGTATTGAGCAGAAATGGCACAGGATCAGGAGTTAAAGCAGGTGCACAAACACAGAGAGTCTGCAATTGCCTGGTAAATGACATTACTACAACAAACAATCTCAGTTATCAGGTCTCAAATATTAAGCAGGAAATAGCAACAAAATTGACAGAGAAAAGCTAAACAGCTAAGTAAACTTTATGAACAATAAAAGTCACATATTCATGTTGTTGTTTTAGACTTTTTTTTTTTACCCAAGTCACTTATAAGACCATAATACCTTACATCTTTATATCATTTATTAATAACTTTACAAATGGAGGTTAGAAAGATTAATTTACTTCTTCAGAGTCACACTCTAGTGGCGAATGAACTAGCATCTTTGTGATTTAAAAAACATAGCCATAGTCAATAGGCAACAGTGTCAAGCGTAGCTATGGGAGGGGTGCTGCCCAGTGGACTGGCTCTTACATAAATGTCTGCCATTAAAGGAAACAGCTGGCGAAAGTGTAGACCCTTTATCATGGAATATTTCACAGTATGGAGTTATTTCTAAGCTGTCTGTGCCGCACACAGTACAAGCAGGCTTCTGATGTCACTTCATTTTAAGCTGTCCTAGTACAATGTATACATCATGCAGTAAACCTACCCTGTGAAACAAATTCAAACAAATAGTAGTGTCCTAACAGTAAAAAATATTTTTCCTTTCACTGCTAAATCAAACATTTCAAGTCCACTTGTCTGCACGACTACACCAATCCTGAGATTTGTTCACTAGTCCCGAGTGATCTACAATTAATTAGAAAGTTCTATGCCAACCACTCCTGCTCATCTAGGCCTCAGCAGTGCGAGTAGACTGATAAGTCCAGACAGGACACTCCCTGACATTAGCGGCGCATCCAGACTGACCTATAAAAAAAGCCTGTAGATACAGATGGCAGTGATGTAAGCAGACTGACAGATGTAAGGACATCTAGGGCACATTTTGAATGGGCAAGTATGCCAAGTGTACTGGCCCAGAATCAACTGATTGAACAATGTCTAGTTTTGAATGTGGTTACCCACACCTCATTGGTGCAACAAGACCTTGTGGGGAATGGGGCTTGAGGTGTTTGCCCTAATGGCCGGGCAAGGTGCGTGTGGCAAGGAAAAGCCTGAAGCGTTTGTTTTTTCTTCACTGGAGCAGCAAAGCTATAGGACTGTGTCTCTTCCACCTGTTGCTATGGCAATCGGCTCAGTCTTTAATAAGCATATTTTGTTTCACTGCAGGAACAGCAGCAGGTCCAGACTCACTTTCCTCAAAGTAGACCTGTGACTAGCTAAGTGCCTGTTAAGCAGCTTCAAAGCACCCAGACATCAAATTGTTTATTTCACAAACAGGGGCAAAAGTGCTTCTGAAAGAAGATAATGTGACATCTGACCTGAAGAATCACTTGGGCTTGGCCTGATCACATGGATTTGATAGGAGAAGTGCCCTTTCTGATAGCACAGGGCCTGAAGATAATTGTATAGTGGTGTGGTTTTCTCATAATCAGAATCATTATTGGTTTAGGTTAAAGATGTCCTCCTGGTCAGTGTTGTCCGTTTTGAACTCTTTTGTGAAAAGTTTACCTCATTCTTTTCCCTGACATTGCATAGTCCATCTTTATAATATTATGTTTTAAAAGCATGCAGACACCTGGTTTAGTGTTCTTCTCAAACTACAATACACAGAACTAATGTCAAATTCATTATCAAAAATTAAACTTTATACTCTCAATCGTGTAAAACAACACAAAAGAGAAGGTAAAATTTACAGCAAGGCATCCAGTCACTCTGGAATATCTATCCCAATCAACTGTTTCACTTCTCTTGAATTGCAAGCAGATCTTGAATTAATCACACCATTAGCCCTTGGTCCCCACATTACTGGACTGTATGGCACAGGATCATTACCACAATTACCACCTTCACTGTGGCTCATAATCTCTTCTCTTTCAGGAATATTTTCTAAGCCCAAACCTTCTTCACATTTTCCACTGTCAAAGACATTCAAAGTTCAAAAAACACAACTCTCTGCTTAACCACCCAACCGATGTACTGTCTTCTCATTTACTTAGCTAGACCTAAACGGACTGCAATTAGTTCTTCTGCCTTATTACATTTCTACATTACCTGATTGGACTGTTATCTTCCTAAAATTCCAAATTTCCCACTGTTATCTGCCCTTCTGTGTACTCCTCCCCAAGCTCTGAATTCTTCCATGACTTCTGCCTCTTTTTGTACAATAACCAGATTTCACCTGAGTAGGACTGTAACAGTTAGCAATAAAGGTAGCATGACGCAATGAGACTTTAGACAAATTGCTTACAATCCAAAACTACACTGGATAAGCACAACGCCCACCAGGAAAAGTGGCTTGAAAAGGTAATATGAGATAAGAACTACACAAGTAACAAAACTGTATGGGAGTTTTAAAACTTACATTATATCATCCAAACAAATTCCCCCAATATTTTAAAATATTTTATTGTACTATAAAGGTTAAATGTATAAGTGAAAGTACTTTGATAGGATCAAAATTTACATGTTATGTTTATAACAGATTTAAACATTGAACAGGATTATGAAGCGATGTCTGCATGTGTGTGTATTAGGATGCAATTCCATGGACAAGACTACTCAAAAAAGAATCGCTCAATATGAATGAAGCCTGATGTGGCCATCAGTTGTTTAAAACAGTAGACACTTTCTCATTTTTAGTAGAATTGTTCTAGTAGGTTTTACCTGCCAGACCTAACTACATATACTGGAGTTCCCTGCATAGGAAAAGTAAAGTGATGAGGTCAAAATTTCAAAATCACAGTTTTTGTTACATCCAATGACTATGGGAATTTTGGAGTTCCCCTTTGTAACCTTTCACCTTCCCTCTTCATTACATTCATGTGGACTTCCAGTTGGCATTTTAGTTATTTTTATTATATGTTATTTATATTAATGAGTGACGGGAATAGCTAGAAATCAGAATTATATCACAGCCCAGCTAATGCAAGGTCATTTCAGGAGCATCGGTTTCTGCAAGTTGTCACACTATGTGAAGGGTGTTCACGTGAAATTTCCTACTGTGAATCTTGTATTTCTCATTAGCATGTGAACATAGCATTTATGTAGGAAAAGTCTCATGCTGGACACAACAGATTCCTTTTTTATTTCAGTGTGGCTTCCTTTATAAATTTATATCAAATACTTTTATCTTTTAATAAGCATTTTCTGATTTGTAGGGTGTGTTACATTTGTACCACACATATTAGTCAATACAGAAGGCCATTAGGGAAAACAACAGCTTCGCCCATTCTTTTGTAGCCAGTACTAACCAAAAGATAGTGACCACGGAGAGTGCAGTGAAGCAGCAGAGGCAGACAACATAAATTAAGTCAGTTACGCCAACATAACTTTAATAAATCAATCAAAAATGAATATTATATATCATGTTTTTTATTACAGTTCAGGCCAAACTATAACTAGGTAGTACTTAATTGCTAACTATGTTGCAGTGTTTCTCTGGCTTTTTTTTTCCCCCATAAGTATTCAGGTAATATGACTACAACTGAACATGAGCAAGGAGTGCGTAAGGTAAGATGACTTTAGTTTTCTGTTCTTTAACACATTTTTGTTTATCCTGCCACCAAATACTGGCGATGTGTTGCATGTTGTTTGGACATGCAAGTACGATTTTCACACAACTTTGTACACAGGTGGTACCAGTGCTATTAGGACTGAAAAACATTATTATAATTTTGAATTAGAACATTGTCTATAAGGCTTAAAGTTTCTTGCTGCATTTTCAAGTTAATGTAATTATTTACAGTAGCTAATACACTAAATCCAGTCTGTATTCTTTTCAGGCTAGCAGACTGCTCACATCTTTGTCTACATCACTGCATATCTCATTTCAACAACTATCCTGCCTCAAGGAAATATACCAGCTACTGATTCCCAGGATTCATACAACTGTCTTCCGTCAAGTACCCTTGGCAGCTGAGCATCCTGGGTGTGTGATGCTGTGGAGCCACCCCACACCTATACTTCTATAAAAGCTTTATATAAATGCTTTCATGTCTTAAAAGAAAAACACAAATGTTCTTTTATCTGTTGCCTTTCATCACATACTTCCCCTAAGCTGCTCTTCTCTGACCTTCTTCTGAAGTCACCATGAATTATGAAAGAAGAAAAAAAAAAGTGATAAACTGTAGTTCAGTGCAATAATCACATTTTTCTTTTTTTTTTGCCACTTTCCAACCACCAGTCAAAGGTAATGCAGCCACCCTGGCTAGAGGTCAGGAAGTGTGTCATCAAATACTGGATAAAGAGCTAGAAAGGTTAAAAGTCCTCCAACCTGACCTTATTTCAACTTCTGATGGATATATGGCTCTATACTCACTAATTACTATACATCACATGGCCTTTAGGAGATTAAATTACAATAAACGTTGACTCACAGTACAGATAAACAAGAACAATAACAAATGTGGGCTGTGTTAACTACTAGTTAAAATGTTAGACCATAAAGCACAAGGCTGCTGGTTAAGTCCCCAACCTTTTAAGGTTCACATGCTTTGGGAAATAACAGCTACACAATGAGAAATTTCAAGTGAACACTCTTCCAAGTGGGAGCTTTGAGTGGAAAGTGCAAAGCTCCCAAAGCTGTCATATAACACTGACTGTTGACGTTGTTTAAAATTGTTTAAATGCAGTGAGTTATGGTTTCAACGTTTAAAATAATAAAAAAAATAATAATAACAATCACCTCAAGCAAAAATGTTTTGCACCGTCAAAGACAAATAATCTTTTAACTGTATTTTGTGTGAACCAAACAACAAATCATTAGCAACCTTGCATTTCTCTCAAAACCCCAACCAGAATAGCACATGATCACAATGAAGGGAGTATGTGTGGCATCACAAATGGTAATTCCAAAAACTGAATGCGGTATAATAGCTAGTCCTTTCAAAGCCACTTAGGCCTAGATGGGTAGAATAATCTTAACTTAGATTTTAAACTTATTAAAAAACTGTTTTACACAGCTCAAATAACTGTCCATTAAACATTACATTGGTACATTCTACTTACGTGAGCTGTGGTTTATTGATGATATAAATCAGTTTGGCTCTGTTGATTGTTACATGCAACCTTTTGGTCCTGCTACTGCATCTAACCATATTTTCTGCCATTTCTCTTTTATATCAAAATCTCATATGTTTTGACACTTTGATAATACTACAATGAAGCACAGCTGAACTGAAAAGAAACAGAGGGAAACAAGCAGGTGCAGCAAAATGTTTTTCCTTTTTTGTTGTGTTCAGAGTCACTCAAGAAACCTATTCAATCTGCAGGCCTACTTTTTGATTTCTTTCAAAACATACAGTACACCCTCATTTGACACAGCCTGCACCTGTGCTCGTCCACTGATACCAGCCTGTGGCCTTTTCAAAAGGCTCTGCTGTTAGCTTTACACATTTAATGTATTTGGTCCTGGAGCTTTTCACCTTTTTCTATATTATCCCAGCTTTCAATCTAGCACTTTGAGACCTTAATACATAATCCAAATATTTTGTCACCTGTGTACACTTGAGTCCCTTTACTGCCACTTGCTATATTGCTTTGCCATATTTTAGGGATTTCTTTTTTTGCTGGAAAATGCACTATATGGAGTGAAGACTGGTATAATGAGCAAGCATCTATGAAGCAAATCCCTCTTTCCCTTTGGGTTTCTGGAAGTTCTAATGCACTTGTGAATCATGAGTGCTTTATTTCATAATGCAATGAGATGAGCTTGACAAAGACATTACATAACCAAACTGAGAGGCGTCTGCTATAGAAAACAGTGAAACAGAGGAGAAGAACCGAACTGCAGAGTGATAACAAGTAGCAATTCTAGGAAATCAGGAACATAATGCTAGGTGACAACTTTCAAAAAAAGCATAGATTTAGGGAGAGTACCCAAAGCAAATGCAGTCAATAAAGAAAATAAACAGCAAAAAAAAACAAAAAAATCACTTGATGAGGATGTTCAACTCACAAAACAAATGTGTACAATAAAGGTATTTTTTGCCACAACATTTTCTGTTTACATGTGAAATTACTGCTAATTTTATAACATACATTATATAACAGTCTCAACTGATGAATGCAATTCAGGGTTTCAGAAGGTCGGAGCCCATTCTGGCAGCAATGTGAACAAGGCAGGGAACAGGATGCCAGCTCATCATGCGCATTTGAAATGGTCAGGTAATCTAACCGACACATCTATAGTGATAAGGAAGGAAAACCCGAGTACCAGAATGTGCAAACTCAACATGGATAACATACGGGTGTGGGATTTGAATCCAAGATGGTGGGTTTGTGAGACGGCCACATTACACACTATGTCACTGTGCTGCATTACTAATTTTCAGTTTCATTGTTTTTCTTAATCAATCCTTTAACTGATATTCTTGTTTAATTATCTAGTTTGTTTCTGATCATGAGCCACTGGCATCATTAGGGCATGGAAGGATTGAGCCCTGGACAAGACTAACAGTCCATCACATCACAGTACATAAGCACATACCCACAATGACACGCTTGGCCAAATTTGAGTCATTAAAAACACACACTTCTTTGAGAAGTGGTAAGACACCGACAACCTTGGAAAAAACTAACCAATTCACATAGCCACTATGCTTCAGCACAGCTAATTTAACATCATTTCTAACTGTGTTTTCTTAATATTAAATGGCTTCTGCAGAGGAACTCATCCAACTGATAGGAATTTAACACCATCTTTTGTTCAAGTTTATAGAAATCTGTAACCCTACATTATAAAACCTGAAACAAATTGTTTCCATTAGTTGAGTGCCAAAACTGGCCTTAATTAAAGTACTGCTTGATTCAAAAAGCAAGACTGACACCCACATCTGAAAAGTAGATCAGACTTGCCTTCTTACTAAATACCTGACAGCTACTAGGGTGTGTGACAGAGAAGGGAAAGCATTCATGTCCTGTACCTGCTTTGCCCATTTCAGTGATACCGGGGGACAGAAGCTATTCTGGCAGTGTATGCTAATAAGTTGGCACCCATTCTTGACAGGGAACAAGGCCAACTGCACTCATACCGGGTCAATTTGTTATTTTATTAATTTTAAGGATTTCACTGCAATAAATAAATTACAATATCAGAAAGATGATATTACATCTAACTGAAATCAGATCTAATACCCTTTCCCTATTCATCTAGAGGGCAGAGATAGAAAAATGTTTAATTCGATGTAATCGTTTAGGAATACGGAAATATCTAAAAGGTTAGCAATAGTTCAGCATGTTCAATTAAAAGAGGATAAGAAAATAAACACCTGTCAGATTCTAAAAAAAAATTGCATTGGTCCTCATAATGTGAATTTAATAAATTTAATTTAATG
Source organism: Polypterus bichir lapradei (assembly GCA_026402145.1). Taxonomy (NCBI): domain Eukaryota; kingdom Metazoa; phylum Chordata; class Cladistia; order Polypteriformes; family Polypteridae; genus Polypterus; species Polypterus bichir. The sequence continues at coordinate 109,953,148 of JANRMT010028174.1, read as the reverse complement.
CAAGTTAGGACATCCTTTTCTCATTGTGCTATCGTAGATGGGATAGGACTCTTCCTGGGCCAGGTCAGAGCTGTCAATTAACCTACTATAAGCACACATATTTATAGGAGATGAAAAAATTGAAAGAAAATCCAAGTATACCAGGCAGTGTCCATGCCAGGTTTCTAACTCTGGAGCAACGAGTCAGTAGCAGCAATATTTGATCTTAAAAAATCTAGGTTAGTTATGTTACACAATTCATAGAGCCAAATATATGACTCTTTCTGGACTGCTAATTTTGTGCAGATAGAACATTACTTGGTGAGGTACAAACGGTTAAAGATAACTGTGCTTGCATTAAGAATCAAACCAGTTAAATATGACAACAGCTTAATCACACTTAGTTCTAACAAGCACCCAAAGTTTAGCTTAGTGGTCCCCCACTTTCCTGCCATTACTTACAAGGACAGAGAACATTTTAAGCTGAACTTTATGTTCTGATACTGAGAATGCGATTTGTGCCAAGTCACAGAGTTTGTAATAAATCCACCATCTTTCCATCATTTCTCTTAGCCATGTAAGAACTGGCTTGTTATTCTAAACTGTGCCACCTTTACCACCCATAATTGACAAACTCTCTCACCCATTAAAGCTATGCCCCAGTAAGGGAGGGGGTTCACTAAATATGTGATGTTTCATTTGCCTTAAAAACCTTGCACAGACAGTCCTCTTCATTTTTCTGCATGCGTTTATTATGAGGAGATGGAATGGGGTAATTTTTGCTGTTAGATGGTATTCCAATGCACCAACATATGGCCTTTACTCACACCTGACTCCACTATGATCTGTGACACTAAAAAGTGGACACCCAGTTTGGGGAGCCTATTTCACTTTTCACCACCGACAGGGTGATATCTCTGCCATATAAGTAGTCAGTGTGAATATGCTATATCAGTCAGTCAGTCGTCTTCCAACCCACAGTGTCACGGGGGTCTGCTGGAGCTAATCCCAGCCAGCACAAGGCACAACGCAGGAACAAGCCTCGGGCAGGGTGCCAGCCCATCGCAGGGCACACGCACACCCACCCATACACCAAGCGCACACTAGGGACAATTTAGAATCGCCAGTGCACCTAACCTGCATGTCCTTGGACTGTGGGAGGAAAACGGAGCACCCGGAGGAAACCCACACAGACACGGGGAGAATGTGCAAACTCCACGCAGGGAGAACCCGGGAAGCGAACCCGGGTCTCCTTACTGCAAGGCAGATCGCAACCACTGCACCACCATGCCACCCAGCATGCTATATATTTTGACAAATTCTGAATAGAACTGTTATTCTGCACTATGTGATATATAGAAGCCAATTAGTAAGTTGATAGGGGCTCATTGATCAACTTTCTTTCAAGAAAGTGTTTAGCTTTGGTATTGATTTACTTCATTACTTACATTTTGCAAACATTCTTTTTTTTCCCCTCTCCAGGAGCAAATGGCCTGGATTTAAACATCTGTGCATCGGCCACCACATTCAGAATGTGTGAATTTGGGTTACTAATGCATGTGTAATGCCAGATTAAAGTGCTCTGCTGAGGCATCTGCACTTTCTCTGTCCAGTTCAAACAGTTTAACCCATTTTTCTGTCACAATTTTAAATCTGGTTGAATAATGATTTTGTAAAGAAGATGTGTATGTGAGCGCCCATGAGAGAATGAAAGAAATCTAGCAGATCAAATTTCAGATATCCAAATCTGTAGGTCAAGCATTCTAGCCCTGGACACTGACAGCAGTGTTTAGGTAATGATTGGGACTCCTGTTGCATTATGTTTCATTAATTATTCCTTAATGATTTAAGAAATTTTACAAACGGCAGCAAACAGACTATTCAATGTTGCTGACCTGATATACACTACAAGTAAACTAAATGCATTGACCTGATTTTAGGATTCCTTTGCATATGTTTAGTCAATACAAGACTAATCTAAAGGTCCATTTTTAGTCTCTAATGATGAGACACAGTTGCTCCAGTTCCGCTCTTTTTGAAGCCTAGGCTCAAAAGTGACTGTTATTTTCTTATTAATCTAAAGCAGACAAGACATTTTCACTTTACATTCCAGATGTAAGAACTACAAGGGGATCAAGCAAGAAGACTCAGCTCTGCTGCTACAGAACTAGTCTCTTAATCTGAAGTTCATTCTTCCTTTGTGTTCCTCTTAATGTTTTCCTGTTTTCATTTTCCTGAACACCAATCTGGCATGTATTTCATTAAAAATTGCCCTGTTAAGTCACAGAGCTCTGTCTACAAGAGTGGCCCTTATCTGGTAAATGTATTAATGAAGTATCTAGCTATCTATCTAATGACTTCCCTCTGTTTGATAATCCAACCATACAAGCACCCTACCACTTTTGTATTTTTGAGTGTTCATAATCACTCTGTAAAGCACTTTGGAATGGCAATTGCTGTGAAAAGGCACTATGAAAAATATAAAATGAATCTTGACTGCTTGACTACCCCATTGCACTTCTCTTCTCAATGGCATTTTTACAAGAAGCACAACATGACTCAAAACTCCAATAATCCACTACAGAATCTCTTGAAATGAAATCTCTCAAAATATCTGCCTGCATTGCATTTCTTCACATAACTCAACATGCCAGTTGACATTTTAAGACGCCATCCTTCATACTATCGCTGAGGCAGTCTTTGCCAAATTCGTACCCAGTATTTTTAACACGTCAATCTCTCGTCCAATGTCAGGAAGTGAAAAAACCCAAATTTCCAATCCTACTTTAAGGTGCACTTGATATCACCTGAATTCACAAACACCCCTCACCATGAATACTTTCTTCTTCTTTCAGCTTCTTCAACTTTTCACATTGACTGGGATTTATGTAGCGGAAGAATGTGGAAGTTGGCGTTCGCACAGATTTATGCATCTGGATTTTTTTGTGGGTACGAATATTTCTGCTTTTGTGCTTATGCCATGTTATAGTGTAATTTCTACATACGCTGTTATGCATGAGGCCCCTGGAGAGTGATATTTAGGAAGATGGTGTGGACAGAGTCAGTAATTAAGATGCTGTTGATAATGATGCTGACACTCATGTCTATGGAAAGTTAACTGAAAACTGTCCAGTTTTAAGATCCATCCATCTATTATCCAACCCGCTATATCCTAACTACAGGGTCACGGGGGTCTGCTGGAGCCAATCCCAGCCAACACAGGGCACTGTCTGCAATCCACCTTTTTCTATATTGTGTTGATATTTATTTAGAAAACTCAATTAACTATACAAATCACATAATCACATGTGCATAGTACAGTTGTTTTCTTTATTTCTGCAATCAAAGTGTTTACAAGAAGATTGTTTTGCTTAAGGTCACAAAGTGTGTGAACCCTTAATCTTGAGTTACAGTGTAAAACATCGACCACCCCACAGCATAACTATCACATCCTTTTAACATACAGAGTAATATAGTCAGGTCTAAACAGTGAATTCAGGATGGATCTCTTCTTGCTTTGCTTTGACTTTCATTTGCTTGACAAATATGTGCGTTTTATGAGCCAGTTTATTCCAGTACACATTACACAATACCCATTATGAAAGAACTGTAACTGACTCAGACTAAGAAAGTTCCAAGAATACATGGATCACAAAAATTCAACATGATGGTTTTTAGTCATAGCTTTCCCAGAAACCCAGTTTCTCTGATACAGGAAAAAACTGTAATGAACGATTACAGAATGGGGATAACACACAAGCAAACACACCAAATACCTAATAGCATCTGAAATTCAAAAATAATAAAATGATGATCTACAACTGTGTAAAAAGTCACTTCAAAACAGTGTAGAAGCAAAAATAAAAAATATGGGATTTTTTAAAAATGTATACACAATTTTGGCAACTTCTCAGTCATTTGCTGTTTTTCATGCTGTTTATGCTTGATATCGGACAATTCCCCTTAACTGCCAAAAAAGATAGCAGCCTATAGCTCATCTCTGCTGTCCCAACTGTGGAATATAGCTGAAGAAAGAACAAAAAAAGTATTCCCTCACCAACAAACTCAACCAATAAATATTATGGAATTAATCTCTTTTACAAAGATGGTCATCCAAAATCTTTTTATGAGCAAACTAATCACATTGACATGCTTCATAAAATGTGAGATGGTGGGCCACTTTGTGTCCATCAGGTTTCAAAAAACAAAAAAAAAACCGAAAACCTATGAAGTTGGTGTCATAAGATAAAATATAATGACAAATGAATCTTGTATTTAGCTGCTGACAGAAACTAAAAACATTAGGAGCAGTTATTGTCTCCATTTTTGATGACTGTTTATTAGCACATGCAAGTAAACATTTCACTCTACTCTGTACACAATATTGACCTATGAACTACTGTCATAGTACAACTCAAGTGATGCCACTAACTTTACTATTAGAATGACAACGCAAACAGCCCTGGTATGGCTGGGTTTGACACAAGAACAATCAAAGCCAGGCCAAACCTGCAGTCTTTTTTTAACCATTTGCATTGATGGTATAAACACAGTACCACTCACATTGCAAAGACAATCTTTCAACTCTCTCATTAATAAATTTACTAAAGTTTCTTATTGCACTTTTACAGAGCTAGAACTATCCTGGCGGGATCCAACTCAGAATGCAGAGCCAGTCCATTAAAAACTAAAAAACTGCATAAGAGCAAGGACTACTGTATGATACATTCAGCTTTCACATGCATAACTTACTCCAAAATAGCTCTACACTCCATGTAATTAAATTGAGCATATAATAAAAACATGTAAAGCTTATGAAGAATTAAAGGAGACAGAGCATAGAAATTATATGATACCCACTAAATAATTATTTACTTTTGGTTTATTTCATAAACACACATGTGGCTTATAATAGACAAGCATAAAGCTGAAATATACAAGCTGATGGCCCAAAAATAGGGCATCGCACTGGTTTTATATTTTGAGCATCACAGTTCCAGTCAAGCTGTGGTCTGCTTGGGTTTTCTTCCCACTGAGGTAAGTTAGGCTAACAGGACAATCTAAATTTGGTACAAATGCTCTGTGACAATCCAAGAGTGGTTCCTGCAAAGAGCCTGATGCTGCTGGGTTGAACTAGCAGCCATGTGATTTACAATATAGTTCAGTAGTCCACTGCCTTGGTCACTAGGCCAAACGTATTGCCTCCTGACATTGTATAACAATGCCTTAATATTGAATATGCAATGTGATGATAAAATACCACAGAACGTCTCATATTCTGAAGGATGCAAAAAGAAAAAGTTGGAGTTTTTCCATTTTCATTTAAGAAAAGACAAATGTGTATTGTGTGTTATGAAATTTGTCTGGATATCAGCTGGTGCTTTAAAATCAGTACAGTAGGAAAATGAGGCATGAACAGCAGTTTGTTTATAATACACATAAATGCTAGGATTGTTGGGGCATTCAAATCTCAGACTGATGATATTTTATAGCAATTAATGCATGGTTCTTGTCAACATTTTTGATCAATTCTGTAATACTACTTACTACCTCTTTGTTCTATAAGAATAAGTAAAAGATGTAATCAGCAAGATCATCTATTATTTTTTTTTAATAATTTTCCTTTTTACTTGAAGGTCGGATTGTACATCAAAGAGATCAAGGTATTCAAAAATAATACTGATGAATTAACTGTTTCTTAATCTGGAGATCAGAATACTTCAACAGACATGAGGAGTTTTGTTAAAGGATTTTAAAAACGTACCAGGTTTTTGTGGGGTGTGGGTGATGAAGATGCTTTAATAAAAATGCCTCTTGTGCCTTCTTTTTGAAATGCTAACAAACAGCAATGTGCAATGCAGGAGTTAAAGGGCCAGACACACTGGCAAATGGTACTAAAGGGGGCTGGCAAATGGAGAAATGGGTGGAAACAACTATTCTAAGAGAATATATAGCAATACTGAAACACACCGTCACCATTTAGGTACTGATTACGCATTTTAAATGTTTCTGCCCAACCCTGTTAAGTTTCAGGTATTAATCTCTTGTAAAAACAAATTGCCTTTTACCATTTTATAATCTAAACCACCTGGAGCTATCCTCTTCAAGAATAATCATTCTTCCATGAGAACACTTAATCTTTATTCAAAAGCAACGGCACTAAAACTCATTTTAACCTTACTTATGTGCGTCTATAAAGAATCTGACTATTTACTCACTGTCTAATTCCTCGTTCTGAGTCAGTAACAGTTTTTATTTTTCCTATTATGTTTCAGTGACTTTCTAGGATGCAAATAAACCAGTTAAATGTGTTTCACATAATTTATGGGTGGATGCAAAAATTGTGGGGGAAAATAGTAGGTGTTTTGGACTTTTCAATATTTCCTTGATGTGTACTCTTTTGAACTCATAGACAATTCTGCAGAATTCAAATTTCATTTTATAACACACCATTCTCCAGTCTACATAATTCTATTCAGGATGTCCCTGCCATATTGATGCAAGGCAGGCAGCGGCTATGGATGGGGTACCAGTCCACACTGCATGACCAACTCACTCAAAACCACAGATTCCTAATCATGCAGGAAAAGCAAAGTTTAAAACATATGTAATTTTGTATTTAAGTATTCAAATATGTCTGAAAATTAATAAAATACTTTCAAAGAACTATTTTCCTTCATTTAAAACATATTAAAGAGTTGAGAGCCATGCTTAAAACTGAAACAGGTTCTGTTGGGCTGGTTTCGTCTCACATCCACTGCCATCCTTAAAACTTTAACCAAAGCTACCAACAACCCCCCATGCACCCTGATCTTTAAACCAGCCTCCACCAGTAATACTGCAGGATAGTATTTCCAGTATAATAAATAGATAAATCTACTAACAAATGTACGTGAAGAATATCTGATTTTTTTTCCAAGGACACGGCTTTATTGTTCAGTTCAGATACAAATAAAGGAAGACCTTTTTTGCAGAAAAAAATGTATAACTGTTAAGTGCATTTTTAAAATTTTCACCCACTTTCATAAGAAACAAATTAATCAAGCAAACATATTTGTTTAATATTCTCTGTAACAAGTGTTAGTAATGTTCTGATCAAATCTTCATTCACAAGGTAACAGAGGAGGATAAATTTAGAATTGCCAAGTTTACCCCTATGCAGTTTCACAAACTAGAAGAACTGTTTCAGATATTCAATTTTTTTTTTTTTTTTACAAATGGGTATTCAACTATATAAGTTTACTATCAAAAGTATTTTATATTTCCTAAGACAATAGCTGTTGGTTATAGTGCTATTACTCAGATGTATCAGAAGGTCTACAGTATGTAACCGAGTACTTTTCTATATATATTTTTTTACCAGGGGTTCACTGGTGCTCCTTAGTCTTGAACATTCTACATGCAATTGCCCAGAAGTATATTGAAATATACCATCCTGCCAAATTTTTTATTGTCTTTTTAAGTAAACAGGAAATAGTGTTTTTGATGGAAAGTGAGTGAGTCAGTCAACTTTGCTTTATATATATATAGATACAAACACATTTATTTAGAGATACCAGTCTTACATTTTAGCAGACATGAGTTTTAGGCTAATTAGCCCTATGTAAGTGTATGTGTGTGCTTAAGTGCCCCATTCAGGAATGGTTCCTGCCTTGTGCCAGTATAGACTCCTGTGACCCTGCGTTGGGATAAATAGGTTTGAGAATGTTATACTATGTAACAAATATACATAGACATTAATCTACATGTGTTCATTTTTATATTAATTGGGGTACTAGGAACCTGCCCATTACAAGGCAAACATATTCATATGGAACCAGTTAAGAGTCATGTGTCAACCTAAGATGTGCATTTTTGGAGAGGAAAATTTGATTATCTGAAGGAAAACAATGGGGCAGTATGAAAACCTTACAAAGACAGTGTCTGATATATGGAAAAACCAATCTAACTAATTAATCAAGCAGTCATATTTGTTACATAATGTTAATGTCACCAGTCTTAAGTTTATACCCAGTGCTAAAGAACATTAGAGTGAAGCCCTACGTGTTATATATTAGGAAACACTCAGCTGATTCCTTCTCTCCATCCTGGTTGGATTACTGTGGTTCTCTTTCAAAAGTCTTCCTCTGAAAGGTTTTAAGAGAACATCAGAGGTTTAGTATAAACCTGCCACAGGTTGGACAACATTGTCTTGATATTAAACCATCATCGAACTTACTGTACAAGGCTGAACATTGCAACTACCAAGAGAATATGGCATCTTTACGGCGTATGTAATGCCAGCATTAAGAGACGAAAAAAAAAACAGCCGCTCAACAAACGGATGCAGCAGCACATGCCTAATGGCGCTGCATAGCCTAACTGTTTTCACAGGTTTTTTCCTACCCCCGTTTACTCAGTGGGACACCTGGCAGTCTTTGTTTTCCACAGTCCTTTTCTGGGCTGGCTTGTACTCAGTTGTGGCCACTTGAAGCATTTCTTTCACATGTGTATCAGTCAGAACTGAAAGATGTTTGGACTTTTCTTTTTTTTTAACTAAAACAAGTGAATAGATTCACAAATGGAAGTTGATCCAAACATTGATATTAGCTTCAGAGCAGCTTGCTTAACATTGGAATATCTGTCTGTGGGCACAATTTTCCAAAGCTCTGTGGTTCCTTCTCTCATTTAATTCTGTCAGTTTCACAAAGTTCAATCATCTCCAAGTGGGACACTGCTTCTTCTGCAACTAAAGAGGCTTTCAAACAATCTGATTCAGCAGTGAAAATGTTGATGAGGAATGTGATCTGTGGCCTTTTTGCATCAGGTTGCAGAATCTGTCCTCAAAACTCTGCTGCAGATTTTCAACCAGTGGTGCATAACATGCAGTTCTCCCTTTTAAGGCCTCAACTGCTGCTCTACTTGCCTATAACAAGGTGAAAAAAATGTGTGAGCTCTGCCTTTTGAAGATTTGGTCTTGGAAGAGTTTGAGTTTGGTGACTAATGCAAAAACACTTTACACTAAGGCAGGCAGCACTCTTAAATTCTCTTGCAGATCTACATTCAGTTTATTCAGCTGATGCAGAATGTCAACCAGAAAACCAAAATCTGAAACCCACTTGGGATCAGCTAGCTCAAGATAGTTCTCATTTTTCTCTTCCAGAAACAGCTTTACTGGGTTCAAAAGTTAAAACAAAAAACAACAGGAAAGCGTGTTACCTCCTGAAAGCCATCTCACAGTGCAGTGGAAAAGCAGATGACTGGAAAAGTCTTCGTCACATTCATAAAGCACGGGTTTCATGACATGGTCCAAGTTCAGCTTTTTAGACACCAAGTGATCTTGATAGATGATGCAGTGAATTGTCCAAAAATCTTGGAAACAGTCATCAAGTCCATTTGCAGATCCCAACATAGCTAGTGTACCGCCTGTAGATTTTGCTGTTAGTTTTGATTACTACAAATTTGCCTCCTTGACTACGGTAATGAGTGTCTCTTTCAGGTCGATGCCACAGGTTGTATCTTTTTAATGGCACAATGTCAAGCAACTATTCCTTAATTGTGCAGTCTTCTGACACAAAACATACAAATACTGCCAACTGTGGGTCATCTTGAATGTTGCGGTACTTATCCAAAGCAATGCTAAAAAACATGCATTTCTCAAGATTAATATGTAACTGTTTCAGATAAGTTGTTGATATCCGATATTCTCATTTCAATTGTGTGCTGTGATAGCTCTAGGTCTGACACAGAATGCTTCCAAGTGGTCATTTTCAGGAGAGAGGGTAGCAACAATATCTTTTAGGCATGTCTTCACAAATTCCCCTTTACTGTATGGGTTGTCAGCACAAGCAATGTTCCGTGCCACTTAATATGATGCCAATGTAACCGTCTCTGAGTGCTTCATAATTTTTCAAAAAAAAAAAAACAGAGTCAGCTTCCCTGACTGATGTTTCAACATGACTGCTTTATACTTGTGAACTTTACTGCTTTTGGGAAACTCGTGCGCCATGTTAGCCTGGAGTCAGGTGAAATGGCACTCTAAGGTGGAAGCTTTAAAATGTAAAAGTGAAGTCTGGAATACCACACAGAAGGCTTTCCCATTTTGTTCCACCAGAAAATAAAATTCCTCCCATTCAGGTAAAAGTGTCATGTGTTACTCTTCATATTTACGCTTAGATTTATGTTTTACTGGCTCTGCCATGGTGATTCAGTCAAGCTAGCTTGGCCAGCAAACTTCTGCGTATGAGTGAGTATGCGCTTGACTTTTTTTTATCAGTCTCATGATGACAAAATTTTTTTTTTTTTATTAGAAATATTTGCCAACTTTATTGGCAATACTGTATTGTCAAATACTCAAATCCATTTTGACTTATTCGAAATATATTTTGGACAGTAAAAAAGTCAAAACAAAGAGCATGTGAGTGGAGCGATTTAGAATTCACACTCATCACTCATGAAGTGGTATGCTCCCTCCACTCCCAGCCACTGCAGACCACACTCTGCTTATTTTCGCTCCCCAATCCGGTCAATTTTCACCCAGCTCCAATAAAATCGATCAGCGCTCGTTCTAGAAAAGAATATAATCTGTATTGTATTTTAATTTCAGCTTAAACTGTAGCCTGACACTACCTAATTTTTTCCCCCAAATATGCCTATCTGCGGAGGACCAAGTAAAAAAAACAACACTGATAGTCCATGGAGCTGCACATGAGTCGGCAAAAAGCCGCATGAGGCTAGCAAGCCCCAGGTTCGCCACCTCTACTCTATATAGACTTGTGAATGCCATGCTAGTTAAAAGGATCAATCCTAGAAAACATACTTCAATCTTTGTGGTTTCCACAATGCTGGGAACAATCTGTGGGTTTTTTATGATGCTGCAATAATCATATGATTCAAACATTACCAGAAAATGCAATAACAGCAAAGCGGATCACTGAGTTGCAACATGGCCCTGAAAAATCCAAATTTTTTCTGTACTTGAAATGTATACAATTGATAAGAAATGTAGTTTACTATGTAAACTAAATATTGGTTGCTTGTTATCCTGTGTGCATTCAATTAATCTCTTCCTTGATGTACTGCACCTTGTTTTCTTAGTGCAGTGTTTAATGATCAGTAAATTCAGCTTCAAGACAAGCTACCATATTTGGGTTTCTTCTTCCCCCTTCATGAGAGCCTCGAAAAACAGATTAACCTTCACAGCACTCCTTCATATATATTTTTTTTAATTTCTACCACTGCAACTTGCCTTTCCTTAAGCACACTGGTGATTTTCTTTTTCTCTGTAGGCTGATACACTCATTTATTTTACTTCTTAAGAGTAGACGTCAGTATGATTCCCTGCTGTAATAAGGATCAAGTAGTGCAAAATGTTCACAATAAAATAAAGGAGAAAACAGTACTCTTATTGGTTGCTAGAAGCTTCTGCACAGGCAACAGATGATGAAATGCTGCAAAATAGCATAACTAATGTGTATATTAAAAGGATTAAAATCATCACCTAATTGAAAATACAATGGTCATATTTTAAAACATAATAAAATACTGACAAATCAGACACCCACTCACTGTGGTTACAGTACTAGACTCCTGTTAAAATAACACATAATTTAGCTCACGTATAGTCTGTTATGTATTTGCTTTAGCCACTATATTACTGCTGTTAGACAAAATACAGAATAAATATTAAAAGGACATAATTAGCTCTAATAACAATAATTGGAGGAACTTAATACACTGATGCCTTATAAACAGCTGTCTGTCATAATGGATATATGAACCCATCATGATGTAACAACATAGGAGCATGTGTACTGTTCTTCTGATGTATTTAATATCAAAGCAACACAAAAAATGAGAAGTGCAGTTCACCTCATTGTGATGGGTCTAGCATGTAAGAAGCAACTTTCAGAAAAGCTGTAACTTAACTTTCTCATTTACTACTCATAAACAGAAATTGTGATGAGCGAATAAATGCTTTTTAAAGCTTTAATAAACATCATACATATTGAATTTAAAAATGTGAAACTGAACATTGATGATCAGTGACACTTAACAGTGGTGTGGCAAATTCAAAAGATATAACTGCCCACCCTAACCTCTTTACAGGCTGCATAGTGGTTGATGATGCCACTCTTACCATTTGGCTCTAGGTTCATTTCCAGGCTAAACTTGGGTGTCTTCTGCATAGTTTCAAACCCACAAAAGAAGAATTGGAAAGATGTGCAAAATTATTTACAGGTGAGTTTGTGCTGATTGAAATTTTCTTTTATTCTCATAAACTGGAAGAACCCAAACTCTCCTCTTTTAAGTCAGTGGGAAACCGATGTGTTATATTATTTGAAGTTGGAAAAAATTAAATACTCAGTTAGAGGATCCGTACAGACTTTTTTCAAAACATGGCAAGATCTAATCAGTAATATTTTAAAATAAGTTCATAAGGCACAGAGAATTTATTAATTTAGGTATGTTTACAAGCCTTAAATTTAACGCCGTTGGGCTTGCTCTCTCTCTCAGGGGTGGGGATCGATCTGTTCTTAATTTTTCTCTTTGTAAAAACTTGATTGCTTTGTATGAATTGTAATAAAATTAATAAAAAAAAAAGAAAAAAAAAAGAAATTTTCTTTGGAACACTTTCAAGATTATCACTCTAACATTCATTCATGTTCCATCCATCCATCCATTAACGAATCTGCTGAATCCGAACACAGGGTCACGGGGGTCTGCTGGAGCCAATCCCAGCCAACACAGGGCACAAGGCAGGAACCAACCCACTGCAGGACACACACAAACACACCCACACACTAGGGCCAATTTAGAATCGCCAATCCACCTAACCTGCATGTCTTTGGACTGTGGGAGGAAACCGGAGCGCCCGGAGGAAACCCACGCAGACACGGGGAGAACATGCAAACTCCACGCAGGGAGGACCCGGGAACCCGAGGACCCGAGGCAGAAGTGCTACCACTGCGCCACCGTGCCGCCCTCATTCATGTTCAAATCTGGTAAATCCAATTCAGAGACACAGGGAGGAGTTCATCATGGTAACACTGGGTGCAAGGCAGCGACTAACTCCAGATATGGCACTAATCCATAGGAAGAGAATGAAAACTTGATACAGACTGGGATTTGAACCCTGGACTTGACAGGCAGCATAACTAACTACTGGAATATTCTGCATAATATATGGCATTTAGAACGGTATTAGATATTTAAGTTTCTGCATATAAAAAAATGAACATTTTCATTCACTTAGGGCAGCTAGAGTAGAAAGGAGAAGAATATCATATGTGATGCTATGAACCATTTCAGTCCTTAAATTCAAATTTAGGATCACAGTGATGCAAGTTTAACCTGCATTTCCTGTGACTGGATAAATATACACAGCTATAAAAGACATAAAATTCTTAAATCCAGTAAATTTAATTCAAGATCATGGTGAGGCAGGCACAAAGCTGTGAATAGAGCACCATTCTGTTGCAAGGGCCACTTGCACATACAAATGGAACCAATTTCTAATCGCTTAATAACCCAACGTGTAGGTCTTTGGAGGGTAATACAACAGTACTTGAATGAAAACAAATGCACTCCTAGCGAGACTCTACACAGGCAATGACCCAAGTTGGATTTGAACCCAAGACCCTGACCCACACACTATTACAACTCATCATTAGATTTTAAAGCAGGTAAACTGAAATGCAGTTTTCCTTGATCAATACATTATGGAAATAAATAAAATTGTTAAATGCTAAAATAAAACCTATAATGTAAGGTGAAAAATGTCTGAAGATGATTACACAATCATCTAGCTACTGCTCTCAGTTTAATTTTTTAACTATCTGTACTTATTCACCTTCTGTCAGAAGCATTTTCTTCTGTACGTGAGAATTTTTTATTGCTATTAAAGTAGGATGTTTTTAATATCCTTAATGGCACATATAACTTTCTGAAAAACACCAAGTATTATTGTGAATATGAACTGTATATTAAAAGGGCTTTAGAATAAAATTCACAACGAAAAGTGCTAGATAAAAAAGTAATAACTAACATTCCTCTATCGCTTGTTTTCTTCACCAAAAACAGACTAACTGAAGAATTATGCCTCTTTGAAAATATCTGTAGTGCTTTGACTGTTGTAAATGAAGCATTAAATGATGGACTGATAAATATTTAAGTTATTCAAAGTCAGTGTTCTGAAAGGAGTAATAATGATGCCGGCTGTTAATATACAGCACATCTGACACAATGACAGAGGTGCTAAGTGGCTTCTCACGGGTTCACTCAAGTAGATGTTGCATGACACCTTTATAAGGACTTGAAAAGTCAAAATAAAAGAGAAACATGGGCTTTTTCAGATTACCGGAAGTTATTGTTCCACTAGATAAAATAATAAAATACTGCTTATTCTATTGTCAATGCATAATTTTTTAAATCATGCCACGTTTCTTAGTCTGAAGACCACCAACATTCATGAAAGATAATCACCATGGTAGCTGTCTTAGGCTTGGCAAAGGTATCTTTTGAGTAGTAAATGCATTTACAAAAGTATACCAATAATTAGTCAACACTGTCATTTTCCATGAGCGCCTAAACATATTGCTGACCTTGGACACTTTCCCTATTAAGAAAATAAGACAAGTACAATTTTTGACCTATCCTGTCTATGACCAGGAACAGAAGTAAAACTAATACAAATTCAATAAACAATAACAATAAAAAATTTCCTACACTTACTTGACCGTTCTCAGTTCATACATCAACATGTTTCCTTACCAGCCTTCAGATGTATATAATGTTCCCAGTAGAATCCAAAGATCACAACAGCACTACAATCAAGTCCTCCATTTGTCTCATAACCTTCTATAGTGCCTTTCCTCTAATTATCATAATTGCATTAAAACTAAAAGTACAGCAGAGGTTCACACTATGGGTCAATTGTGGAAACTGATTTACTGTTCAACACCTCGGCCACCTGTCAATTTTCAGGCCTGTTAGATTTAGAAGACTTAAAAGAACTTTGTACAATTTTAAATGGTTGGTTACCGAGAAACATTCAGTGCAGGAGGGAAGAGTTCCACCCCCTGCAAACCTGAACTTGATTAAATGAGTTCAATAATAGACAAATTGTATAATTTTAAAATATTCAAGAATTTTTCATCAGAAAACTTGGGGGTCGGTGGCATGATTGGCACTCCAGCCACCGTAAAAAAAAAACCTCACACTGCTTCAGTGTGGTGCTGAGGTGTCACCCCCCGCAATCGGGTCCCAATCCAGGTGGTTCATCGTGTGGTGGATGAGGCAATGCTCTACCAGCGCTTGCTCCCAACTCTCTCTCTTGGTTGCATCTTTGTTTATAATACGCTACCTTGGCTGTACGTTTGTCTGTCCAGGATTTTAAATCACCTGTAGCTTGCAAACCGTTTGACCTATTGACCTGAAATTTGGTATACATATACTAAATGATGTCTACTATCCGCTTTCGGGGTGATGATTGACCTCCAAGGTTTTTTTATTGTATTGTAGAATCAACTCTCGCCAGAGGCCAACAGGGTAGCCGTGCAGCATATGTGTACATGTGCCATTCTCATCCCTACCACCTTCACCGTCACTTCCCCTACCTCTTCATATCTTAAATCATTCTTGAGGCAGATTGAAGACTTAAGTATCAGCTTAAGTGGAAAATTAAAGAAAAAAGTAATTGCAACACAAACACTGATTTAATCAGTTTAACCGTGAAAAGATACCGACGAAAGAAGAGAAGAAGTGGGCCACTAGGGTGGAGAAAAGAAGAGCTGCTCAGGAAGCAGCAAGTGCATCAACCTCAGAGCAAATGAATGCTAAATGTACAGAGAAAGAGGAGGAAAACTAGGAATGCTCAAGTCAAGTGTATTCACTGCACGTTATCATGCAGTGTGCCGTTACTGGTGTTAAATATTATCAAAAGGTAAAATGCTAAACAACCAAACACTTCTTAAATTGACTGATTGTGATTTATGTCATTATTATATTAAACTTTCTCATTACTTAACATTCCTGTCCATTTATCTACATTGTTAATTATTACTTCACATCCTAATAAGCTCAACAGTATAATGAAATCACCATCCTTTTATACTCCTGATGTGTGACTATTGTTTCCTGAGCTATAGCATCATTCATAAGGTTCAGCAGGAAATGCTCTTCATTCTCCTAGTTTGTGCCTGAAATCATCAAAAGCTTAAAGTCTACTATAAGAAAGAAAATGGAGTGACCCTGTTTTATTTGTGCAGGAAGAGGGACAACTGTTCACTGTTGTTGATGAAATTAAGCAGAACAGAATGTAGCCAAATTACAGAGAAACCAAGCTTCTTAGAAGAAAACTTGCTATAGCACTTCTAGTTATTGGAGTTATTGGCATTTTGTATAGTTTTTCAGTTTTTATTGGCCAAAGTCAGAGGTCTGAATTCAAAAGTGGGTATGGAGAGAGTTACTATAATCCAACACACTATCATACTATATAAAATTTCTAAACATAACATTTAAGCCCCTGGATGATACTGCAGCAAAACTGTGGCGGATGCTCCTCTCCTTGCAATTATTTAATAAACTCTAATGCAATGGTTAAAAAAGAATTTTAAAATTTTAGAACACTATACCACAGAAGTTGATAATGAGACCAATGAAGTGTTAATTATAGATCTACTGATCAAGTACTTATGGGATCTATACAAAGTAATGTCCTTGAATGGTTTAGTTTAATAATAACATACATGCATATATAAATAATTAAATAAGTACAGTATATACTTTTTAAAGTTAACTAAGTTGAAGCTATTCTAAAGGATGAAATGTTGGGCTGGAATTTAGTGAAGCTTTAATTTCAACATTTTTTTCTACTTATAAACAATGGCTCCAACTTTTTTGGTCCATTTTAATGTGTCAAATGCCATCACTTCATGGAGCTGACCCTAAGAAAATCCTCTCAAACCCAGGTACTCACTTAGAGCACACCAACAGACATTCTATCTGTTATTTATCATCAAAGGTAACATCACCTAAAGCTAGCCTTCTCAATGTCCCAAAAGACTTAACCACATTATTTAAAGGGAACACACATACTGCAACTCTCTTCCCATGTTTGTTTATGAAGCTAATCAGACATCACATATAAATTTATGATTCATATGTTTTCTATTTTATTTCAAAAATTGATAATTGTAAGAAATATTTCCATTAAATCTTCTTAGACAAACTACACACTAACATACTCCAGACTCTCCAAAACTCTTAACGCCTTTTCATCAGCCATTGAGAATAGAGCAAAATAACTTTGAAGTGCTTTAATATGTATTTCTCATATAGTGCATTCAATATTATATTTTTTTTATCTTGCAATTACAGTAAGGGAGAGGTTATCAGTCACAAGTGTGAAAAACTTGAGTTTGAGGTACAGCTTCATATTTTCACTAATAAAGTGGTTGCAACTAATAGTGATCAAGAACAAAAGGTAAGTTAAATGAAGAACAGGAGAATCTCAGTTGAACATTTCATAACTAACATATAATTGCACGTGAATTTTTTTCAAGGATGGCTGACATCTACAGGCTAATGATGGTCACTTTGTCAAATCTGAGACCCAAAGACAAAAGAACATTGGCCATAACTTCAAAGAATACAAGATCAATGTCCATGACATCATTCAATTTAGAAAGACCATGACTTAAACCAGAGGGCTGCTAACAAACTTTTGCAATGCAAACATGTTTGAAAACCTTGGCATGTAGTGGCACATACCCAGGCACTAGCTATACACCAGCCTGCCAAGGTCAAAATATTCTGCATATGAAGAAAAATTCAAAAAATTAAACAGCCTGTGTTTTATGATAAGGCTGCATCCAGTTTATTATTGTGTCTGGCTGTAGCTTCTATACTTGCACAAACATTTCACAAACTCTGCAGAGTGTCAGCTGTGATCATTTCAATCATAGTCATTTGTTGTAAATAACCAGAAAGCCCTAAAAATGTGAGCACATGGGAGCTGCCCTTAATCCAACACCCTCATCTCATGCTTGTTACCCGTTCTGCAGCTGGCAGCCCTGAAGAGTCACAATGCAGGACAAGAGTGTGTGTGTGGCACAAGCACACCTTCCTGTGACAAAAATAAAAGACCAGAGCAGTAAATATAATTCAACTGGAGGACATCAGCTAAAAGAAATCAATATTTGTCACTTGCCACAATATAGGTCAAAGAAAACACGAAGCAAATGCTGCTGTCACCAGGAGCCCACTCAGCTGGTTCTAATAATCAAGGAAGCAAACATGTTCATTTGGTAAGGAGTGTGTTTGTTCAGTTTTAATTGGGAAGAAAAAGTGGAGCCACATATCCAAATGAAAAATATTTGGGCGACTTGATACTCTGTGTAACTGTCCTCTTTTCACAAACTTATTATTCATACTAAGTTGAAATATATCTGCTGCTTTAGCTCAGCACCATAAATGGTAAATCTGGTGACATAAATTTTTAAGGCTAGATAATTTAACAGTCTTCATAATTTATAGGATGTTGAAGCAAAATAAGCACACTATTTATTCTGACATTAGCTTAGCATTACTCTCTATACAAACTATCCTAAAACAAATCTGCTTGTAATTTTTAACATGATATGACTATATCTGGTCTCTGGACCACATCAGTTGATTTTCTTAAATTCATCATATATTATTAAAGTAATATAAGCAGTGACTTGACATGTGCTCATTATTCTACTATTCCAAGACGGAGAACAACATGGTTCAGAGATTTTAATAGTTGCTCTAATGGCAAAAAAAAAAAAAAAATTTTTATTGGTTTGCTTAAATGTTTCAACCCCAATCAATCAAATTCAGGGTTGTGGGAGAATGGAGCTGATCCCAAACATAGGATGCAAGGAAGAAAAAAAAAAACAAACAAAACAATCTCAAATACATACCCACAATGAGGCAATTCAGAATCACTGATTAAACTAAAATGTAATATTTTGGATGTTGGATTTCAATTCTGAAATTTGCAGCATATAGTACAGGTCTGTGCAATAGATTTTAAATTGTAACTGTTATATTTCTTAGAACAAACCACAACAAATTGTTATTTTAAATTTTACGGTTCTGTCATTAATTTCTATTGTGCTCAACAGGTTGTTTTACTAAATGGCATACTGAAATAAAATACACAGGGATGCATAACAATCAATCACAATTTTATATTGCACCATGCACTATTACCACTACTACAAAGTAACAACAACATTTCACCACAAGACACAACAAACAGAAGATGTGTTTATTAACAAAGTGAAAGTATAATTTAAGAAAAATCTACTAATAAAAGCTACAATACAGCAATTTCACTTGAAGCAAAAAAAAAAAATGTTAATTTAACAGCAATTGAAATTTGTAAGATCTAATATCAGAAAAAAATGCTTTCTTGAGGTTAATAGTATACTTTAAGCAGAAGGACCTACAGCAGCTGGACAGGAGTCTTTTACACACCACTGATGGATTTAACCATTATGATTAAAAAATGATGCCACTGTAATTGTAAGTGAAAACCAGTGGTCATTATGACAGTTTAAACGAGCCACACTGCCGCCTTTCAAAGGCAAACAAACCGATTAATAAATGTAATTTACTTATTTCAGTTTGGAATGTGGTACGTCCCATACATTGCGTATTGAATAATATTACAATATGCACGAAAATCACTGAAAAAATATAAATGATTACAAACAGATGAAAAACAAAAGTTTCAAGGACTTCACCCACAGGATGGGAAAAACAACACAAGAAAGGAAACTTGACAAGTCAGAGAGAGCGGGTAAGGCAGATAAAGGAACGGGTTGCTAAAAGGTAAAGATGTGAATATTCGCACTTCTTTCTGCTTGGAAGTGAGATATTCTATTTAACCAATATGGCACAACTGGTAAACAAAGTAAATGATATTCCGAAAACCAATATGCAGCAAAGTATACATTACAAACATTTTGCGAGTGCATAGTGCATACACATAGCACACATAAACGCACATTATCTTACCAGCATCTATGTAGCTCACTGGTGCGATGAGCTAAAGAATTATTTCTCACTATATATCAAACATACATAGAATTTAGATGCAATTAAAGAGGGTACACGGACAAACAGATAAAGAACAAGCAGACAAGCGAATGGATGCTCTTGACAGAAGGGTGGCGGACCTGACTGCGCACGCACATGAAGCCACACACATATATGACATACTATAGCGAAGATGACACTGATGCTGGCACAGACAACAGATTTAAAGCCACAGCACATGTGAACTGGCGTGGTCACAAAGAGTGATGGTTACGCCTGCTGGAAGCGGATGATGAATAGCCAAGCGAGAGACAGACAGGTACCTCCGCCCCGCTGCCGCTGTCCGTGCTGCCAAGCTCCGCTGCCAGCTCAGCGGATCCCGAGCCCAGTCCAGCGAGCGCTTCGTCGTCTGCTGCACTCTCTCCATTGACCCGCATCTCCTCTAGGGCGATGGTGAACTGGGCGAGCGTCCTGACCATCTGCAGCATGCGGGGAGCCCTGCGTTGGTCGCCACACGTGCCCGCTTGGAAAAAGCCCAAATCCACGACGAATCCCCACCCCCCACCCCCCTGACGCCCACACAGTCCCTCGCGCACACACCGACTCTACAAAACAAGTCAAGACTGCTCAGCGCCCGCCCCCCCTCCGGTGATCCCAAGCTGCGACCCCGACTGCTGTCCGCTCATCGGCGAGAGCGCCAGCCTCCTCCAGCTACTGACGAACTGCGGCGATCACAGTATTAGGCAGAAGCAATCGAGCCGCGGTGGAGGCAACGGCAACAGGCAACAACACCGCAAGGCATGAAGCATCGACACGGCACTGCAGGGACATAGTTAGCTATGGCAGCGCGTCAGTGGCACCCACGCAAAAACATCTGCACCCGTACACACAGAAGTACTTAAATGCATGCGGGCAAATCCAAGCACACAGAGGGCAATCATGTAAACTGATGTATAAAGGACACACATTTACCCGTCAACTAATAAAACAGACACATGGAACCATACTAAATACTCAGTAATAGAACTGCCGACATTGGTCCATTTAAACGACTGGTAAGATCGACAGTCAGAAAAAGATAATAAAAGCACGTGCGCCTGTGCTAATATGCTTGTACAGTACAGGGACGTGTTGGTACAAGTTAATAAAACACAACAGTTCTAACACACAAAGACATACATGCGCACTTATTTGTGATACATAAAGAATGCATACACGTGACCTCCAAACCCTTAATGAAAGAAGGCACAGATGTGTACATATACTGTATATGGATCTACACACATTTACATTAATATAAATACATAAACACCTCCACTAATATGCAAATTTGAGCATATTTCTAAAAAAATCTACAGATCTACTACTGCATTAAACATAATCCTACACAGACATACACAACTATGCAATGATACCCAATCAGCTCAAGATCATCCACACAGATGTTTATATATGCATGTGCACTAATACACTGAATCACAAACAATTTTTTTCAGATGCTGTATTACTTCAATGATGTATCTGCCTTGGATCTTATCCTAGTTATACAGGACATGAACCATGGACAGGATGTCAGTACTGTATATCACAGGTAACACTCCCATTTACTTAAATGGAACCTACTTAAAGGTGCATGAGTTTGGGATTTAAAAGAAAAGCTGGCGACTGCAGTGGCATTAGAAGAAACTACACACAGCAGCAACTGAACTGGGAGCTGAACCCAATCAAGAACATATAAAATAAATTTGCACACTTCCACTTATAAACAAATATCAAATATATTTGCAAATACAGTAAATTTGGTTGAAGTCATATTTAGTCAGACAATTACAAAGCCACATAATAACTACTTGCCTTAATGTATACAAGCAAAACATATTTTTGTGCAGATTTAAATCTAAACTGATATGCACAGAATAAAATAGATGCATTTTCAGTCATAAACAAGAAAACCTACAGTACACTGCTCTACAGACATACATAGCTGTCCTCATATAATTTACACACTGTAAACACAAACACAACAAACAAAGCTCAACTTTATATAGAAACTCTATAGTAAACACCATCCCAAAGTAGTTTCAAAGCACAGAACAGTACTGTACAGCTGTTTACATTTTTTCTTTGTTTTTTACTTAGTATACAGAAAGGTTATGTGACTTGCTGAAAGTCACACAGTGAATCAGAGATGTCAACTGAATTGAAAACATTTTTTTTTTTTATTTATTAATTTTATTACAATCCATACAAAGCAATCAAGTTTTTACAAAAAGAAAAATTGAGTTAAGAACAGATCGATTGAAAACATTTTGCTTTAGAGTCCAATTCCTTCCCCTGACCACACTGCCTGCTCTATAAACGTGTGCATTCAAGCAATATTTCATAGAACAGAAACATGTGGAGAGCTCCACTATACATTAATATACGCTCTTAGCAAGATTATGAGCATAAATTATCAAAGGAGTGCAGGAATGAACGGCTCAAGGCAAATGAATGTGCTGTATAAAAGGAGGAGGAGGAGGATGATGGGAGGGAGCATGAACTGATTAATAAATAATAATAAGTAATAATAATAATAACAATGTAGATAAATGGACAGGAATGTTAAGAAATGAGAACATTTAATATAATAATGACATAAATTGCAATCAGTCAGTTTAGGAAGTGGTTGGTTGTGCAGCATTTTACCTTTCGATAATATAATATTTAATATGCAACCTAGAGAGAGAGAGAGTAGGGAGCATACGCTGGTATAGCATTGCCACATTCACCACATGACAAACCACCTGGATTGGGGCCAGAGTGCAACGGGTGACAACTCAGCACCACACTAGGACAGTGTGAGGGTTTTCACGGTGGCTGGAGTGACAATCCTGCCACCAACCCCAAAGTTTTCCCTTGCATGCTGGAGGACCTGTTTGCAGCAAATACTAAACATCAAAGTTGATGCAAAGGAACAGAGCAGAACTAGTGTGCTTTTGATGACACTAGGCTCTAGGAACTATAGTGCACTGGTGTAGGAGAAGGAGGTCATCCAGAGCAGAGGACAGTGAGGCATGTTAACTGCCTACTGGACTGGTACTTGTGATATTACGTGAAATCAACAAGAGGCAAAACCGCTATCATATGGGACAGCTATAAAAGGAGCATCTGCAATGAAGCCTGAAGTTGGTATCCATCAGACTGGTAGACAATTAACCAGTAAGAAGTAATGAGACCAGAGAAGTGCTGCCATGTTGCTATTTTTTTGACTTAAATCTTTTCACATGTATAATGCAACGCTAGGTATGCAGACAACATGATATACATTTTTGGTTATTTTGAATGTTTGCTGTCTATAGACATAAATGTTTAGCAACAAAGTTGTTGCCTATCAGTACTTTACACATCTTGTTTTGTATGAGCAACAACAGAGAGATTATTTTTGATTCTGATTTCAAACCCTTTGATATGCTTTATGCCCAACCCCTGCTTATTCAACCTCCTTATAGTTTGTGGTTAGCACAAGGAGCTTTTTTCGACAAGCATGCATCAATGTACCAGTCACTATATCTCATACTTAGATCTCAAAATGGTAGCCTACTAAATATTCCAAGGTTTAACAAAATAACAATGGGAGGTCAAGTTTTTAGCTACAGAGTTTCAAAGCTGTGTAATAGTCTGCCTGCTTCAGGTCTCAGCTTTAGAACCAGTGTGAAGACTTACTACTTCAGTATAACATACCTGCTTTGAATAGCTGTGCATCTTGCATTTCTTCTAGACATTTATATTAAAATATGATTATTACAAACTGTGGCTAACCCTCCTCTATTCTCTTTCTCTTCTTGGTGTCCTGCTGTGGCATTCGGTACCATTGTTTTATTTCCAAGTCATTTTCCAAGATATCTTTGATTCCAAGAATCCCATTATCAATGCATGAATAGGTTATGTCATCAAATTAGTTGGCTCAGGAGAGACTCTACTGTACAATGACCAGGTTGGGGGTGGGAGGCAGCCAGTAGGCCTGTTTCCAGGCCTATGACTATGTCTGACTGTAATTGATGGTGTACCCCTCCAAAGGTTTTATTTTCTCTGGGATAATACTGACTGGGATTTCAGTTTTCCTCTCTTGTCCACTGGCCATAGTTCAACAATTATTTTAATGGGCAGGTATTATTACGTTCCATTTATATTTATTTGTTTTGATCTGCTTTGTCTTTCTGTGTTTAAATAATGTCTAATGTGTTTAATGTGTAGTAAGTACATAATTAGTTAAATTTGTAGCTGTATTTACTTGTGGACTTGTTGTGGCACTCAGAACCTCTGAACTTAGTGATCAGTACTATACAAAAATAAAATTAACTGAATTTTAAATTTGTGAATTCAAAGTGATCACAAGCATTTCATCCTGTATATGTAGATTGTTTTAGCATTAATGCATAGCCTTAATGACTGGTATCTGTCTTGCATCCATTGATGCCAAGATAGGCTCCAGGCCCTGCAACATACATTGGACATGTAGGTACAGGAAATGAATGACCTGGATGGATGACTGCAAAGCCCACCGATTCCTTTATTTTACAAATGCCTTTTTTACTCTACAAGCTGTCAGGAGTCAGACAGTCATGAGATACTAGGTAGGAACCAGCACTGGCTGGTATCCCAGTCCTTCCTGGAGTACCTCACATATATAAACATACACACAATGAATGATGTCAGGTTAATTAACAATCCTCATTAGTCTCAAAACAGCTGTTATCATAGGAAAAATCAAACTGACATGAGGAGGGCACAAAAAACTCAACATGGGGTCTCCTTAATCTAGGAAGTGAACCCACTGCACTACACTGCCAACTACGCATACAGTAGGCTAAACTTAAATAATGGTTACAGTCAAATGGAATTAAAGATAGGAT
The DNA here is from genome assembly GCA_026402145.1 of Polypterus bichir lapradei. NCBI lineage: Eukaryota > Metazoa > Chordata > Cladistia > Polypteriformes > Polypteridae > Polypterus > Polypterus bichir. The sequence continues at coordinate 109,928,225 of JANRMT010028174.1, read as the reverse complement.
AATAAAAACAGACTCATTTAAATTTTTCTTATATGTTTATAAATGTTTTTTTCCAAAAACATAACCTGAAACTGTTGGAAATCAAATTGGAATAAATGAACACATGTACTATCCTAGTGCATTCTTCCATTATTAATGTTATACTGTAGATACTTTGGCAGTCACCAGAGGACATGTGTGAGGATGTCTCAAGGTAGCTCTCACAAATACCAGGTCACCGTATGAGTACTTCACATTGGCCGTGCCAAAGCAACCAGCACTGGCATCACAGATGAAAAAAATGCCAATTATGACACAGGTAGTCACTCTCCGCTCTTTCTGGACAGTACAGATATTAGCTAGTTGATCATGTACTGTCTGAGCACATGGACAATGTTAGAAATCAGTGCAGCAAGTCAAAGAATTTATTCTGGTCAGTTTACATGTCTATCGCCATCACTATTTTTTTCATTCTTCCATTCACAGAGGACATGAGCTCTAATGGGCATGATTTTCATTAAATGTTGTGGTGCTAATGGATTTCTCAAGACTGCATTACAGTATAGACACCTGGCACCATTCCAGCCTTGTGCTTTGTTTTAAGGTATAACATTTTGTATCATTTGCACCTTTAGTCATCTAAACTCATATTCCTAATGAAGAGTATGTAATCTCTGTCATATTACAGGTGATACATATCACTATAGAAGTGCTGTAACAAAGGTGGCACCGCAGTAGCACTACTGTCACACAATAAAAAGATCATGGGTTCATGTCCTGGGTCCTCCCTGTGCGGTAGCGCTTTGAGTAGTAAGAAAAGTGCTATATAAATGTAATGAATTATTATTATTATTAAAATATCTATTAGTGTAGTGTTTCTCAATGTGTAGATCACTGGACACCCTAGATGGATCATCAGATGCTTAAGTTATCAGCCATCACTTTAATTTTACAGGCCTACTGATTGCAAATTTCAGTACTGTATCCAGTCAAAGAGACATCTTGCTGGACACTGGACGATTCAAATGACTGAAACAAGTCCGGGTATGAGCAGATGACAACCTTTCATACATTACACGCTTCATTAAGAAAGCCAACAAACATATTCAAGTTCCTCAAATGCCCCATAACATCACCGACACCAAACTCTTCCAATTTCATAATGACCTCAGAAGATTCATCAAAAAATGGAACCAAACAGGAATGTTAAAAGAACATATAACCAAAATTTTCTGAGGTATAGAATTGCTTTTAATGTGAAGATTGGTGAGGCAATACCAAATGAAATCACGAATCTTTCAACTATAAAGACATTTGGAAACAAAGAAGGCTACTTACAAAACTAAATCTTTTGACTTTTTGAAATGAAAAAATGAAAATCTTGAGGCTTCACCACAAACATTTTATCCTGTTTGTACAACATCATCTCATTGCACATTGAATTGTCAAATAAAAGAAAGCTTACAGTACTGCAGTATAGAACAGTTCATCTTGCCTTTTGCAATAGATGTGTGTACCAAAATTCTAGACAAGTCAGTCGCCAACAACAAAAACATATTCCTCACTGGATTCTCTTAATCTAACCCTGATTTTGACAAACTCGAGAAAAATCAGACAAATCCTGGATACCTATTAACAAGACAAACAGACAAACTAAATGTGATTCAAAATAAAATACCTGTATGTTGAGTTATTTTTGGAGTAAATCCATGCATATTTCATCTATTACATATGCTGTTTTTAAATGGTGAATATGTATTAACTGTTTATCTTTAATGTGTGCCAATCAAGGCAAAATGTTGGTTAGTTTATATTAACATTACAGCTAATAAAGGGTCATCACTGAACAAAGGGTAAAAAGGTTGAGAACCACTGTATTAATACAGTATTAGTGTAACATGATTGTTAGTGTTGGAATAATGGGTTAATTGATTTTGCCAACACAGAACAGGGCAAGACTATGCAATGTAATCCCCACTGCAAAAACAAAACAAAAACCTACTTCATTACTCTAAATAGAGTGGATGGTGATTGGCATATGCTCTGTTTAAATTATCATCATGGGCCACCAACCAGTTTGGAAAAAACAAATGTTAGAGTTCTGCCAAAAAAACACGAGCCTCTCTTCAAACAGTTCAGAGGGCAAAATAATTTTCTATTTGTATTATGAAGCTTTGTCAGTCATTCTTTTGTGCAGTTACACATGCTGATCAAAAAAAAAAAAAAACAAACAAACAAACAAAAACAACAAAAAGCTAAGCCTGCTGAGCTTTAGCATAATTGGCCATTCACATTAGTCAGGATGAAATCCTTTTGTTTCAGGCTTCTGTCATGAGACTAGTGAGCGCTGTGCCTGCAGACCAAAGTGCAGAAAGTGCAGGCATTCAATAGTGCTATTACAAATACCAGCCCACAACAGATAAAAGCAAAGTTAAAAATAGTTGTCTTTACTGCATGTACTGACACTTGACTTGAAAGCATAAAGCTCTAACATCATGACCCGTCAAAGATCAACAGTCAAAAATCTGCAGGTGAGTTGGTTCTTAAGGGAATACTTCACTCAAAAATAAATGTTTTTTTAGTGTTACTTACCCATGTAGTTTGCAGTAGTAGCCAAGAAACCCATAAAAATACATGTGTTTGCGATGTTGCAAACATACAAATGGATGAACGCAAGTAATGTGAGAATTTTAGTAATGATCATTTTGATATTGTTTGGTGTTGTCCAAAGCTGTCAAAAGGAGCTTCTCCTACTTCAAATGGTTACAGCAGATGCATCATTCAAAGGTGACTTGCTGTGATTTGACACGCAAAAGGTTAGGTGCTTCAGAAAAGACACATCTTTCGTTCTTATCTCATCGGCCCTCAAAGGCTGACTTTTAACATCAGAGTTATTCAAAAAACAGGCTTACTGTTTCCCCCTGCAGGGACAAGTCCAAGTGACCTTTCCTGTGACTTTAGTATTTTCTGATATATATCTCATGAATCATGAAAAAGCATTGGGACTTTAAGTGACATTGACATTAATGATGCTGTAAAACAAACAATTTGTATACTGAAAGCACATGTAAGAATGTGACAAGTCACAGAAAAGAAGACATGAAAGTAACATAACTCGCTAATGTCAGAGGAGAGCAGGAAACAATAAACAGGAAGTGATGACCTTAGGAAAGAAGGAATCTGATGGCACTAGAATGTTGAAAGGAGCTTTGTTTGGTGACCAAGTGCTTTGAGAATAGTTTACTATGGCTCCACAGCCCAAACTTACTGCATACATTATTACATAAGACGCATTAAATATAGGCTGCCTAACAAAGTTATTTTGTAACCTCAAATAAAATTAATTTTTAAGCCATAATAGGCAGTGTTGTGTAGCAATTAAGGAGGCAGACATTTAATTGGAAGGCTGCTGGTTCAACCAGACTTACTATGTACAGTAATCCTGAGCAAGTTGTAGACACAAATGTGTTCTAATAGTACAAAATGTATGTTGACAGGTATACAGGTAGGAAAGTATTGATTTTTTCCCTTTTAATTTTTTGTTTCTGTTTAGTGTAGCATGGTGAAGCTGTGGATAGCACAACTCCAAAGACCAGGGTCCGTGCGTTGTATCTGCTTTTTTTTCTTCAACTGCTTTAGTTTTCCTACAGTGTCGAAGAATGTGCATTTTAGCATAAACGGTGACTCTAAATTGTCCTTGTATGAGTAATTTGGTTGAGTGCAAGTTTATCTAATCCTAGACTGTTTAATGCCTAACATCTGATGCTGCTGAGATAGGCCAAATTCTTTGCAATCTTCTAATTAATAATAAGCTTCTAATAACCTTTGACAAGTGAATGACATTTTTGTTTATAATATCATATTTGGAGATAGCCACTTCCCCTTTTAAATCCAGACTAATGACAAATAACATAAGACTGTACCTTATCTCATAAATCTTTAACGTGTAAATTGGAAGAATCTGTCTATCTAGCCCTTAGACATGATATGCAAGGCTTCAAATGTTAACTAATCCCTGCTCTCTGTCACTTAATGTACTGAATGTACAGATGTAAAAATCCCAAAGTATTGGCTACAGTTGTGGCCAAAAGTTTTGATAATGACACATGTATTTTTTTTCACAAAGTTTGCTGCTTCAGTGTTTTTAGATCTTTTTGTCTGATGTTTCTATGGTATACTAAAATATAATTTACAAGTATTTCATAAGTTTCAAAGACTTTAACTGACAATTACATTAAGTTTATGCAAAAAGTCAATACTTGCTGTGTTGGCCCTTCTTTTTCAAGACCTCTGCAATTCGCCCTGGCATGCTGTCAATCAACTTCTGGGCCAAATCCTGACAGATGGCAGCCCATTCTTGCATAATCAATGCTTACGGTTTGTTAGAATTTGTGGGTTTTTGTTTGTCCTCTCGCCTCTTGATGACTGACCACAAGTTTTCAATGGGATTAAGGTCTGGGGAGTTTCCTGGCCATAGACCCAAAATGTCAAAGTTTTGTTCCCTGAGCCACTTAGTTATCATTTTTGCCTGATGGAACAATGCTCCATCATGCTGGAAAAGGCATTGTTTGTCACCAAACTGTTCTTGGATGGTTGGGAGTACCATTCTTTATTCATGGCTGTGTTCTTAGGCAAAATTGTGAGTGAGTCCACTCCCTTGGCTGAGAAGCAACCTCACACATGAATGGTTTCAGAATGCTTTACTGTTGGCATGATGCAGGACTGATGGTAGCACTCACCTTTTCTTCTCCGGACAATCTTTTTTACGAGTGCCCCAAACAATCAGAATGAGCATTCAACAGAGAAAATGACTTTACCCCAGTCCTTGCAGTCCAATCCCTGCACCTTCTGCAGAATATCAGTCTGTCCCTGATGTTTTTCTTAGAGAAAAGTGGCTTCACTGCTGCCCTTCTTGACACCAGGCCATCCTCCAAAAGTCTTCACTTCACTGTTTCTGCAGATGCACTCACACCCGCCTGCTGCCATTCCTGAGCAAGCTCTGCACTGGTGGTGCCCTGATCCCGCAGATGAATCAACTTTAGGTGACTGTCCTGGTGCTTGCTGGACTTTCTTGGGTGCCCTGAAGCCTTCTTCACAACAATTGAACCTCTCTATTCTAACTCAATCAGCATGACAGAGTGATCTCCAGCCTTGTCCTCATCAACACTCTCAACTGTGTTAACGAAAGGATGACTGAAATGATGTCAGCAGGTCCTTTTGTGGCAGGGCTAAAATGTGGTGGAAATGGGTTTTTTCATTTTCATGGCAACGTGGGACTTTGCAATTAATTGAAATTCATCTGATCATTCTTCATAACATTCTGGAGTATATGCAAATTGCCATCATAAAAGAAGAGGCAGCCAACTTTGTGAAAAGTACATTATTTTATATATTAAAGTATAATATTTGTGTCATTCTCAAAACTTTTGGCCACGACTGTACATAAAAACTTGAACTTGTTATTGAGGCTCACAAAGCATTTCCCTAAAATAACTGTCCTGAGACTCTCAAGTAGTGAGGCAAGACATAATATGTGCAAGATATAATAAGTGTCAGATGTTTCCTAGTAGTGATTATACAAAGATGGAGCACTGCCCAATGCGCAGCATGGCATGAAGTACCTGGCAAGCAGCATTTTTAATAAGACACAAGGCAAAACAAAAAAGAGATACATTTAAATGACAAAGCTCATAAGAAATAGTAGACTGCCATTATATGCACATACTGTACATATTAGGCATGAGACTATCCTAATGCAGAAAAGGATTTCAGCGGCTAACTGTAATGCACATAGTGAGCAGACAGGATCACAAGGCGACTTTCTTAAAATGTTTTCAGAAAACACGCTTAACTGGCAAGTCTGAATAGGTTAACTCAAGATTCAAAATCGATGAGGGAACAACAATGAGAAAAGGGAAGAACAGCAGGAAAATAAAAAGACAAAAGAAAGGTGTCAGAGGTAGTGATAAAACATGGCAGAAAATAAAGATATATGAGTAAGAGGAGCAAGTGATGTTCAATATCAGGCAGTGCAGTGAACCATGAAGATGTAATATAAAAGAAAAAAAGAGAGGCTTTCTGAACTTGAGTTATGAGACTGTGTACAGCCTGATGAAGAAGATCAGCCAAGACAGTGCTACAAACATTGTAAGAAATACAAGACAGAAGCCGATGACAAACAGTGACTTTGATTAAGTGCCTTATACAGTGGAGAAGCTAGGTCTGAATGACATAACATTCTTAAACTTGCTTAATCCAATTCAGGTTCATGAAGGTACAGATCCTATTGTGGCAACATCAGACGTAAATCAGGAAACACCCCTGGATGTTGTGGCAGTCACCTGCTGAGCCTGTTCATGCAAAAGCCCACACTTACACTGTGCCAGCAAATGCAGGTTAGATTAGGTGTGATAAAGAAAACTGGACATACCAGAGGAAGGCACATAAGGATAATGGGTCATGTGTACATGGATACTCACTCTGGCAATCACTGTATGAGTTGTATGAGTTTGTATGGACAAATTGCTGATAATCTGAGAAGGTCAAATTTGCTGGCAGATTCCGGAATGGAAGTAAGCCATCTCATTCATAATTGTACTCCCCAAATGCACTGACATACTGTATCTTGAATCTCATTATTTTTTTGACAATCGGGCTGTCCCAGAGTCACTTATGCTGCTAGCACCCAAAACAACGCCCTCTGTGTTAGATTGTACTATTCTTAACATGAAATCCTTCAAGAAAGGCACACACAAAACAGGTTTATATAAGGAGAGAGAAAAAGTGAAAGTTAACTTTGCCCCACTGAATGGATGTGTGCAGGTTTGGTGGACTAGATACTTGAAACTGCCATTCTAAGTGTGTGTGCACATTCTGTGATGGGCTGTCATGCTGTTCCGTTGTCAGAAGCTTTTGTCCCTGCTGTTAACACACTGTAGTTGGGCAAATGGAAGGACGACTAAGTGCAGCATGTGCAGAGCCCAAGTGATTTGGATTTGAATAAAAAGGCTGGACATTCCTTAGCACTTCTGCTGAATCATGTTAAACCAAGTCTGGTACTCCGTGTATTAGGAATACACAAGGGAAAATAACCAAAACACAAAAAAGGTTATTATTTGGTCCACTTGTGGTTTTATACAGGAATTTAATGTATAGTTCATTCCATAAATAAAGCACAATAGCTGGACAGTATGAGAGCAGAGAGATATCAGAGCAGTTGTGGCACTGGTTATCTGTACATGTTTACAAATGAAAAAGCTGCAGAGACTATCACACCAGTGTCACATTATACTAATGGCCTTACAACTGATCACGGGATTCACTGTCTAGGATGAGAAGACATTGTTATCCAACAGATATAAATCATTTTCATTAGGTAACGCATCCACTGCCAAAAAAAACAAAGAGCAGAGTTAAAAAGCAGGGACTCCTTGAGCCAAATTTAGAAAAGTTAACGGTAGGCACACCTTACTGAAGTAACTAGATAGGCATGTCTTTCAGTGAGGCCCCGATGAGCCTGCCAACAATCTGGCAGTTTCCTAATAAGCAGAACTTGACAACTGAAGTGTTTATGTGTGTTACCCATTTCACTACAGGTACCTAGGTATGGTATATGAAAGTAAGTGTGAAGATTCATACTATACATGTCTGGACTACTTGCTGTATATTTTCCAATGCACCAGAGAATCAAGAAAATTTGAACATGCAGCACTGCAGTTATCTTTCTTTCAAAAATGTGTTGAGTGTGAGTTTGAACACAACTTGCAGCTCCATAAGCAGGTTAATATGTACATTTGCAGTGTGTTTTTCACAAATTAATTAGTGCTCAATCAAGTAGTAACATTGCCAGATACTGTATACAGTGGTGTGAAAAACTATTTGCCCCCTTCCTGATTTCTTATTCTTTTGCATGTTTGTCACACAAAATGTTTCTGATCATCAAACACATGTAACCATTAGTCAAATATAACACAAGTAAACACAAAATGCAGTTTTTAAATGATGGTTTTTATTATTTATGGAGAAAAAAAATCCAAACCTCCATGGCCCTGTGTGAAAAAGTAATTGCCCCCTTGTTAAAAAATAACCTAACTGTGGTGTATCACACCTGAGTTCAATTTCCGTAGCCACCCCCAGGCCTGATTACTGCCACACCTGTTTTAATCAAGAAATCACTTAAATAGGAGCTGCCTGACACAGAGAAGTAGACCAAAAGCACCTCAAAAGCTAGACATCATGCCAAGATCCAAAGAAATTCAGGAACAAATGAGAACAGAAGTAATTGAGATCTATCAGTCTGGTAAAGGTTATAAAGCCATTTCTAAAGCTTTGGGACTCCAGCGAACCACAGTGAGAG
>JANRMT010028174.1:109864983-109913570 GCA_026402145.1 Polypterus bichir lapradei | reverse complement strand
ATATATATATATATATATATATATATATATATATATATATATATATCCATCCCCAGGCTCCCTGCTCAGCTGCACATGCTCTCAGCTGCACACGAGCCTGAGCCTGCGCTCGCTTTCTCTCTCTCTCTCTCTCTCCTGCACCGGCTTTCTCCTCCTGCTTCCTGCCTTCTCCTACAACCTCCCGTTCTTTCCTGTTCTCTTCTTCTTCCCTTTAGCCGACTCGCGGTTCTATGCAGATGCAAAAGTTTGGAGAATTTTTTTGGTTGTAACCCGATTTGTACGTGTTCCGAGACGTTCGTGACCCAAGGTTCCACTATATATTATTATATATACTCTATTATTTTTTTATATATATACACACACACACACATACACACACATATAAATACATATATATATGCACACATACAGACACAGTATATACAGTAGTACAGCATACAGTACATATACATATTACTGTATACAGTGTAATATATAAGTGTGTGTATATATAAAAAATATTGTTTACAGATTATAAATTGTGGCCATTATAGCACTACAGTTATGATAAATGTTTTAGGATACAAACTTTTAAAAAACTCACATCTACAAAGATTCTGTATATGCAGTATAATGAAGGCAACTGTGAAGTTTGGAGTAAAAAAGTCTGCCCTTCAAATGAACGGGTTAGAAAATGGATGAATTAATAAATAAACACCTTCAAACAAGAAAAATATACATAGTGCCAAAATTTACAGTAGAGAATCTTTGACCAAGAAACTGATTCCTTCGGTGTTCTCAACCTTAGTAAAAATGTGGAGGAATGGGACGGTGACTATTAAGGCTCAAAATATAAAATTGGAGAGTGTGTGTTTATTTCCATTATGAATGTTTTCTTATTACACTGTTTTAAAGACTTTGTGAATGTAAACTTGGTCATCTTCACACTTGCACAACTGCCCCTATGTCTCATGCCTCATTGTGGGGTAAGGAAAAACAGGCTACGCCTCACTACTGGTAGGCATTTGTCACTAAATGCTGACACAACACACAGGTCCAATTAATTAGAAGACAGTGCAGATGATGTTTTGTTGCCTGATCATCCAGTGTGAGGTGTTTGGCACTAAGGATTATGACAAGGATGCCTGATCCATTCACTTTTAGTCACTCACAGAGTGTCTTACTCTTAAGCACCATCTATTGGTGTTCTTTGGAAGTGCACTGTTCTATTGGACTGCCAACTGCATCTTTTTAACACTTAGTGCCTATTATTTATAAAAGTAAAAAAGATGGATTAACAGATACATAAATACAGGATGAAAGACTCTGCAAAAAATGGATCTAATTGAGATCTTATAAACCTTGAACAGAAAACACCACACAGAGGAAAATGAAAAAACTAATGAAAAACAGCAGGATTTGTGGCAACTTACAAAACATAATGATGGCTTTAAACCTTAGGTTTTGTGCTCCATGCACTGCATCTGCTGGGTTGTCTGAAAAACCAAAATGTTAAGAAACAGAAAAGTCAGCAAAGACATTTGTATTTTACATATATCTGTAAATCAGTGTGGGTGTGAGGGCACTTACAATTAGTGAGACATGCTTTTAATGACACTGTTGTCAGCTTTCATCTTGTCCCAGATGAATTTTAGTTGAGATAGGTGCATGTGACATACAATTTTTAACTGAATTACACAAAACTTTACTCAGGCTTAAAACATCATTAGTGACTATTTTTTAACACAGTATTTTAAAACAACAATGTTTGAGGGAATCTGCACAGATTTAGTAATTTGTAATAACCATGACAAAATTTAGGGGACAGAGGGCAATGAACCATTAGTGATTATGAATCACCATATAATACAATTTACAGTGTTTTGGCATAGTGCGGATGCTAAAACTAAAACTGTTAAGTTTAACTTTAGTAGGACAAATTCTGAGTAGATGCAGCAAAATCTAAAAGGGAAAAACTGGGATATGCTTTTAAGTGAGCAGTGGAACAGGTTTAAAAATGTTTTATGTCTAATGCAGGACATGTTCATCCTGACATTTAGTAGATGTATGAAATCAAAAAAGTAACTCAGCCATAGGGGATGCACAAACCAGTGTGTTTCTTTGTGCCAGACCAAGCCCGGATAAATGGGGAGGGTTACGTCAGGAAGGGCATCCGATGTAAAATTTTGTCAAGTCAATATGCAGACAACGTAGATGTAGATGATCCGCTGTTGCAACCCCTAAAGGGAGCAGACGGAAGAAGAAGAAGATGAAATCAAAAAAGTATACGGTGGGCAAATAAAGAGATTACAAAGAAGCAGCTAACAGAAGTCACAGCTGCAAAAGGCACATTAGAAATATAGCTCCAGCTATCACAATAAGGACTAAGACAGCATTAGGGCAATGTTAAAAGGGATACAAGGACCAATGAGAGGCAGTGTGAGAGAAATATTGCAAGAAATGGGAAAGATAACAGCAAATAGTAGTTTAGTAATAATAGAATGGTCAAGGAGGATGTGAATTGTATTACAAGCACTATGAGTGAACTAAAATATACAGTCAGTGAGACAGTAAATGCTACAAACTTGCATTTTTCACAAGTAGGAAGGTGGATAGCCTTCCAAAAGCAATAGGGACTACTAAGGAGATGCTGAGTGATTTGTGAATTCTAGAGAGACTTGCAACTTCAAAATTAAACATATCACCAAGACTAGATACCATTTATCCACAAGTGCTTAATGATTATTAAGTGTATATACAGTATACACCCTGGACACATTTTTCAAAAGTTACTGCACACTGAAGAGATTCAGAAGGACTGTAAGATAGCATATATTATCCTGTTACACAAAGAGGGAGATTGGATGGATTCAAGTACATACAGGCAAGTAAGCTTAACATGAAGGTAAATTGAGGAATGTTTTATTAAGAAAAAGACTGAGCATCATATGGTGAAACAAGTGTTCCAGTGAGTAGTCAGCATAGGTTCAGATGTAGTAGGTCATGTTTTACTAATATGCTGGAATTCTATGAGGAAAAACCAAAAACATATGATCATGGGGGGATATATCATATTTATTTTGATTTTCAAAAAGCTTTCAATAAGGTCCCATATGAAAGGCTGTTCATCAAATTTGAAGAAGTGAAAATAAGGGTGCTGTGCATAGACAACTGCAAAATTATCATAAAAACAGGAAGCAAAGAGTTTTAATGAAAGGAACTCCATTAGAATTAAGTGATGTTAAAAGTGGTGTTGTTCAGGGATCAGTGCTAGGGCTGCTGCATTATTTAAAATACAGTCATGTGCCGATTTATAGCTGAACAAGTTGAGGCGATTCTTACTTACGGCCAAGGGCCATAGAAAAACAATAGGGTAATTATGTTGTAGAAATTGCCAAACCAGCTGGAGTAATAAATCTTTTGTTATTATCTATCATTTCTTAGGGTCTCGTATGTTTTTTGTCTCCTGAAGGGCCTTTTAAGGTTCATTTTGATCATTCAGCCTGCACTGCCTTCCTTCCACTTATCAACCTAAATACTCAAGCAACCCAGTTTTGCTTTTTTAATTTAATTGACGCACTAGCAACAATTGCAAACCACCTCCTTGGTGAAATGAATGCGGTTGGAGGTCCCCCATTGGTGAAACGTGAAAACATGTCACACAGAGCTCCCGATCGCTTAGGTCACTGACTCGTGAACAAAATCCGACAACCTGCGACCCACTGGAAGTGCAATCTAAAGGAGTTATTACTGTGTATCCGGACAGAAAAAGAGAGTTCTTCAACAAGAACACTGGGACACAGGTGGACTCTTGTTAAGGGTAAATGTTGTACAAGTGTTAGGAAGCTCTTCCTCACACAGAGTACCACTGAGCCTGATAGACTCGTGGAATAAACTCCCAAAGTATTGTGGTTCACAGAAGGACTTTAAGGTCCTTCAAAATTTAACAACGTTATTTTGGAGAAATTTGGTGGATAGGTTAGAGAAGGTTGGTTGAGCTGAATGACCTTTTCCAGTCAAAATATTTCTAATATTCTAAAATGAACGTACCATGTTGATGGCTGAACTCCACTGCTTATATTAAATTCTAAGAAAAAATTCCCAAATCATCTAGAGGCATGCTTCCAGAAATAAATTTTATAGAACCTGGAATTACCAGTGATATCAACATCAATATAAACCAATACGGTTCCAGTATATAGTGTATATTGAGAGCAAATTATAAAAGTTGGTCAGGTTTCTTTTGATAAAGTTTATAATATGCGCAATAAAAAAGTAATGTGCTACTGGAATAGCTGAAGTGTAGGAGTTTATAGGAAGTATACGCAGTAAAAGATTATTAAAGGCGTATCTCATCATCTTCCTTTAGATGGATGAATTAATATTAAAATTAGGACCCTTCCCAAGAAAATGTATCTTTCTCAGAGAATCCATAAGGATTAATAGAAACATTTTTTAAAAAGTTAAATACAATTATAACTCTGTCAATTTGGAAGACAAAAAAGCTACGTACTACAAAAACCTCAAAGATGTACAGTAGTGGGGGACATAGTACTAACTTCCAGTTTTATTACTAGATACAAATGTACTCACTTTGACTGCAGAAGGAAGCAGAAGGTAATAAAATAACACATATTTGGTTACTCATGAAAAGGAAATCTTGTTCAAACTGTTTTAACATGTACTGACTGGTGCCCCTGTTGCTACTAACTGTTTCCCATTTATAAGTAGTCCAGGGGTACATCATTTACTCAAAATATGCTACCAATGTAGGGGATACTTTAAGACAGTTCCCAGCTTCATCTAGGGCTGATGCTCATATATTTCAGGCTTCTTTAACTTAAGAGCATTTCATTTATGGAAGTAACTAGTGTTATGCCCTGGATTTTTTTTCTAGTGTGTCTTTTGTATTGTTCATTAGTTCTTATTTGGAGTTTTTAAATATGTATAACATATTAGTCACACCTATTGTCACATTTAACTTGTATTTAATAATGCTGAAATTCATAAAAGAAATGGGCAGCACCATTTTGTGCCCTTTAGTTTAAATGTTGCCATGGCATTTCCACTCAGGGATGATTGGAAGTATATGGCATGTGATGTCAAAAATGTAACTGTATAAAGTCAGTGCCGTAGATGCCATGGTTATCCAAGGGTACGGATATAAATCTTTAGAGTGTGTGTTTCTTGGTTGACATTTCTGGCAAATAAGTTTTGTTTATAATTTCTGGCCAAAATATTGTTTAGTTTTGGGCACTGATGACAACTAGGACAGCTTTTCTGGTACAAATTCTGCTAAGCTTACAACTCACATCCCTTATTCACAAAAATATTGCCTCCTTTCCATTGTATATGTACAACTAGGAACCTGGACCTTTTGAGACCTCTGCTTTGATGATTGAGTTGTCCGGGCATAAGTGAGTATGGGTATGTTTCCGGTGAAGGCATGGGAACTCTCATCTAGGGTTGCTTGGTTTCTTTAAGCGTGATGTCCATAAATCTAATGATTTCTTTATTACCACTGTCAGCAGGAAGATGCTGATAGAAAAAGGAACATCTAAATGCTTTGTTCTCCTGTATGGTTGTGAAGCCACTGATAACACTCATGAGGTTGCAAAGATCTCAAGCATCAAACCTTTGTGAAGGTTTAATGAAGGAAAAACACACACCAACCAAATGATCTGAAAAGCACTGGACTAAGATGCTAATTGTGAAGACTAAAGAACACAATTATTAAACAAATGGGATAGCGAATGTGCTACTAGCATTAGCCCTGCACAGAATTCCAAATGCAGAGGGCTGTCTCCCAGGAAGCAGGCCAGATATACGTAAATCAAGCTTAATGCAGGGAAAATAATGCTCCTTGCACTTCGTGTGAAAGCAACACCGGAAATTCTTGGCATACTTTTTTTTTGCATGACAACGCTTTCTATTTTAAGGGTAGGACACAGGGGGAAAAAAAAGAGGAAAGTATTCACAGAGCAATCTTTTCTACCAATCTGAAATAAATTATTTGTCATGTCACCTACTGTACTGTAGGTGAAAGAGGAAGAAGAGAAAAAAAAAAACCCTGAACTTCTATTTCCAAATACTGCATTGTCAACTTTTATCAAAGCACTTGGCTCAGCAGACTATGAGCAGGGAGGAGCTCCCAAGTCCAAAGTTAAGAAGGACCTGTCACCAGGATGCTAAACATCTGAAAATCAGCAGTCTCGTTAGTAATTAAAAAAATAAATAAATAAAAATACTCCAAAGTAAAGAAGAAAGGGAGTTTGACTAGCCGACAGGTAAGACAGCATACAATATTAGCTCTGTTATCATCCCTGGAACAGTTTATGGATCATGAACTCCAAATATTAAATGTAAGGAACCTTTTGAAAAAGGAGTCCAACAAAGTTTGTCAGTACATATTAGGCACTTAGATGTCCCCATCTGAAAGAAACGGCAAAGTCACTCAACACCAATAAGGATGAGTAGTGATGGAAATATGAAGATGAAAAATGAGGGCAAAGCTACCTCAAATGAAAGCAAAAAGAAAGAACAAAATTCAACCTGTTCTTAAAATCATCTTTGAGAAGAATTAGACAAAAGAATGCACTACACTACAAAAAATGAAATAAAGGATGCTGGGTAACATCACAGATCTATTTGGGAACTGTAAACGCAAGTCCTGTGTTAAAAAAATACAAGCGTGATATATGTAACATATTATCCTGCATATGGCTAAACCTACCATGAAGAGTCTGCCATGGACACAAATAAGTTGAATTGTGAGGATAAATGAACTCTGAAGTTAAGATTTAACCAAAAGTGAAAAGTGAGTTAAATTAACATAAGACAGCTGGGACCATCACTCAGAGAAGGTTCTAAAGTAAGAAATGGGCGAAAGTAATCACGGTGCCAAGCACTAAGATATATGGATAATTGTTAACGCAAAACACACTGACGTTGCATGAAGAAGGGGCCTGAGTTGCCTCAAAAGCTTGCATATTGTAATCTTTTTAGTTATCCAATAAAAGGTGTCATTCTGCTTGACTTCTCACTAGCTTTAGTTGACAAAGAGTATTAATTTTTGGTCTATCAGTACAATTCATTTTCATATAAAACCTTTCACAAATCTAGAGTTGGTTCTTGCATTGCACCCAATGTGGCCAAGATGGTTTCCCACAACCCCATACTGGATAAAATGGGCTAGAAAATGGATGGGCTGATTGATCTTTCACAAATAGCTTAACTCAGTGTTGCCCAGACTGTCATACACTAAGTTAAAGGGATCAAATTACAGAAATAATAAACAATAAATATCACATGGGCTCAAGGAGCAAAGCAAAGCAAGAAACTCCAAGATGGTGAGAAAACCTGTTAGGACCTAGAGCAAAGACTTGCTTTTCACGAGCCAGATGGCAGCTCAGTTCTTCCATTGAAAGTCCACATCTTTGATGAGTTAAATATGGTGCCCTTCATGGTTATCAACATCTTAGAACATTAAATATTTAAGAGAACCACAATTCCAGTGGTAAATATCAATTTAAATTTAGTATAACGTGCATTGAAAGTCTGAAATATGGACCTTTAAAGATCATCATTATAACCCTTAGGGCAAATTGGATGAAATGATTAGGTAACCATATAAAGAAAATTAAATCCTCTTAGTTAAGTATCTGCTACAGAGATGGTCAAGGGGAAGATTAAGGGTCTCTGATCCTTAAACCATTGCAGGCAACATGAAAAAGAGTTTGCTATGCCCATGACTTCTAGAGGGATCTGCATCAGGTTCCCCAAATGTGATACCTGGATAAAATCATATTAAGGTTGTCATGATATGTTTGTAATGTCTTTAGCTTGGTGGGTCCTTAAGTCCATATACTGCAGAACATTTTGGACAAACAGATGTACAGGTTATGTAAATTGGCTTGGCGTTGTGAATATGTCCAGCTATGGACTGGTGCAATGGCCTGGCCTGATTCTCAACTTGCACCTAAAGATGTTAAGCTAAGCATTAGCTCCCTTCCACTATTAACCAGATCAGTGGGCTAGAAAAAAGATGGATGGAAATATAGATATCAAAAGGATGATATTCACAAACAAGATAGCAGGTACATCCCAATGGCTGTTTTGCAGGATTTGGGTCAGGGATCAGTAGATCAAGCAACAGGCTGCACATCAGCTATAATAATGATTTCTACCATCTACAGATATGTCATGAATTGGTGAATAGCTTCTTAGACCATGGGTTGATGATCCACGATAGTCAATATTTGTCTTTGACTGCATACCTTTGCCAACTACATCTGGCTAGTGTCAACTAGTGCTTTGTCATCTTTGGTGAATATAAAATGGACAATTTTCTCAATGTAAGGCATATCACTTACTCTGAACTTATCATGACTTACAAACCTGAGCGCACATTAAGATCTCAAGATGCCGGTCTGCTTATGAGTCCAAGGATTAATAAAATAACAGTGGGAGGTCAAGCTTTTAGTTACAGGGCCCCTAAACTGTGGAATGGTCTTCCCGCTTCTATAAGAGATGCCCCTTCAGTCTCAGCCTTTAAATCCCGGCTGAAGACTCACTACTTCAGTTTAGCATATTCTGACTAGAGCTGCTGATTAACTGTACAGACTGCATCTCTGTTGTTAGTCATTAGCACTAAAACATAAGTAACATGATAGTTATAATTGAATACTAACCCCCACCTATTCTGTTTCTGTTCTTGGTACTCAAATGTGGCAATTGGTGCCACGACCCACCTGCCAAGTTGTTTGCCTGCCTATGGTAAAGTCATCCCTGATGGAGGATCGCAGGAATCATGGGAAAGAGGGGTCCTTTCATCGGATTGGCTGGCCCAGCACTGTTTTAGCCGTGGAATGGCCAAATGGGGGAGGCAGCTTGATGGATGAGGTCTCCAGGACTCTAAAAATATTCAAATCTTATTATGTGATATCATCTACTGTTAAATTCTGCTCCGTACTTCTAAAATTTTTATTTTTATGCTGTATTAAGGATTTGTTCTGTTCTGTGTATTGTATTGTATTGACCCCCTTCTTTTGACACCCACTGCACGCCCAACCTACCTGGAAAGGTGTCTCTCTTTGAACTGCCTTTCCCAAGGTTTCTTCCATTTTTTCCCTACAAGGTTTTTTGGGAGTTTTTCCTTGTCTTCTCAGAGAGTCAAGGCTGGGGGGCTGTCAAGAGGAAGGGCCTGTTAAAGCCCATTGCAGCACTTCCTGTGTGATTTTGGGCTATACAAAAATAAATTGTATTGTATTGTAATTGTATCATGAGGTCATCGAGTATCATGGTGTAAGATGACATTGCCTATGATGGGTTGAAGATTTTGTGCTCATAAGATGCAGGATGACTGCACTACAAAAAATATTGGGATCTTGACATACAACCTTTTGTAAAAGGTTTGCATACTACCATCTTCCAAAATGACAATCCTCAGCAATCCAAGGAATATCTGTACACAAAAATGCCAGGACCAGTCCCTGGCCTGTCTTGTTCCTTGACCTCTCATTTCACATTTAATGGGAGGAAGTTACAGTCTTCTGAACGCACTACATTTGACAGTTGCCTCCCTGGAGATGCAGTTGTATAAGGTTTGGTAGGATGTGCAATAGGGCTCCACTCCCAGATGTCTACTTGCAATGCCACAGAACTGTTTAACTCCACTTTTTGCCGATACATTTTTCCTCTGCTTTGTTTTAAAAATCATTTATTAAAATCTGTATTGTACCCTGGTTATTATGGAAATTAAAGCACTTTTTCAAACTGTAACTAAAATACACACATACATAAATATTTGAATACACACACACATCTATTTACTACATAATAAAACACCAAGATCTGTTTGTCCAGTCCTTTAGAGCAAATTAGTCAGTTTGGCTTTGGTGATGCGATGAAAGAGGAAGTGCGAATGTGAAACACACAAGGAGGAGTAAAGTTGCATGCTAAGATAGTCGCTGGATGGAAAAACGTATAAAACCAGACAGAAGGTGAGAAAGGCACTTCAAATATAATGACAGAGTCTAAGAAGCAGGCTTTTTGGAAACACACTCGGGAGAGGGGGCACCAGTGAAGAGACGTTCACACATGCCACCACAGAGGAAAGGCACCGAAGGTACATGTAGCAAATATTTTTTAATTATTCTATTACTTGTCTTTAAATACACTGTATGATTATATATAGTGTTATTTAAAAGGTGTATTAACTAAAAATGCCCAATAATACAATTTATTTCTTCATAGGAGTAGTAGTGAGAACCTGTAAATGCCTCTTTCTATTATTACACATTCTATCATCCCAAAAAAATAGCAGCTTGGTGATTTGTGCTTTCTGGATCGCAGAAGATTTAAGGTTTGAAAAAATGTGAATAATGAGAAGGAAGAAGGTTGATTCCGAAGTGTAAGGGCTCATTTATACTTCAAGCTCAGAACGCGTATGTACACGCATCATGGCCGCCACGTGTTCTCAGTGTTCATTTGATGCGTCCATTGAGCAGGTCCTCAGAAATTAACACGATGCGTGCGCGAGTTGCAGTACCAGCAAAAAGTCAGGGGCGCAGTATGATAAAAATTGGAATGTGACGTCAGAGTCTATGTTTACTATCTACATGTGACAGAAAGCCGCTATGCGGATCCTACAGGATCGATGTGCACGCTTCGATGTTTGATGAATGGTTCGATGTGGTGAAGCAAAATGCCGACATATAGATCGTAATGACAGGATACAATTTAAAGATGTCACATACCATCTTTTGTGCCGTCTTTTTTTCTGGGGTTTCCTCCTGACCTGACAGCAGCGACAAACAGCAACAGATCACCACACAGAACACATTAAATGTATGATATTCCCACTTTCTGCACATTTAGAATCCTTAGATTATACTTGATATCATGTTCATGATGAAAAGCATTACAGTATGTATGTTACATTTTATAGATAAATTGTTAATTTTGTTTAAATAATGCATACTGTTAATAATTACACACATGGGGTGACACGGTGGCGGAGCGGTAGAACTGCTGTCTCGCAGGGAGTCACGTCGCTGGTATTCCCTGCCTGGAGTTTACATATTTTCCTGCTGGGTTTCCACAGTGTGCTCCAGTGTCCTTCACACCTTGATGGGACTTGTGAAGGACATCTGGGGCCTTTGACAGGCTGCTTTAGTTTCTACTAGTCAGTGACCAATACTAATCACTCACCTAAATATTTTTTTTGGAGCAATCACTATTATTTTTAGAATTTTCTTTCTTTTTCTCTTTTTTGTTGCTGCTATCATGTTTTTTTTTTTACATTTTTGTCTGGATGTCCTGTTTACAGTGATCAGCAGTGAAGTGCTCCACCCTTTCAATAGCAATCTAAACAAACTCTAATTTTCCCAGCTTAGTATATTTTTCAGAAGACAGCTAGCCTTCTTCTAGTATGCACAGAGCTTCACTGAAAAGAACTCTTTTAAAGATG
Organism: Polypterus bichir lapradei; assembly: GCA_026402145.1. Lineage (NCBI taxonomy): Eukaryota > Metazoa > Chordata > Cladistia > Polypteriformes > Polypteridae > Polypterus > Polypterus bichir. The sequence goes on along the minus strand of JANRMT010028174.1, from coordinate 109,902,121 downwards.
TTCAATGTTTTTCATAATTTTTGCCATGAGACACAAATATGTCTTTACTTTTACCTTAATAACAAGTGAAGACAACCAAAATGAATAAATTACCCCATACTTGAGAATATTGACATTGATTTAAAAAAGAAAAGCCATCTAAAGTCTCTTTGTGAAAAAGTAATTGCCACTCCAATTTATTTAGTTCAATAAAAGACAAATCAAGGGTTAGATGTATGAATACATTGCAAAACCAAAGCTAATTAGGCCACTGTGTAGTTCTCAATACATTACATTTTAAAGAAGGTAAATAATTTGCTATAGATTCCCATGGTGACAAAGGCAAAGCATGATGCCAAAAGTACCATGGAAACAGATTTCTTTGGGCAGAGGGAGTGAAACCTGCTGAGAGGATGTTGACTTGTGCAGATCATTAGGCTGTTTGGGTATCCATCTTGAACAAGCTTAATGTTACCCAAAGTTATCATGCACTATGGCATGTGCAGATCCATAGCTGATATCCAAATGTGAAGCAACAGCCGACTATATAACCTGTTGGTCTTCTCTGAGGAAGACATTTGCCATGACAATATGGGCTTGTGTGCGCGATGCTGGTAATCAACCAAACTGAGCTTTGTTGGACACACTTGTTCATCCTGCTTCAAACCTTCCTGCACATTCATAAACTTTTCATTGAGTCATTCTGTTTTCATATTCTTTAGCGAATTTGGTTTTCTCCCTCTGCCCAAAGAAATTTTACTACATTGTGTTTTTCAACAATGGTGTAAACTCAAGGCAGAGCATCCATATTCACTTGACCTTGGCTTCAACTAACTAATGGCAGAATGCTGTGCATGTTCAAACTACCCAAAAGCCATCACAAATGTGTTGTACTGCGTCAGCTTCTAACCATTGTGGTTACCATGTAATTTTCTAATTACCTTTACTTTTTGATTCACCCTTGTATTTTCCTACATAATCCTCAAATCAATTGATTCAAGATTATATTTTTCTATATCTTCCAATCAAATTTAAAAAATCAAATGTTTACTCTCAAAATCTTGTCTTCTATGTGTTAGATGCATTGTTAGAAAATAATGAAAAAGCACCAGTCTATTTTCTTTTTATGCTTTGTCCAAATCAGAGCCACAGAGGGCTGAAACTTACCCCAATAACACTGAGTGCAAGGCAAGATCTAACCACCACTCCAGCACAGCTTACACTCATACACAACACCACATTTATTCATATAATTAAATTAATCTGCACATTGGTCAGATATGGGAGGAGACCAGTGTACCAAAGACACAATAATGTGTAAACTGCACACAGACAGTGCTTTAATCTCAGGACCCTGAAGCCATGAAAAAACAGTGCTAACTGCGGTGGTTAATTGATGGTGGAAATTATGGATTGCTAATACAGAAAAAGGCAAGACACACTGATGACAGTCTCAACTCGATCAACAGTGCTGCTGTGGATACTGAGGACATTTAGACCATTTTTGCTAACAAATTCCTTGTCAAAGAGTAAAACAGCAGCCTTCACAGTGTGCTTGACATAATCTCATGTACACTAGTGAAAGTCCCAGAAATCAAATAAACTTAACCTAATACAGTGGTCCTTCTTAGTGAAAACCAGCCCTGTTCAATTTAACTAAAGAAGATAATGATGTATGTATTTGAACAATGTCAGTGTTGGCAGGCTATGGGAGTTCTTAGAGCCATACAGTGAGTGTTGTACTTCACAGACCAAGATCTTAGCCACTAGGCCACACTGTCCACCATACAAACTAAAGCCATACATTTCTTCTCTTTTGAATTGCATAAGGTGCCTTTTTTATTTCACTTCCAACTTCAACCACTATGCTGCTTATGCAATGCTTGTTAGAATTAATTGAACTATAAAGGCACAGTGAAGGTGTTCTCACTATTAAAATGACTATATTAAACAAAATGTTGCATGGCAATCTGCTCCCATAGACACATTCACTTGTTCTTTCTGGTTTTCTTCATATGTGTATCCCATTTTTCTCTTAATGTGATCATTCAGTCACAGATACTCGCCTGCTTGTCTTAACTGAAAGGGGATCTTACTGGTATCAAAAGCACTGGATGTGAAACTTTGGCTATTATGACTTCTGTGAACTATCAGAAACTGAAGTGAAGAGTTTTTCAGAACAAGGCCATGCTATGTCCATCTGTGAAGCACCTTGATAAAAACAAACACTGTGAGGATTTTTTTTTTTATTTTGTTTCATACCAACCCCCCAAAAAGGAATGTCCGTTACTGCATGAAAAGTTAAGGTTCACTGCCTCTACATCTCACACGCCTCCCTGCATTCCTGAGAAGGCAATTTTAGTCAGCAAACTTCCAGTCAAGCCTATGACACTTTTCCCCGCCTCGTCACCATTGGCAGGCCAGTTGCTATGGAATACTGGTTGCTACAGAAACGTCCTTACTGGAATTCACTCGGCTATAGCAGAATGTGTAGAAAACACCAAGGTTTACTTGATGAGCTAAAAAAAAATAAGCAAAAAAAAGCCGTAGCTACAGGTTCATGTAGCAAAAGTGCAACAACAAAGTGGCAACAGAAAAACAATCTGATGCCATATTCCCACCTGACATCCTTAAAAAAAAACAAAAAAAGAGTAGAACTTGACACACCTTCTTCACAACGAGAAGAACTGGAGTCAAACAACTTGCCAAATGTACCCACCCAAATAGGCCAGGTTCAAACTAAACTTGATCCCTGACATAAACAAATATCCAATTACAGTATAACTAGAAAACATGAAACTGAGATTCTGCAGAGGTGTATGTTGTTCAATGATCTTTAGCCAGAATACCTGAGCATCTCACTAACACCATGTTAGTGGTGGCTACCTAGTTCCATGTATTTCCATTACTGTTCAATAGTGTTTCAATACTGTTTTTAATTCAAGGACTTTGGAAATAAATACCCTCTCATGGAACAGACAGACAGATATTCATATGTAACACCATCATTTATCTTGAAAGCAAACTGCAGCCTATGCAATTACGGGACAGCTAGCCTTTTTCAATGCTCCGTCCAGTTCACCTGCATCTTCCAGTTTGACTCTAGTAAACACCACAGTTCATTAGGATGTTGAGTCCTTTGGACACTGTTCTTGAATTAATGGGTGCCCTTCCTTGCTGCTTCTTTGTTTTCAGAATCAAGCTTACAATGTACTCAGTGTTTGAAACTGCTGACTAAAAGAATGAGAATGGATATTCCTATCTTAGTTAGGGTCAGGTGGATGTTAGCCAAGGGCAGCTGTGTGTTTTTCTTGGTCCTTTCTGTCTGCGCTATTGTGGACACAAGTAATTGAAAATTGTTCAATTTTTGGTATGCTCTACACCTACTCACTTTATTTATTGCTAAACAAAACAGGAAGATTAAAAAACAAATAGGTAATTTTTAAAGACCGTTTGGCCACTAATTTTTGATTTCGACTTTTTAGTTCTGATTTATACTTTTCAGGCAAAACTAAAACCAGGTTTATTTTAGTCGATGAAAGTCACTCTCCTTTACACATGTATTATATTTATGGGGCCACCAAACATGCAGTTTGAAGGCCAAAAACCTGCCCATTTCACTATACTGCCTGCATGCCTTCCAGCTACATTTTAGTCATAACTTTACTCCCTTTATTTTCTTTATTTTATAGTGTATTTTTTCAGTTACTTATTTAATTGAATGTCATATTGTTACATTTATGGCAGGAATTTGGAGCTACAACGAAACAGCTCCATGTGCTTATAAAGCCATCAAGTCTTCATTCTCTCTGTATAAAGTGCAACATTTTACAATTACATTCAATGATTTAAAAAAAAAAAAACTTGCAAAAAAATTATGATTGAACACTCCCATCAGCCACACTACCTACCTGCATCTTTCCCAAGGCTATCAATTCCAGGCAGTAAGACTCATTGCCACACCTGCCCATAAAGAGGCACAAGGAATGTCTTGCATAGATTGACATTTAGGAGGTAAACTGACTTTTGAAAGTGACACTGAGTTAGAGGCTGGCAAAAAATAAGTTATGGTTAAGGCATTAAAATTGATATTTTGTTTGTGTTTTGAAAACATTATTGTAAAAAAAAAAAAAAACTATTTGTTAAAGATTTGACACATCATTGGGTAAGAAATTACCTGTAAAATGGCAGAAATATTATTATTTGACAAGCTGAAAATTATTTAATAATATTTTAAATAATCCACCAACATACAGAAACAGTCAATAAAATTGTGACTTACGAAAATTGGTCTAAACATTTTTGCTGATTTTGCAACAAGTTCCACTTCATTTAAAACTTGAAAATCTATTCATGTTTGAATGCAAATAACTGCAGGAGACGCCGCCCGTTTAGTTCAGTGCAATTAGCTGCAGATATTTGTATGACATGTCAAAATGAGGCATTCTGCACCAATGTGCATCTTGGTAAGTCGCTGTGGAGCACTACCAATATCCACCACTTTATTCCCTCTGAACTACAGATCCAAACTGATTCTTCTTTGCCCTTTGTGTACAATATTAATTTATTTGGATTTAACCGCTAATATGAGTTATGCTTTGAGTATGTTATAACTATGGAATAGCCAAGGTTTCATCCCTGGTGCTAGTATCTTTTATGTATTCTTTTCTTCATCATTTAAAATTTTTTTGTTTTGTAAATTTGTTTATTTTTCTTTTTATGTATTTGTGTATTTCTTAAGTGAATATTGCTTTGTTTTTTGAAATTACCTTATATTATTTTATTATGTTGATTATGTATTTTTTTAGTCCTACTCCTTGTTATTTACATGGTAAACTTAAGAGGGATGCTACAACAGTGGAACTGTCCCTAAGACTATATAATTTTGGGGAAAACTCAGTTCCAGGATGTAGAGATTGACATTTGCTTAAATGTATTGGGCTGACATTTCTAGGGTATTGAATTTTTTTGATTTTTTAAATTATTTTTTGGATGCTTCTTTGATGCAACATTTTAAATTTGCCTTTTCATTTCTGATTTCTTCTACTTCACGATTTTTAATATTTTTTAAAATAATGTTTGTTATTAATGTTTCTTTGTTTTGTTATTGTGGTCTTGGGTTTTAGAGTCTCATTCTGTCTTCTTGAGTGAAATTTAAGCTTGGTTTTCTAGTTTTTGGTCTGTACGGGCCGCAAAGCCTGATTCTTGAGTTTGAAACCAGGTTTACTTTGTTTCTAGGTCTTCCTGGAGCCGAAGGCCTAATCTGGAGGTGAAGCCTGTTTTGTAGTTTCATGTGCTGTGCAGAAGGCATAAATTATTACATTTTAGTGCTGTAATATTACATTATTGTCTTTGTAAAGTGTATGCAACAAATATATGTTCAATATTTGAGTAGTTTGAAGAAACACAACTGTGGAATGCACTTCATGCTACAGGACTGATCAACAACACAAAGAAGAAATACACATTATAAACTCAAGATTATAAAGCTTTGTTCTAAAAGGGAAATGTTTGTATTAAAGGTAAAAATCCTGTCTTGTAGATGAATTTCATGCCTCTGAGCATCAGTAGCTATCAGATAATCACACAGACTCAACATGTATTACTCTGCTCTAATAAAAATGCAAGTAATCCTATGGATATTTACACTAAAAGCTTATAAACAGCCTTGATAAAGAAAACTGCAATTCTGTGTGGTAGCTGATGTTTTAAAGTCTTTTAGTGCCACACTAAACATTTTTTATTTGCCAGCATAATTTGATACTGCAAGCTTGCATGTACTTCTCATGTGTGAATATGAAATTTGCAACTGTGGCAATGCTACGGTAGCAGTATGATAAATCAAATTTACATTCTGGGTTCTCTCTAAATTTACTTCTGATATGTTAAAATGCAGTCAGCTTTTCAGACATCTTAGAACACATTCCTGTACATTTTACTATATCTAGAACACATTCTGAGATAGTTATTCCATATTTTCAAGATATCTCAAATGCATTTGCATAAGATGTATCTCAAAATAACTTCCTGTGCATTTTAAGATATCCCAGATATGTGGAAAAAGAGTTCTGAAATGGAATAGCAACTTATGTTAGATAGTATGATAAAAATCAGAGAAATCTAAAATTATATTTTAAATATCACAATGGCAAGTTATTGTAAAGGCATCTTGAAATAACAATGCACCATTCTGATCCCAAATGCATTTTGTAGGAATCATATTAATCTTGTCATTATCTTAACTTCAAACGCTTGTCATACAAAAGTTGTGTGTGTCATCCTTGTGTGTGCATGCATGCATATTGTATAGGAAGGTTTGTGTAACTGATTCATTTTCCATAGCTATCACCCATTTAATAAAAAAGATCATTTGAAATATTACCAGCAGACAACAGTTTAATGCCGTTCAAGTAACTCTATTTCATGTTTTCATTTATTGATTTTCTAACCCTGCTGATTAATTATAGTATTTCAAGGTCTTGGGGAACTGGCGACTACACTTAAAGCATTGAGCACAAGACAAGAACCAACTTTAGACAGGGCTCCAGTAACATTTGGGGGTTAAACTCGTGCTATATCTCTCTTAGAAGATGGACATACATCATTTGTAGCCATTCCATGGCTTACCGCTAATCTTTGATCTATTCCAGTAGGTCAGCACCTTCTCTCACTCCTTTCTTGACTTTCTCCAACACTTCCGTTATTAACAAATCCACACCATCAAAAACATATATAAACAAATCATACAACTATTGGGCTGCTCTTCACATCTCGGAAAGATGCAATGAAGAAAAGTGCCCAAATTTAATTTATTAGACACTTGTATAAATGGGGAAGAAGTTTCTCTGCAGGTAAAAATGTTATTAGCATTAAGTTTTGTGCCTTGTGATTATGTGCCCACTGCCTTTGAAGAGACTGTGGATACATACCTCAGTGTATTAATGTCTTAAAGGTAAGGTCATTTTTGTATGAACTTGTATAAGATCTAATTGTGCCTAATCCTTCATGAATGTTTCTCAGAGACATGTAAGGTTCAACCACAGGTGACTTGATACTACCTCTGGTCCCTCTTGACTCTGCATTGGATTAATTGATGATGACAGTTTATGTAGGTTTACAGTACAGCATGCAATTTAAAAAGGGGGGATATGTTGTCCTTCATATGTCTACAATTAGTCATTAATGCACAAGTTATTTGTATAAAATATGTTTTAGTCTGAAAATTATATAAAACTGCACCACATCTAAAAAAGTCAGAATGGTTTTACCTTGCATTTTTGCACCCAAAAAGAGAGACTGGTGATTAATGAGCCAAAAAAAAAGGTACTGACATATAGATGGGTGCATCTTTCAGATGTTTTGCCAGGAATTACACATACAGTAATATGGCACAATAAATTGAATTATATAGTTACTCTTATTTACATATGTACATTTGTAGCTTCATTCATGCATAATGTTTCTTCTGACATTATATGTTTTTAGCACAATTTTATTTAATCTATACTATCTTTATAAAAAACAATACCTTTCCACTAAAATAAAAGTCCAAAGAGAGTTTACTAGCTGCATGAAGTAGTCACTGTGTACATTCTTCTGTCACATATTTTTCTGGTGTCACCTCAAAAATCATTTCTGAATATATCGAGTATAGTAAGGGTGAAGACAGAAATATTTCAAAAAGTTTTCTAGTGGTAAAGAAGAGAAAATGGCTTGAACAAATTCCAAGGTGAAATGTATGGAAAGTAAAGTGCAACACAGCAGGTAAGACGAAGGAGACCAAAAAGACAATCTATGTTTTAAAATGATGTACTGTACTATAAAATTAAGAGACTCACATTCAGACATCAAACAAAGAGGCAGATGGGCAGAATGCACTGGAAAAAATAGACACCCTGAAAGAAGCCCTCAGGCAGACCACTAATGATTATCAGGATGGCTGTGTCTTTCATAAGTAACAAAAAGATTACAAAGCAACAAAGCAAAATACATTATTAAATAAGCACTTTCTCTGGGATTGAGGAGCTTGCCTATGCCTATGCTGTGCTGGAGGAAGAATAGCACCCTAGGCATGATGCAGCCACCTCACCTACTTTGTTTTTAAGTTTGATTGATAAAGCTCCAAAGTATGCAATTCAACAAGAACTAAACATCTGCTAACTCACCTCCTTCAAACAGATAGATTCAGCATGTGAAAACATTAAAATAAACATTACTTAAGGAATATTTCCAAAAGAACACTGAGGAAAAGGAACAGAAAGGCCATCCAATTAGGAACTAGCCTTCCCACAATACTTGTTATGAAATGTATCTAACTCATTTATCCATGTAAAAGATAAGTTGGCACTAATTTTGTTTTTGTATTTTTGACTGTACACAGGTTTGGTACCCTAAGAGAGTCAGAAAAGTTCTGCTTGATGATGTCTCTCTTCCAATGTTCTTTTCACTTTTTGCTGCCCACACACAACACCTAAACAAAAAAGTCTCATCAAACACATCACAAATTTCACAAGGTTTCTAAATAAGTTGCCAGATAATTATGTGGAATTCAATCAAGAGCAGCATCAATTAAGAGACTTTCGAAAGGGTTTGCATCAGTGCATTGCAACAGTGGTAGTTGCCACTACTATGGTTTCAATGTCTTTTCTTTGAATCATTGGGTTGAACTCATGAAGATACCCAGTTCCAGACACAAAAAGTTAGGCTCAGAAGATCATACATCTTTCTCCATCAACTGATCAATTACAGTATAAATGCTCATTAAGTGCAGGACACTTAAAATAGATAGAACATCACCATATAGACATCAAGTCTTTTAATTGGTGCTTAACGATTTCTTCCATTACTCTAAAACAATTAAGAATTTAAAAATTAAAACTACCGCAGCAACTGGCATTCCTAACCATAAAATGGTGGTAAAACTGGACAGTATGAAATATTAAGAAATGCCTTAAATGAAATTTACAGTCTTTTTTGCTTTAACTTTTATGTGGAGCATCTTTTGAAAAAGAAAATTTTAGAGTCGTCTCAAGAAAACACCTGAAGTTATATTTGGTAAAATGGAAGCAGTTCTGAACTGGTTTTGTTCAAATGTAATAGTATTTTAAGCACTTCAGGATTCTAATAACAGTGCCCTAATATAATGTAATCAGTTAAATCATTCAAATGTTTAGTGTGCTATAAATGCACACAAAAAACACAGACTGCCACACTGGAAGAGGTCAAATTGGATTCAGGTATATCTAAAACTGTAAATCAGTTGATAATTCAGCCTTGAAATATTGACCCCAATACAATACTTTCATCAAAAATTTATGAAGAAAAAAAGAACATTTAACAAAAAGACAAGGACACGACTGGGGGAAAAAAAAGTGTGGCATGCAGCTTTTGTGCCCAAACTGAATAGGGAATTCATGTATGAGGAAGCACCATTTGCAATGGTATTTGAACATTAGTAAGATGACAGTGTGCAGTGCAGGATTTAGTGACCCTAAAATGTAAAACTTCAATTTCTAGTCCAAATCTTGCTCACAATATAATCAGGTGGGACTAACATGAAAAGAAAATAATATTTCTAAAGCTGCTACTATATGACAGGCCCTGTAAACAGTATAAAGATAAAGGTAAAAGGCACCTTGTGTTGAATTTCATTCATCTTGCCAACACACAGATCCACATTTATATTGCATGGACCTTATATGTTATCTGTTCAGTGTTGTTCTTCCATTGTCCTTTGAAGTTGATGTTCAGCCTATAAAAGTTTTATTTACTACTCACTAAACTCTTCATGTTTTATTGGCTTTCAGGCCACTAATTCTGCTTAGCCAGCAATTTAAAAAATATACACACTGAAGATAGAGAAAACCTCAACTATTCTTATGAAGTATTACAAGCAATAACCCAAACTCTTATTTATTTATATATATATATATATATATATATATATATATATATATATATTATATATATATAAAAAAGAGCCGCTGTATCCCACCATGTTGTATTACCACAAGAAAGGAAAGTGGTGGGGGGCAAAACTAAGCTGATACTCACTCAGCTGTTATTTATTGTTGCTTGGAAAAATGCTTCCTTAGAAGATGGGTACCGATTTTTTTCAAAGGGGCTTTGTTCCTATCCACACCACACAACATCACCTCCTGCTGCTAGAAACACTTTTAGTTTAAAAAAAAAATCCACAGATTTCATTCCGTTAATATCTCCATCTCCTAAAACTTAAATGTAATCAATTCTCAATTAGTGGAGGACAAAGAAAATACCAATGATACAGTGACTCATGACCAACTCAGCACTATTGCTAAAATCAAGCAACAGGCTATGCTTAGTGACATTCCCCTTCAATTGTAAGTATTGCACCAGCAGATCACAGATCTACATTAATGGCTTCATTATTCTGTAGAGGTATTCTGGTAAGCTTCACAGAATAAAATGATCAAAAGCGTAGTTTTAATAGGTGCCTTGTAAGAACTGTCTGGCTACTGAGAGTTTTGACATAGATTTCAACAGGCTTCAAACAAACGGATCTGTCCATTTAGTGCCCTAACACAGTGCATGAGCCTCCCAAGAGTCCACACCGTGCAGCAAACAGAATTTAGACAGTGATATGGAGTAATGAGACACTGGATGCTCCAAAAGGCAGTGCATTTATTTAAAATTCTGCTGTTTCTAGTGATTAAGCAGCTCACCATTTTGTGGACAGCAGGTATGAAATCACCCAAGAACAATGTTACATTAACACGATGCTGTTGTGGAATTCTAAAGGAATGCCTTCAAGGCAGATCACCTAGAGCAATAGCTTTCACTGTGGTGCAAACAAGCTGCATGCTTGGAGGTGCTGACATTTTCATCTGCTCCTCCTCAGCATCTGTTAGGTACAATCATAAGAATAAAAGATTCTGGAAGGCACTGTGTGCTTTCAACTGCTGGAACTCATTGCATATGTGGTTCTTTACCCTGAAAGTCTTTGACCAGGCTCTCTATGTTTTTAGTGAACTAGTCAGCTCAACACATTGTTTGCTGGGAACCCACCTGATCAGTCAGCACACTCCGCAGAACAGCATGTGAAAAAAAGGAGAAAGAAAAACAGATCTCCATCTCATGCTATAAAAAAGTCTTAACTTTTTGGGGTTCCTGGCTATACTTACATTGAGCACAAGTAATTAGGAGACTATAAATTTGGTAGCATGGGGGTTAACACTGCCTCATACCTCCAAGAGACTGGTTTAGTAATCTGCACAAATTTCTTTTGCTATTTTTTCCCCCCATTACTACTCCGTCACTACATTTCAGCCTAACTGCTTGTTTAAATCTTTTTCAGCAGTAACTAATGATGAGTTTCAAATAAAAATGGATACAGTGTGTACTACTCCCAACTGTGCATTGCACTGCACATTTATTATTAGACAGAAATAAAACACCACTGCTTTAAAACAGAGAAGGTCAAGTCAAAACATTATTAAAATGCAGGGTAAAAAAAAGAAATGAACGGGCCTACTAATTAAGCAAGGAGCTCAGTTACAAGTGCAAATTGGCCACTAACAGTGTGGCAGTAACAAACACCTATGTGCACTGCAGCCCTTCAGGAACAAGATGCCCTGGCCCTCTCAGACAACATGTCAAACAGACTGACAGAGTACACAATAAATATCCATGTTTGGGATGTGGTGCTGCCTTACACCTTCTGCTTGTCTAGATACAAATAAAGCACCTGATAAACAAGGAGTGAGCTTTAGCATCATACTGACAGCATAATTGTTATTAATAAATTTGCACAGGATGACCAATGCTTATGGAAGCATGGAGGATGACACTGTTGCCTCCCTGGGATTTCAATTACTGGTTAAAGTGTTTTTGGTGTTCTGCTTGCATGTTTTCCTTGGGTGAATGCAGCGTTCATCTGAACTCTGTAGACATTGTTTTAAATTGATTGTGGGCACTAAAGAAATCTGTTGCTAATACTTCAAACTGACAGCATACAATCTGGTTGCCACACCCTTACACCAAACCAGTATATCTAAGCCCCTTCTCTGGTGCTTTGACAAAAATTTGTCAACAACAATTGAGCACCTGATTTGATACATTATCGTCTAAACATGCAAGAACAATGTTGTACAATAAAAAAACAGATACATCCTATGGAAAAACAAGTGGACTTTTTATCTTTACACTGCTTCATCACTGTCTTGGTGCTGCTGGGTTCCATCCTTGTCTGCTTTATAAACACCCTCCCCTTCCTCATTTGATATTACCATTTTTTATTTTTCACAGAAAAGGCTTCAAAAAGAACAATACAGACTTAACTCCGGGTAGATGTAACGCATTCTGCTAAAAAAAGTAGTTGGAAGCTAAGTCCAATGGATGAGAAGTAGTTTTGGCCAAATTTTACAAATATTCTTTTCCAACACACTGTGATGGATTATTTAGCTTTATCTATTAAAATAATAAGGTAACAGCAACCTTCTCTGTACAAAAAGCACAATAGTGTATGAAACTGATGGAGAAGAAATAAAAAGGCCGAGGTTTGGCATCTCATACTGAAGTGGGGCTGATCAAATGTTTCATAAAACATTTTTGTGCAGAAATGATATCTACTCAACTGGTGGTGGATCTTGTCTGAACCAAAAAAAGCAAGTTCTGGAATTTTGTTCAAAGCAAAGATAAAATGGCCAAGTATGTTTTATATGATGGTGAAAGGCTACAGCATCAGATGTTAGGTCCAGCCAAGGTGATATGAGGATACCAAAACACAACGAGCAGAGCTCATCATTTTACCTATTTAAATAGATAAAAACCCTGCTTTTAAAAACTTTGCATTTTGGATTTCTCTAACTATACATGAAAGAAGTTGCACTTGAGGGATTTCCTGATAAATTTATCCAACTATTTTTTTCTCTATTTTATTCTCTCATGCTAATAACTTATGATGCTTGGCTCTTGGGTGGTACTGGAGGAGAGGGCACTCACAGTCCTACAAGACACCCATCAGCTTGAACAGACTATGAATGAGTTAAGTGGTGAGCATTTAAAACAGAAATCCTGTACGGAAGAGAAGAGTGAAACCGTGAATCAGGCCTGGCTGTCTGCAGACTGTTTCACCAAATATGGAAGGTTTTTTGCCTGATATGCTGTCATGTGGGCGCACATCCAGCAGCCCCAGTCCAGATGATGAAGTCACTATCGCGAAGCATGGAGAGAAGTTGGCTGTCAGGGCTGGAGACAGCCTGCTGGATGTTTCCTGCCAGAAAGCTAATGAGGTCTGGCACTGACACTAAAACACTTGCCCCTAAAAGGTAATGTCTAACTATTTTATTTAAAAAACACAAGGACACAAACACACTGTGATTGCTATACACAGGCCCCAATGAACTGTTGGTTCATAATGTGACTTTCACAGCGGGTACTAACACAGTTTTTTTTGTTTTTTTTTAAAACAAAACACACTTTACAGCTTGTAGAAAATAAAGGTATCCGCTTTAGTCAAGTAGAATGGGTAAGGACAAACATGAACAAAGTCTAGAGATCTTGAGTCTCACTGATTGATCTTGTGCTATAATCCACATATGCCCCTTTCTTCAAGTATTATGTTTGCTTTTTTGGATGTTTCTCAGTGCTTATTTACTTCATTTCTTCTTTTCTAACATCTCAACTGTAATGTCCCTTTACCTAACCCATCATCTAAACTTCACTCAATAACTTTTCTGTGACTTCTCTGTTTTTCCTTCTCTGCTTCCAAAGCACTCTATCTGCGTTTCTGCCCTTTTATTTGGCCTAATGGTAGAACGGCTCATGTGCTACTTCTTGGAGCATCATGATAAACATGCTTTAAAAAATAAAATTTTTAATGATTGGGGGCAGATACTAAAATAGCACAAGTGTTCCCATTGTTATTACTTCTTTGAAATAAATGGTGTACAATCAGAAATAATGGAATGTTAATTTGTCTTTTTTTTCCCCAACATCTAGACCCCATACATGTTCATTATTTTGTGACTCCTTGTATTAATTCTGTGGTCCTCTGCAATGTACTGTGCTGGCTGTTCTCGAGTCGAACTGTGAAGGTTTAATTTCTTTGTATCACTGTGTCATCATATCTCCCTCCTACTTTTTTTTGGCAATTATTTAGTAATTTATTTAAGTCACTGTAGGTCTTTATTTCCCATATATTCAATCACCTAATCTATTTAACTTAAATATTTTATACAGTTTAGAACACCCTTTTGATTATAATTCAAAGTGAAACACCCCCAGTAGTGCTGCGCGTGTGTAGAAAAAGGAGAGACAAAGATCTGCAAACTACTCATAAGTGGGCAGTCCAGGAATCGCAGGAAAAAAAGTTAGAAAAAGCACTGAAAAGAGTAAGTCTGCAGAGTTTTAATTATATGTTGTTTTACAAATGTAATGCTGCTAAGCGTACTATTCTGTGCAATAATCAGAGGCAAAGGTGTTTACATTACTTTGCATAAAATGCCCACATGAAACAACCAACCTCCCTGTTTTGCAAGCTTCCACAATCTCACAAATCGTGGAAAATAGAATAAACTGCATAAAATAAAAACACAATATTAAAACACACTGTTATGTAGCCATACTTTCCTACTACATATTTCATATCTCTCATGACAAGTTTTAACAGTTCTCTCAACTTGACTGGATCTGAGCTTAACTGAATTATCTAACTATTATCCTCTATCTTACAAATACGTATCATTTAATGCAATGCACTTCTTTTTGGAATTAGCCAGGCCTCCATTGCTCGCCTACAGCTGGTGCAAAACACTGCTGCTCAATTTTTAACTGGCAAAAGAAAGCATGAGCACGTTGCCCCGATTTTGGCTTCCCTTCACTGTCTTCCAATTCGTTTTCAAATCCATTTTAAGATCCTTGTATTTGTTTTTAAATCTTTTAATGCTTGTGCCCCACTTTGTTTGTCAGAACTGCTGCACCCTTACGTTCCGTCTCGCTCTCTCAGGTCAGCAGGCCAGATGCTTTTATGTGTTTCCAAGGCACGATGCAAACTCTGAGGTGATCGAGCTTTTTCAGTTGCAGCTACAAAACTCTGGAACGATTTGCCGTTGCATGTTAGGCAGGCTCCTTCGCTAGCTGTCTTTAGATCCTATTTAAAAACACATTTTTACTCTCTGGCTTTTAACCCAGTATGATATGTTGGCTCTCTGTATACTTTTTATTAAGAATCTTTTTATTTCTTATGTGTTTCTGTTTCATTTACCCTTCAGTTTTATGTGTCTGATATGTTGGGTTTTTCTTTTTTTTATTGTACAGCACTTTGGTCAGCCTTGATGTTGTTTTTAAAGTGTTTTATAAATAAATAAATAAATGGCTCAACATCTATCCTCTTCAAAACCATTAATCAAGCATCTGTCCATTTGAATTTTTCACCATGTTAGTTTGCTGATATTAGCCTGTGAAACCCAACCACAAGGTTACCATTAACAGATAATAATATACATAACATACTTAAAACTAAAATATTACAGTATACACTCCAAAAATGTGTACATACTTTAGGTCATCACAAGAAATAAAAATCTTTTGCTAAATCTGAAAAGATTTACTAATGGACACTTTTCTCAAATTCTTAGTATCTTCACTTTATATATCATGTGACATTACAGAGATGGCATGAAGCCCTGTGTACCGTAATGCCAAATCTGTCTCCTTGTGCACACCTCAGAAATACTAATTGATCACAGAACACTGGAGATATGTAAACACTAATGACGCCAATACATATCAACCCAATACTGGCCAAGGACTTCTCAATATCATGAATTACACTATCGCATAGGCACAGCTTAAAGCTTCCTATTAGTGGCAAGTACCTCACCCAGAAAGTATTTGTGTAGAAAACATTCCTTTTCAAAGGCAGTATTCAAATTCAGTCTATTACACAGGGTCTCTGTGGTGTTGTGGCACAGACTCCAATATCCTCACTTGCTGCTGTATTATAGTATGGCCACACACTAGGGTGGACTATTATAGCTTCTTCAATTCTGGGATTGTGCTAAGACTGCCCAATCAAGCCTCTCTAAATTCAAGTTATCACTTGCAGGCATCTTTCACTTTTCTAATTCCCTTTCAAATCATAATCTCTTCTTGTTACAAATCTTTTCCTCCATGACCAAACCAGCATCTCCTATTTTAAGTACTGTATTTTAACTCCCTGGATATTTTGCGATTTGTGCCTCACTAATTGCTTATTCACTCCCAAGTCTCATTCTTCCAATTCCCAAATTGCATTGTTATGCTATCATCTCCACTTTTTAACTCTTAAATGTCACAATCATAAATGTAATAACATCTCTCAATTTTTTGTAATTTACATTGTAAATACAAGAGAATTTAAAATCAAGTTTGTTTGCAATTGGTAATTTTACATTTCTCATATGTACAGTATAGTCAGTCAGTCATTTTCCAACCCGCTATATCTTAACGCAGGTTCACGGGGGTCTGCAGGAGCCAATCCCAGCCAGCACAGGGTGCAAGGCAGGAACAAATCCTGGGCAGGGTGCCAGCCCACCGTAGGGCACACACACCAAGCACACACTAGGGACAATTTAGGATCGCCAATGCACCTAACCTCCATGTCTTTGGACTGTGGGAGGAAACCAGAGCACCCGGAGAAAATCCACGCAGACACAAGGAGAATATGCAAACTCCACACAGGGAGGACCTGGGAAGCGAACCTAGGTCTCCTTACTGCGAAGGCAGCAGCACTACCACTGTGCCACTCCTGTATGTATAATAGTATAGTATAATGCATTATTATTACCAATATGTAAAATGTGTTCATTTTTCTGTTAAACTATTAATATAATGCATCCATATTTCCATTATGTTGATGATGATATTTTTAACATGAATGACATGTTACAGCAAGCAATACTTGCAAAGTTGTGGGAATTGAATTACTGATTTAAAAGCAAAATTTTAATTAGCAGCGGAAAAAAAGGAAACCTCAGTAAACCCTTTCCCTTAGCAACGTGATAGCAGTCTAGGAAGTTACCTAAACCTCACGGTGAACGGAGTCAGCAGCATGCCAAGTTCAGACCTGTCAGCTGACATCACATAGTAAGATGGTAGATGTTTGGTGTAGTAGGCAGCTTCATAAGTTCACTGCAAAAACTTGACTTTAAATTTGTGAATTTTTATACTTCCTTGTTTCTTAATCAAGGCGTTTTTGTTAAAATAATATAATAATAATTATTCTCAGAGGTCTGGATCAACATGCTGCACAGTTCATCAAATATGCAAGTTGCATACATGGCATAAACTTGTAAGCAATAGAAAACACAGAACCCAATACTCCACAGTAACGGCAATGCGAGAGAAAAACACACACAAATACATCCTGGGGATTAAAAATCGAGGTGTAAAATAAAAATCCCCAGGTATTCTAGTGACATAAAACTGTCATGAAATTGCTTTAAGGGTGTTCTGTCAAAGAAAAATGAAGTAGGAGAATAAAATCTTCTTAAAATGCCAAAGACAAGCAAGCAGTTCAGCTGGGACACAGCATAGGTAAGCCCAAATACTACTTTAAACACAAACTTCCCTCCCACAAAAGAGGATGGTAAAAAGGATCAGGAGATGGATCATAACTGAAACATAGCAGAAGTCAATACCAGGAAAACCAAAAATCAGAAACCAAAACCAAACAGTTAGTAAATCACTCAGAGATACAAATGCACTTCAATCTACTATCAAGAATCATGTGCGCTAAATGATTTGTCACCTTGGCTTATAAAGTGTCACACTGATGGTGCCACTTGATTCAACTGCTATGACCATGCCACATAGCAACCAAGAGCTGCATCCTTATAGTGAGACCAATAAAATCACAATGTTATAAACAAAACAAAATGGTGTTTAGGTAACGTGAACATTTTTTTAAAGTTATCTCAGTTGTAACAAAGGGTGTCAAATGCACAAAAGGCCACCTGAGAAACAAAATAATTAAACTAAACTGGAAAAATGTTTACGACAATGGCAAAGTTGCATGAAGTGATGTAACAGATTCAGTTCTTCAACAGTGAGATCACATTTTAATGATATGTCTCTTTTTTCTCATTAGCTATGATGCAATATGCCACAAATATGGATGATGATAAGCCAAAGAAACCAAAAAATTTGAAATCACTCAAGCTGTCACACAATAGTCAATTCATCAATCATGAATAATCTAATAAGTCAATAAAAATGATGAGGTAGCTACTAGTTCATTGTCCCATACAAAAATGACATTGATATCACATGGATTTGCTTTCTCATCTCTGTCAGGTTCTGTTGTAACTGAACATAAAACACCACCTTCTTCATGGCAATATTGCATTCCACAAAGGGCTCTTGGCTCAAAACCTAACTAGCATTTATCATTTATGTTTTATTGGTAAGAATCAAAGCAGCTGCCGTCTGGACACCCATTGTTTAACCTTACAGGAAAAAAGACGAAGTGTGGCCTAGTATTTCACGTTCAGCCAAAGGCTTAGGTACCACCACGACTAACCCAACTAATTGAACAGTTAGCTCTCTTTTAAATTACTTTAGAACATGTTGGCTGTTTTATAATGGTTTTTACTATAAAAAGAAAAGTATTTACTGATTGATAAACACCTAGTAGGCGTTGCAGTGAATGTAAAAAAAAAAAAAAAAACATAAAATAAAAACAAAGCCAGGTCTAAGCAATCACAAAGACATTTCACAAGAAGTCTTACACTTTTTTTTATTAAAAGCCGTGTCTTACAAACCAGAGGTTTTGTTTAGGATGTAGTCTGCTTTTCAGGATTTGACACAATTCCCATGAACATGTGCTCAGCTCTCCTATTTATAGTACTGGGCTGGACAACTATGGTCACAAATTCCTCTAAAGCATTCGTCTGGATAACCAGTTGGAGTCTAAAACAACTAACTTTGTGCCTGAGTAAAGTCCTGAAAAAAATCAGCTTGCACCATTGGGCACATGCAACAAACAAGCCACCAAAGATTTCACCTGATCTAAACAAAACTTTTTTTATCCAATCCACCAAAGCATCTCTTCAGGTCTGGCATATGCAGCCTTTATTTGTCCTTCTTATTTGTACATTTTGGTGGCCCCTGTGAAATAAAACACAGCTATATTTAACTTTAAAACATCCTAAGCTAACCCTTCTATAGCTATGTGAAGACAGGTCCCTAAATCATTTAGCTGCGCACTTTAACAATATAACATAATTATCAACCAAACTCCACCCACTGAATTAGATTTTGCAGCCAGATCCTATCTAGAAAGCAACAAGCATGTGGCAGCATCCAAACTGTGCACACAGTGCCAGTCTAGTGCACGGCATGCCCAAGTTCAATTAAACAGGACCAGCCACCAGTCAAATCACCTTCAATATCTTTAGCATGATGGAGGATACAGGGGTATCTGGGAAAAAATGTAATGCAGACACAAGGGAAAATGTATGTTCACCATAAAGTGTGTCTGGGCTATGATTTGAACTTGTTCTGTTCTTTCAGTGAGTGATAAGTTAAAATTAACAACATAACCAGACATCTTTTGACAGGACTAGAAAATTAGTTTACGTAAATTCAAGAGACAGTATTATATGCCAGAAAAATAACATGTATTAATCAGATTTCAAACTTTTTGTTACCATTTTGTACTGATTTAAAACATTAAAGAAACCATCACAAGACCTAGGAGAAAGATTCTAAGAGAGACAAAAAAAGCTAGTGCCTGAGCAACAATGAGAGGGGACAAGATTTCAACTACTAAGTCAAAAATAAAAGGTTAAATGATAGCCCCAACATAGTAATTAAGATCATTTCACTGTTCACACATAGCGTCCTACCATGCGGATGGCAGACACATTTCTTAATACTAGTTCCAGATGACCCTTTTTAAACTATAAATGTGTACATAAGTTGATAACCTCACAATAATAACAGAGACCACTAAGAAAGTACTTGGTGATTTGGAAATTTTAGAGAGAGAAGTACTGCATAGATGAAATAGGCTGAAATCTAAGAAATCACCATGACCAGGTAACATTTATCTCGGAGTGCTTAAGAAGTTTACTGAGTACACATATAAACTGTTAGCACATATTTTTGAAAGTCTTTGCACACTGGACAAATTCCTAAGGACTGAAAAACAGCAAATATTTTCCATTATATAAACAGGGTGATCGGCAAGTAAGCTTAACATACATCACAGATAAATTAATGGAAGGGATTATAAAGGAAAAGGTTGAGCAGCACAAGCCTAAAACAGGTGTAATAGCAAACACATAGGTTGAGATGCGGAAGGTCATGTTTTACTAATATGCTGGAATTCTTTGAGGAAGCAACAAAACCAAATGATAAACGAGAATGTGTGATATTACTTATCTTGATTTTCAGAAGGCTTTTGATAACATACCACAAGAAAGGTTAATGATCAGATTAAGGCAATTCACAGAGAGGTGCATAGGTGGGTACAAAATTCGACACAGGCAGTAGAAGGATAAGGTAAGCGAAACTTTATTAGAATTAGGTGATGTTAAACGTGGTGTTCCTCCAAGATCAGTGCTGCTGTCCTTTCTTTAATATATATAAATTATCTAGACAAGAATAAAAATAATAAGCTGGTTAAGTTCGTAGATGTTACCAAACTAGGTGTGAAGGCCAATAATGTAGAATTAGCTAAATTGTTACAGAAAGAATTGGAAAGCATACAGGCTTAGGCAGATTTGTGCTAATTGAAATGTAATTAAATGTAAGGTGTTACACATAGGAAGGAGAAATTTCAATACAAAATGGGTGGTCTGAAAACTGAAAGTATGTAAAGGACCTCGAAATCATAGCAGACTTATTATTTTCCCACATCAAGGAAGTGTACAGAATTGATCAAGAAGGCCAATAGTATGTTAGGTTGGGAGGTCACGCTTAGTATATATAATGCACTAATAAGGCCTCACCTGGAATACTGTGTGTAGTGTTGTTTTCCATATTACCGAAAACATGTAGCAGTGCTAGAGACATTCCAGAGAAGATTGACTAGGCTTTATTCCAAAACTAAGACATATGAGCTACTGTATGAAGAGAGTTGAAACTTCTCAGTTTACGCAAACACAGATTTAAGAGGTGACATGATTTAAATATTTAAAATTATAAAAGGAAATAATTAGTAAAGTGGATACTAGCTGTTACTTCAAAATAAATTCCTTAACAAGACCACATGGATACAATTGCAACTTATTAAAGGCAGATTTCACAAAAATCTCAAAGTTTTTCTCGATGCTAAGAACCACATTTATGTCGAATAAATTACCAAGTAGAGTAGGGGATAGTAGGAATTTCAAATCTCAAGGTAAATAGGATAGACAACCTTGTTGGGCTGAGAGGCCTGTTGTCATCACAATTGTTCTATTGTCCCATTATTCCATAATGATGAGAGTGTGAAAAGAAGACTTCCAGCAAATGGAAGAAAAAGAGTTTGGACTTTCCAGTAACAAATCAGTGCTAACACATTTCGACATACAGTACAATACTATTTTCTTCAGCTTACAATCAACATAGTCTCTAAATTATCAGATTTGCATTAATGATGTTTTTTAAAATTATTATTATTATTACTATTATTATTTGGCTATTCCTTTTCAATTTTGTTTAAAAAAAAAAAAAGGATTTGAAGATTTTTGTTATACTGTATTTATTTATACACTAGTATGACAGATTTATTAAGGTTACAGTGCTTCAATAAAATAGTTCAAATTCCAAATAAAATAATGCTGTAAAATATATAATTTGACTTCTTTTGTGCTTAGGATAACACAAATGCACTCTTTTCATGTTGTTAAATTGGCTTAACCAAAACAACTCTTTTGTTGAGGTCTAAACATACACTTTACACCTCATCATTCTGTACCCCTTCACACATTTTTCTACACAGAAGGCATGCACTCACAGCCTGCACACTACCCTTCACACCACCATCATTTATGCACCCACTTTAAAAACCATCCACTGAACTTGATTTCTCCCAATATCTCCGCCACTCACTGCATAGCCATGCACCAACTTCTTTCACACATTCTGTCCCTTCACCTCCAACCACTACCCTGAATTTAGTTTGAGTTGTTCCTCTTCTAAACTCGCTTTCCCATGGCAAATTCTTCATGCACTTCTACGATTACCGCCACCATCACCACCATGAAATGCAAAAGACTTAGAACAAATCCACGGTGCAGAACTTTCTACATCTCAAAGGTGTCTTGATCACTGTTCATGCTTCCTCATATATTGATATCACTGCAGACACTAACAACTCATCCACACCTAAACTTCTCAATGCCTGCTTTTCCACCACTCATGGTACACTGTTAAATGCCTTTTTCAAATCTACAATTGCATAATACAACTTCTTTCCCTTTGCCTGATTCTTTTACTGCCACTTACTTGACAACAAAGTTTGTATTTGGTGTTCCCTTCCCTGGCATGAAACCAAACTGACTTTCACCCACTTTTACCTGATTCTTGATTCTTCTCTCTAGCACTCTATCAACCACCTTCCTTTCCTGGTCCTAAAGCTTGACCACTTAATACAACCCACACTCCAATGGATCACCTTTTTTTTGTATAATGAAAGTACACTTTTTTTACAACCTTCAGGGACCCTCTCTACATACAATCATGTTGCATGGGTCCGTCAACCATTCAACTTGAGGATGTATTGCCTGTTTACGCTTATCAGGCATTTTTCTTATAATTGACAATGCCTGTAGCATGTATTTCTCAAACCTGAGACTGACTTAATATAAAAGCCTTGTAGATGCCAAATGGGCTGGACGGGCATCCCGGCAGAAGAGTGGATGGTTCCTTACCTGACTGGGGAGGAAAAAAAGCATCAGACCCGGAAGGAAGGGAGCAACAGTCAGCCCACTAAAAAAAGATGATATCACTCTGGGCTTTTTACTCCCACAGCACACTAAGACGGCAGCAACCCCCAGATATCTGTGCCCAGTGGAAAGCCAGCAGGGCATGTAGGGAGATGTCGTCCAGCACAGCAGCCCTGCTGGGTTCACTGGATGCTGCAAGAGGGTGCTGCAGGGAGACAAGCTCCCTGCTGTAATGGACTTCCGTATGACCCAGAAGTACTTCCATCGGGCAGTGGCCCTGGCACCAGAAGTACACCTGGGTTATTAATAAAAGTGACCGCACTCTCTTGGCCAGGCAAGTCAGAGCTGGGAGGAAGAAGGGCAAAACTCGACTTGAGAAGGGCAGTGTGGTGTTGAGAAAAAACTGTGGGGGAAGAATTGAATTGTGGAGAGAGAAACCTGTGTTTTTGTGCTTTTTGTTACTTGTTTGAGGAGTCTGATTAATAAACCAACCTTTATTTGAACCCAGGACTATGCTTGTGTATTCGTGTCGGGGTTTAGGGTCGATGACACCCCGGTTTCCATCACACCCTCTATGGTGAAAAACTATTCAGTACAGTACAGTATAACCCTCCATGCCATGTCAACTTCAAATCACAGTCCTTGCTACTCTATACTGGGAAGGAAATTACATTTCTTAACATGATCTCTTAGATTCTGTCGAGTCAATAAACTGCAAATTTATCTTCAATCAAATCTAATTAAACTTTAAGTAATGCAAGCGCCTAAAATATCTGAAGTATATTTTCTTTGAAAACTTATAACCATGCTCAGTTATTGAAAAACATTCACCAAAATTATAACATGGTATTTGCATATATGCCAGTACCTTATACTGTACTGTACTCATGGCAAAAATCAGATATTTCAGAATCAGAAGTACACAGTTGCAATAACCAAGATGTTTCTGGGGACTATAAATGCAAGACATTCATTGACATTTAAAACTTTATTTTTTTTTCCTTCATTAATTTTCACTAGAGATCTTTATTAGCAGTACTGTATGTAAGATTTTTTAGCACCACCCCCACAATCTTTTCACCTGACCTACTATTAGCTTATTACAGTTTTACAAAGAAGGTTGGTAGCCAGGTCAGTAAGTACCCTATGGGCCCAAGGTGTTGCCATTTTATTGTATTATTGCCATCTAACACATACAGTTTTGATGCCTAGCATTCTCATGCAATTAGAATGATTGCAAATCTCAATTTCTATTTGCCAGCTATGTTTGACTAGACTGAATGAATCCTAAATCTTGGCATATAATTCATATGTATGCTGCACATCTTTGACATAGCACTTGACACAAACTGAATACAGATTTTGGGTAGCATTTCAACTGCTGTCTGAATATTTGATTGCCAAAACAATCATTTACCATATATAGTATCAATTATTACATCTCCCATCCATTTACACTTCTAAAAAATAGAACACCTACCGCCTTTTACCACCTACACAAGCATTAAAGGGTGCCAATACATAAGCGGCAAGATGCACGAAAAAGAAAAAAAAAAAAAAAAAAAAGATAGCACAGGATGGACAAGCAGGGAAGTTAAGTCTGACTGAGGCTGTGCCATCTTCTAGCTTCTGACAGCTCAGAAGCAGCTTGTAAGAGACAGAGGCCTTTCCTGAGCCCCTCAATTAATTACATGCAGATGTTACTCTAATGGCACCACTGTACTTCCCAAGGACTTTTTTTGGGAAAAAATCTTTTCTCTTGCTTTAGGCAAATATTCTAAATATCAGGCTTAGAGTTGCCAGCAGAACTTCTGAAGTGAATGACATGGTGACTTTACACACTGAAAAAGGCCTTTGAGGATGAAGCAAGTCAAAGCTACAGTGGACAGAGAATGGGATATCAAATTTGTTAAAAATTAACTTTCAGAATTACGAAATGGGTCAAGAATACATACAGGACATTAAACATGTTTAATTTTAAAGCCTTGCCAGATAGCAACACACCATATGCTTTGCCAACATAACTCTTTGAACTTATTTCAACTGGTACCTCATTAAGCACAGCAATGTTGCCAATATTCTCTGGGATTACTGCTCACAAGAACAAAGGTAACTATATAAATGTCACGGAGTGAATACTTCAAAGTTAATGCCTTCGTTTATACTGTAGCTCGCCTTTCCTGAGAAGTACATCACCTGATAGAACCACCAATACCTCAAAACTGACCAGTGAATCCACTCTAAAACATAATCCAAATTATGAGTTTTGTAGGTGTGCTTATACATCAAGGAGAGCAGTGTGCATTACAGCCACCAAGAGACTGCTTTGCAAATCAAGAAGATACTAACAGACAATTTAAAACTAAAGGTCTTTGGATTAACTGTTTTAAACAATGTTTTGTAAAATGTGGAAATGTAGGGTCATATGTGAAAAGGGTACAGTACATCATGTTAAATTGGCTCATAAATTGAAAAAGAAAAAGGTAAATTATAAAACACTCAGGTATACAATGTACATTACACAGCTCTACCATTTCGCACTTCTTTGATGACAGATGGAATCCTTTAATTGCTTTTTAAGTTCTATAGAGAACTGTATTTTTACACTTGGATCATAGGCTGGTTTAAAGAACTCACAAAGTGAGGTAGCAACCTGTCACCATATGGTCTCAAGCCTTTATCTTAACAAATAAGACTTAGTGCCCACCACAATGTTGAATGTACTAATGAAACACAATTCATTGATAAATGAATGAAAGTCAATGTTTCTGGTAAATAAACTTTCTCAATAATAAATGGGGGGGGGGGGGGTTGTTGGGGGTTCGAATGCATAGGATACAGCATGCATTTTTAATTTGAACAGGAGGTGTAGTGCACTTCACAAACGTAAATACACCCACATACTGGAAATTACAAGAAATTCAAATGATAATATGGAATTTATGTGTCATTATGACTGTGCAGGGTGAACTAGTAAAGCCAGCTAGCATCTGTTAAACATTCTGCTTGCATAGTGATTGTGGGCCAATTAGGCATAAGAGGTGTATTACAATAAATTACTGCTGTGTATTGTGTAGTGTTGCACTGATTAGAACAGCAGCCTCACAAGTGGATTGGATCTGAAACTTGTGCCTTGTAAAATTTCTATGAGGGGTTTTGTCTGTGTGGACCTTTCTAGGTGTACTTTGATTGTTTTCTCTTCAACATCACAAGGACGCGATTCCAAATTGTAGGTATGAGCAGAAGTGAACCCTTGGACGGGTTGGAACTTCTACCCAGTCCTGGATATTGCAAAGAGACATTTTGTGCCTCCATAACCTTGAATAGAATTATATAGATTTCAGAATGTTATATTAAACAAACATTTAACCCTCCTACTGTATATTGCCACTAGTGCAGGTCAAAACACTTCACAAATTGGGTCACAAAAGAAAAATGAAAACATGCCTAATTTAGAGCATGACATGCTCAAGACAACAACAAAGGTTGTTTTTATTACCAATAGGAGGAGCTTTGGATGGTAAATCAGAGTATGTGATGGCATCGTAAAACTGCAAGAAATTGAAATGATATGGGTTCATGTATGAAGGGTAACAGAGGCTGTAGTTTCTTTTGTACCTTTCACACAGTTACTATCTTTGTTTGCACACAGTAGACTTAAAACTTTCAAATAGGTTTTATCTGATAGTAAGCTACGACAGTTCAAGACATGAAATTTGTTTCACAATTACTTATCCACTCATGCCTGATGTACCATGAAGTCATGTGGATTCACTCCTTATGAGACTCCTTGTGTTTAGGATTTTTTCAATATTTACAATACAGTACATGTATTTAGCATTTTGGTGTATGTTTTGATTTTACCTATTGTGTTGTTTTACTCCATTAATCTTAAAAGGTATTCCTGCTTTTGTATAGCATGTTTCATGTGCACATTATTCACACCCTGAGAATACTGGGTACTTGACTACAACTTGGCACAACTGTGAGGAAGATGGCTCCTTACACAGAGCATCACAACCCCATATTGTAAATTAAGGTGAAGACTTCAAGCCAGTTTCATGAACACAAATATTAAGATGCATAACCCAGCTGTTACCTAGTACCATGGTTTTCAGATACTTTTAAAAATGCTCTAAAGTAAGTCCTAAAGGAAAGGAAAATTCCAGCTTCCCTGAAATAAATCAAACTACAGCACAATTAAAGGTATTAAAATTAACAACCGCACTTTTATACAGTTCATTGCATAGCATGTATTACATAAAGTCTAATGTATAGACAATTACCCATCTTTTTTCTGAACTTGCCTTTCCAATGCTCTTTTAGATATTTGTGCACACTCAACTTGTATTATGTTTTTTATCTCTCACTAGCTGATTACCCAGTGGCTTCGCTCACTGAGTGCAAGGGAAAAAAATAAAATGTAGTATATAAATTATTAAACAGTAAAACATTAACATGTAAGAAGTAAAGATACACTGAGCAGTACTGGAGTGCTTTCGGGTAAAGTACATTTTAAAGGCGCTATAACACAACAGGTAAGTAGCACTAACAGCAGCTTAAATGTATTTGGATCATCTTTCGGTAGCAGATCCCTTGTGAAAGGTGCTACACGACCGCTGTGGTATAGAAATAACATTTTCTGTGTGATCCTCCAAATTTCTGCCTGACAACGTTGCACTATGTGCCTGTGATTTAAGACAAAAATTATTCTGAGAAATGTGGACGCTGCCCTTCCGTGCTTAACGGGCAGAAGGTCCAAACAATTCCCAAGTCCAATACTTCACATGAAGAGGTCGGTACATCTTCTTAGATGTAAACCCTCCATGTTCTTAAAAGAATTCATCACAAAAGCAACCTTGAATGTTGCGGGGTTTTAGTGACCCGAACTCACCTTAAGGGACAGTAAGTAGTTGTGCAGCACAATTTACAAAGAGAGTGTTGCTTCGATGGCACCGATTACACTCATTCTCAATGATTTCCACTCTCCCAGGAGCCGATGGGGCACTCGAAGTGTCACAAACAGTGAGAGAAGAGAGGACACTACCCGAAACTGCGAAGCTCTCAACCCAGCAGAGCAGCCCGACATTCCGCGCCTCCCAGCGTCCACTTTGTTCTCACGACCCCTAGCTGCTGAAGGCGGTCTTGTCTACACAGTGTTTACAGCTCGGCGCAGTTAAAAAGTAGAAAGACGCAAAGCTGTTTTCCTCATCTCTTCTACTATCAAGTACTGGCATTTAAAAAAAGTTACAATGTGGCAATTTCCACGACAGTAACGTGGACGAATAAATAAAACTTCTCTGTCAGAACGGGCTTGTTTGTATTTACTTCTTTTCAATATCAGTAAAATAACTCTTACACAAATAATAACAATTCGTAAAGATATAAAAATGGCGTCCACAAACAAAGTGATTAGTTCCTGTATTATAATATGTTCTGTGGTCATACGTAATTTCCATTTCAAACACGAAAAGAATTTTATATATATAGATTTTCAAACATTTTTAAAACAGATGTGTTTGTGTTTCTTGTACTGTATATACTTTATGGTGTTGTTAATATATGCTATTGTTTCAGTTGACTCTTGTTTGTATCAAACTACTGTGGGAGACAATACAATGAAATTTTTACTTTGTTATGCAAACAATGTGAAGAATACATTTGAACTTGAAGTACGCAGTCTGTAAAAAGAAATGACACGTAATATTAGAAAGTTAATTTTACTTTGGAGAGAGAAAAAACAAACAGATAAAATGCTATGTTTTAGCAGCTTAGTCTTTTGAATCCCGCAACATTTGAAAAATGTAAGTTATTTATTTGTCTAAGAGAATCAGTGTTCACCTGCTTTTAATGCAGCACCCTATTTGCTTGCAATGGACTGAATGCCAAGCTCTTAATCTAGACCATCTCTCCATGTAAATAAAGCTAAAAGTACTTAAAGGACTACAGCCTTCTGCAAGGACTGTATTTTTTCATTCCATACAAATACTATTCTGATCCACTGTTTTTTAAAGAAACACCTGTCTGATTTACATTAAAGCATCTCTATAATTACAATTCAGCCTATAAAAACCACAATAATTTTGACAGCATATTTAGAAAATAGGCTGATAATTTTATTGAAATAAAAGGCATTAAAAATAAATACAGCTTATTAAAAATTACTGAAAACACCTGCCAATTTCCCATGCATATATAGTCACTTTAGGTTTTTTAAAATACTCATGTACACTGAAATGTAAAAGGAGAATTCAGAACTCTTTTAAATAGAAATAATGCCTGTAGTACTAAGGTGTTGTACCATGTTAGCCATTATGGATGTAGTGAGAAGTCAGGTTGAAGAAGGGGCCTGAGTTGCCTCGAAAGCCTGCACATTGTAATCTTTTTAGTTAGACTATAAAAGGTATTTTGCATGACTTCTCACTACATAGAAATAATGTGAAAAATACATAATATTTATGCCAACTCTTATTCTTATTTCACATTTTTTCAGTGATTATGAAGGGCGTGTATAAAGGAATCTTGATGGTTGCTCTCCTATTTAACAATTATTACCATCTAGCTTTTAACAAATATAAACTCCAGATCTTTAAATTAGTCCCAGCAGATAATTGTGTAAATGGTTTTAAAAATGCTCCCTTTCCTCTGTACAAGGACCCAAAAAGGATGAAGCTAGTGCTGTTAACAGCAAAATTAAAAGTTCTGGTCACATGTTCTGTGTCAGTTACTACTTTCCTTTAAAAGCTATGAACATATGGTCTTTAGTCTAGTGCATTTTTCAATGACTCTATCATTTTCTAACTGTCATGGTAAAAGACATTTTTCCCACTTCAAAAATTTACAAAATGGCTTTCAGTTCAACTGTGATCAAGACTAAGTACCCCTCAGCAAAAAAATAAACGTACCATACCATACTATTTCCTAAGCCTGCATTATCATGAGAAGGGTCGCAGATGGTTGGAGCCCATTTACTAACCATACGGCACAAGGCAAGAACACCACCTGGACAGGGTGCCAGTCCATCACAGGGTGAATACACACACACACACACATAAGGGCCAATTTGGTGTTGCCAATCCACCTAACCTGCATGTCAATGGAATGTGGGAGGAAAGCAGAGCACCCAGAGGAAACCCACGTAGACATGGGGAGAACATGCAGTCTCCATGCCAGGAGGACCTAGTGCATGAATTCTGGTCTCCTTTACTGCAAGACAGCAGTGCTACTACAGTGCCACCTCTGTGCCACCCCTAAATGTGACCAGGGTAACTTTCTAGAGAACTTCAATTGGATTAAAACCTGCCAGGAAGTGAGAACCAGATGTGTTGCCTAAAATGCAGAAACCCTGTCCAAATCTGAATTTATTTATTCACTTTATGCATATTTTGCAAGGACATATTTATGTTTTATCAAACTGAATGGTGTCAGTCAAAGTTGCGTGCAACTTTCTAATTACTGTTTAATTCTGTTCTACAACTTTAAACAAATAACTGTGTTCACATCTAGGTTGGCCAGAGATCTAGGGCTAAGCTCTACCAGTCTTTTCTTTTTGTACAACACACCTCACCTTAATTACCCTGTAACTAAGCAGACTTACTGTTTTACAATAGGGTGCAGATTCCTATGGCAGGGAGCTCTAAAATCAAACCAGACCACTATATGAAGCAGGTGATGGCTCCCATGTCAGCAATAAAAATTACTTCTCACACACTCCACCTGGAAGGTATTTCATTCGTGCAGCTAATGAAAGCATTTAGTCAGTTTTTTTTTGCCCTCAATAGAATATGTAAGCTGCTACATGTCAATTGCATGGTTTAAACCATCATCAAGACCCCATCTATGAGAGCTAAATCCATGACGCAACACTTTGTCTCCAAGACCTGTGGAAAAAAAATGCTTATGGTAAACTGCAGACAAAAGTTTTTTGAATATTGGAAGCATTTGACCAGAGGTGCTTAAACGGTTTTCGTTTGTCCCAAACAATTTAGGACTTCAGGCAATGACAGTCTTAATATTATTTTGTTACTTACATTTTGCTTCAAAAACAGGTGCTGCTAGTGCCCTTGGCAGGGGTGGAGAAAAAGTCTTTGATTTCTGAAATCTGCCTAGCATAGTACAGAAGTGATAGGGCCAATCAAAACATATCAGTCAAATAATATGTAGATAATTGGGGCCCTAGGGCATTCTCCACCTTTATTTACCCAGCGTCTAACAGACAATCAAAACAATAAAAGAAAATGTGGAAGTGCCCAATGTTTTCAAAATCTGAGTACAGTACAAATTAATATCATGAATTTGTATTTTTATTTTATATTACACTTTAATATATTATCTGTAGTGTCTTATTAAAATACATATTTGGGGGGAAAATGTTTTTACGTATTTCTTCCATATGTTTCTATACCAATATCTATATTTTATATATCATTTATATGTGTGTGTGTGTATGTACAGTACATACATATATACACACATATATAATATATATATACATATATACACACACATTATATATATATATATATATATATATAGTAAATATATATATACAGTTAATATATATATATATATATATATATATATATATATACACACACACACACACACACACACACACACACATACATACATATAGCTCACAATGGAAGGAGCAGGTGTACAAACCCACCAGATGCTGCTCATTCTCCCACACAACAGGTGGCAGTGTTCCTCAAGGCTGGACCACTTAAGGACAACCACAGGGTGGCATGGGAGTTGGAGTCTGAAGACGCAACCCTGTGTGGGTCTTTGAGGACCACTAGATGGCAATGCTGGGGGAGGACTGCCCTAGTTTGTGTACAACCTCGAAGTGCTTCAGCGGACTGAGACTGAAAGCCTCTCCACTCTTACTCGAGCTAAGTGAGGCAGTGGGCAACACTCTTGGAGGAAGAAATTGAGTTGTACTGTGGATTATAATTGACCTTTCCACGGGCGATTATTGTGAGGGTGCTTAGGGTAAATAAATATCTTTTATTTTATTCCATAATCGTGTTGTGTAATACTGTGTCGGCTGTTTGGAGCTCAATGGCGGCACCAGTGGTTATTATATATGTTATATATTACAGTATATAAAACACCTTCATACAGTATCTAATCAGTCCTAAATGTTCTGAAAAGTTTGCCAGATAAACAACGAACAAGGTGACTGAACTCAGCAAAACAGTACGTCCAGTTTCACTGGCATTTCTTCTGAGAAACAGGAAAAGTATTTCAGGTAATCCTTTAAAAAATTGCTTTTTGTAGAGAAAAAACAAAATAACATAAAAAAAAAAAACAAAAAAAAAAAAGAATCGCTCTGTTATTATTGTGAACAATTAATTAAAACACAGGGCACTTTATTAAGGAATGTAGAGCAATGTGGTCAATTCTTCACATATTCACATAGCCAGTATGCCAGTACTCTCTCAAGTCAGTGAAGATTTTTGTAGTCTTTGAATCCAATAATATCAGTGTGAAAAAAGATTGTGGAGCATTCCTAGGGAAACTAAAGTTTCTTTCTGGGTAAACCAGGTCTTGCAGCCGAAATGGAATGACGCCCTTGGCTCAGAAGTGGAACAGTAATATTTCCAGACAGCCTTGTGATTGAGTGTACATGAAAGTATATAATCTGTTGTTTTTCTTGGCATGGTGATGCAGTGGTTGGCTCTACTACCTGCACTCGTTTAGATTCACTTGTTGGCCCATCGCTCTTTGTGTGGAGTTTGCACGTTCTTCTGATGTTCCTCTCCATGTATTCCATATCAAGGACACATAAAGGTGCCTAAGGATTAATGTGAGCACAAGGAGATGATTAAGGTAACCATGGCCATAGTCAGGTCAAGCAAGGGTCAGAATACTGTGGACGCAGAACAAAACTAAGAAACCAGTAACCAAAGGGGCAAGACAAAATGAAATTCAAATGAGGAAAAGAGATCATCACTGAATAGCAAAGAGTTTTGTATTCACTGAGGAATAAGGCAGTATGTAATCAGCACCATATTTATATTGTCACTTCCTGTGACAATTGTAGTTACATGATTAACTAACTAGGTGGTGCATAAACAAATAAAACAAACCAGTAATGAAAACCTGGGGTCACTAATACACTCATACCTACCTCAGAAGCATGTTTCACTTGCACTCTGCAACTTTCAGTCAGTGACAGGATTATCATATACCTAAGCCTTGGCAAAAGTCCACCTAACTGTGGCCAGAAAATCTGATCTAGGACAGCAGCTACTCTCAGACTATGACCTGACAGTTAACAGGCCAATGACATGTATGACTCCTAAGCACATCAATCTGCTTTAATTATTAAACGAAAATGCACAGAATACTTCAGTAATTTAAAGAGACCCATTCTGACACATTAAAACAAATCTTTATATGCATAATGCCCAAAATAAAACTTTTTCTGGAAAATTTACCTTGCATTATTTTTTGTGTTTTTAAGCGAAGTATCTCCTTTTAACAAGTAAGAGTTATTAAATTGTCAAACAGACTTGCCTATTTATTATGATGTATGATGCATGCTCTCCCCGCGTCTGCGTGGGTTTCCTCCGGGTGCTCCGGTTTCCTCCCACAATCCAAAGACATTCAGGTTAGGTGCATTGGTGATTCTAAATTGTCCCTATTGTGTGCTTGGTGTGTGTGTGTGTGCGTGCCCTGCAGTGGGCTGGCGCCTTGGCCAGGGTTCGTTTCCTGCCTTGAGTCCTGTGTTGGCTGGGATTGGCTCCAGCAGACCTCCGTGACCCTGTAGTTAGTATATAGCGGGTTGGATGATGGATGGATGGACTTATTTATGACTTAACCTGCTGGTGCTAAGAATGTTTGTGCTCAAATGTCTTCTCTTTGTCCAGTGTGTGTTTGCTGATTCAACAAATTCTTGTTGAGTTTAATTTGCTCGTTAGGCTCAAGGAATTATCCTGTCACATAGCAGTGTACCCGTATTTGCCCTGTGCTGCTGTAGATCATTTCTTTAGTAAAAGGATTACTTAGTAAGCCATTTGTTGCTTCTTGTTTTTTTTCTTAATGTCTCATGGCTTGTTTGCAGTAGATCTGAAGAGTTCATCTGTCCTTTTTTACTTTAGTGAAATTTAGTCGCCTAATGTTGGGTGAGGCTTTCTTACATGAATTAAGGCTGTGAAAGATAGAAAAAGCAATTTTACAAAAAGCAGGTGGTCAAACTTACTTTTTCCTATAATTTGTAGGAAATTTTTTATTCATTTTGAATTAGAATGGTGGTGTAGTGGTTAGCACTGCTATCCTACAAACTTTGTATCCTGATTTCCAGTCCTGCATCCAGTTACAATGTGTGCCCTCTCCCCTAAGTACTTTGATTTTCACCATTCATAAAGACATGTGTTGGGATAATTGGCAAGACTAATTTGGCCCACTGTGTGTATAAATGGGTCCTGCATTGGTCTGGCACCCTTTCCAGGGTTGGTTTCTGCTTTGCATCAAGAGCTTCTGGAATAGGCACAATCCTATAAATTGCATTAAGCAGGTTTAAGAATTTCATGTCATGAAGCATTATTTAGTTTTTCAAAAAACTATACTAAATCACAGCAAAAGCATTCTAGACTTTATTCTAGCCTACTCAGTTTTGTTTGTCTTTACATATTGCAATTGGATGTGGCATGTAGGAGCCTGGTTAGTGAAAAGCTAGAGGTCTCTTTATGCAAATATGCCTGCAGTACCAATGTCTGAATTTTTGATTGTATCTGTGAACATGCCAATGCCTGTTTTTATGAGCTTACACATAGCTATTTGGGGAGATGGAGGTGTTCCTCTATGTGATAGCCCCCCCTTTTGTAAATCATTCAATATGTTGTGGAGTGTATGCATGCATCCATCCATCTACAGGAAGTCAGGTGACTTCAAGTAACACAATAATTTCATTAGTCTGATGCTCTCCCAGTAAAAAGCCCTTTCGTACTGCTTCATCACCTCACCTGATTGGGCCAATTTGGCATATCATTTCCTGGCGGTGTCTCACTCCTGCCCTTACTTTCTCTCTGTACTATTTAATGGTAAAGGAGTAGATTTTCCTTAGGGGTCTCACTAGGAATTGCCCACATCTCCCTGTCCACCACCTGTCTTCCACTGAATGTGCACTTTAAGCACTGCCTACTCCAAAATTGGATTTTTGGTTGGCAAAAGCTTGACAATTCTCCCTCCACTCTCCCCCAGTGTGCCCTACATTTGCCAGTCTCTGTGAGGGCATATAACCCCCTTCAAAGACAGCAGATCTGAGAAGAGATGCCCTCCATAATAAGGGGAGCGGACCAGCACCCCACCTGCTCTGTACCTTTGCTAGAATACTTCTGCATTCCTCACATTTTAGATTTACAGTAAATACTTGAAATTGAAAAATAATGTAGAAAATAATTGTAATTTGAGTAGCAACACATTCTGCTAACAGACTCTTTGTCATCTGTTTTAAATCAAAACAATAATGAACAGCTCTTTGTTCTGCTTTTAGTTATGTTAATTACTACTGTAACTCCAGATCTCCAGGAGAAAGTGAATACATTCAGTACAATGTCTGTGTCTATGTGTGCTTTCTACACAAGTAGGTGTGTGTGTGTGTGTATTGTATACTGCTCTCTTATATGTGTGTGTACATCGGTACTTGTGTACAAGTGTGTCAGATTGTGCCTCAGAATAACAACATGCAAATTTATGACAGTGTGACTATGTGCACTTGCGTGCATTCATTAAATATAACTGGGTGTGTGTACTGTATTTGTATCTGTAACTTCAGTTGTCGATATCAGACAAGCAACAATATGTGAATATGTGGCAAAATGTATGTTTATACAAATTCATGTTCATGTATATATGTGACTAGGTGTGCACATGTGCCTACAAAAGTTTGCATTTGTATTTCCAAGTCCCAGGTTACAAACTGTATGAATGTACAGAACTGTAATCTCCATGCTTCAAGATGTGTGAGTGGGAGTCTGTACATGCACAGTATGAAATTGTATGTTTTTGTAATTGTGTGTTTGTTTATGAGTGGTTGGCATATATGTGAGGGGAGGTTACTTGCCTCTTGATTTCATATTCTGTTTTTATAACACTGTCTACTCTGCACTGTACTGTAGGTAATGTGTTTCAGAATGCTGTTATTGGTTCATCTGTGATGTTCCTTGTGATAATGATAAGAAACGTGAAAAAATGAAAGAAATGTGAAATCCACTATTCAGTTTTCCCAGTTTTGGACTCATCTGGTTGTTTCAGAAAAGCACCAAAGTGAAGGAACAATCACATTAAGAGTGGACTAAATTACCTGAATTGCTTAGTTTGTTTCTGCGTGAGTATATTATTATAGATTACCGTATGTGCTCACGTATAAGTGTGGTCTTGAAACCCAAAAAATCGATAATAAAATCAGACCTTGACTGATACGCTCGTTCAAAAATGCAACACTTAATTTTTTTTTTTTTTCTGTAAATCTTCTTGCCTCATCCAATCTCGCATCAGTTTCTCAGAAGCATTGAATTTTGTTGCAGCAGCAGAGTTACCAATTTCTTTCGCCACTTCAACGATGTTTAATTTAAAACCAGCTTCATATTTTCTTCTGATCAAACGCTCCAATGTAGATAAGGGATGCTCTTACAATAAAGGTGTGAGATACAAAAAACACAAAACAGTACAAACGTCACTTCGGAATAGTTCAGGTGTGGTCACATAAGCACGAGAGAGAGAGAGAGGGAGGGAGGGAGGTTAGGAGCACGCTCCGATACAGTGCATTGCTGCACCCACATAGAAAAAAAAGGCAGTGTGCTCCGTAGTTACTCTCTCAGGTGGGCGTTAGCATATCATAATCCCTTGTACCAATAGCATGAGTTTTCCGCATTTGACTTATACGACCAACATTATAAAATACCAGAAATTATACCGTAAAATCAAGTCCCGACTTATCTGCGGGAAAACTTATATGCGAGTATATACGGTACTTATAAACTAATGTTCTAAAATCATTTCATAAAGATGTTCAGTATGTGCATTTATTTAATTATTCAACAGATCTATTGGAAAGCTGCAAGTGAACTCTCTGTTCATCATCCCCTGTCTTTAAGTGGCTCTCTGTCTCTCACCCCTTCACCACCCCACGGCTAATATGTGGTGAGTGCACTGGTGCAATAATGGCTGCCATTGCATCATCCAGCTTGATGTACACATTGGTGGTGGTTGAAGAGGTTCCCCTTTGTCTATGTAAAGTGCCTTGAATAGTGAGA
>JANRMT010028174.1:109843843-109858843 GCA_026402145.1 Polypterus bichir lapradei | reverse complement strand
GAAAAAGGAATTTATCCTATCCAGGATTCCCCTTCACACTTACACTTACACTTACTCAAAACCTGGCTAAAGTACTTGGAGACTGGACAGGAAACTCCATACAGAAGAATAACAGCTAGAATTTAAACCAGAATCCTAGCTTCTCTAAGCTATAGAGCATGCTGCACAATCCTTTAATAACTATTTTAACCCAGAATTTTCAAAATCTCCAAGATAAAGCTTCTAAATAGGGCTTTGAACATTTTCTAGGGATACTTTTTAATACAATTGTTTCCTTAAACAAACTTTGAAAATGAAATATAAAAACCAGTAATAAAATCTAAACTTTTTGGTTTGATCTACCACAGGAGTCTCAGAAAGTCAAATCCAGCCAATTTCTTAATTAGAAGCCAAGTCTCGCTGTTAACGGCGCAAGCAATTTAATGTAGGATTCTTCTTCCAGCTGTCTGGCTGAAATCTCAGAAATTCCTAACAGTTCAGATTTAACTTCTCTATAAAATTCAGAAATATGCTTGTTGCAGTCACTGCTTTTAACACGCAAGAGTCAATTCAAAACCCTACATGCTTTTTTATTTTATTTTAGTTCACATGCTTGTTAAGATTCTGAGTTTTTAATTGCTTCCTTGTTCCTTGATCTTAAGAATTAACTATAACGTATAAATAAAAACATAAGCAAAAGTGAAACAGCTACCTTTGTTTCATCTGCACTTCTCAGGGTTCATCATAGCAATTGGTTTAGCAAAATATTTAGAAAGAAACAAACTAGAAAGAAAACAAAATGTTGCGGAGTTATTAATCCATTTAAGTCCAAAACCTTTCCTTGATTTTCTACTTAAAATATATACTAAGGCATTAGACTGAGCCAACTGTTTAAAAACATGTTCTATTAATACCAGGAACTGATTTATAATTTCAAAAAGCCTCAAACAACTGATGCAATCCAGACACCTAATAAAATACTGAAATAATATTTTTACTACTACACATTTTGGTTTGGATGACCTTTCAGCTTAAAAGATTTAGAATGCAGATTCGTTAATGACAAATATGCCCCATCCAGAGTTGGTTCATACGTTGCTGCCAGGATAGGCTTTGACTCTCAAAGACATTATGAATACGCAATATTAGAAAAGGGACTAAAGAATGTATAGTGTATATTATTTTTGAGCATTTTACATTAAAAGAACATAATGAGCCATACAACCATGGGCTATTTTTGACTTTTAAAATGTTCCATTAATTGTAGCAACAGATGAGGGGCTGGCTGTGGCTTTTGAACCTTCACACTCCACTCTCAAAAAAAGTGGGAAAAAAACTAAAAGCAAACAAATAAATATACATACTTTATGCATATGTTTCAAAGCATTACAGGAGGCATACCATCTAATGATTTAAATGCCTTACAGATTTAACCTAATGTCAATGTTGAAATTTCTCAGATGTGGTATCATGGAATTTTTAAAGAAATATAAAAATAACCATTTATAACCATTTGTTTTTTTAATATGACTGACAAAAAAAAACTAAGGAAAAGGCATGGGTTAGTTTCTAAATCCGTTTATCTGATCCAAAACGTGGTTTGTACCACAAAACAGGAAATTGCAAGAGGAAAACCACATATAAAAAGTACCCCCTTTCCTGCTGTGTAGCCACCTACAAATTAAAATTTTAAAACTACCCTGGGCATCACCAAATCAAATTTGAACCTCTTAATCAAGGGTCTAGTAAATATTTTAAGATTTCCACACTTTCATATCACAATACAAACACTGCAAAAACAAACCAGTGTTGGACACTGTATTAAAAGTATTAAGACTGCAGGACTAGTTATGAAGGAGTCCAAGACATACTATAAAAGTAGCAAAACAAACCAAACAGGCATGACAAATGAAAAATGCTCTACTAAAATTTGTAAACAACAGAATGAGAGTGGAATGGAGAAAGGGGGCAATCACAATAAAATAGTAGTAACGATGACTCCTGATTTTAGATCTGAAAGGATTAAGAGATGAAGTAAAAGGAAAGACAGTAGAAGAAAGTGTTTCCACTCCTTGGCCAAAGATTTCCTGCCTCATTTATAAAATCATATCAGAATCCTGATTCAAGAGATACAGAGATCTGTCATAGGCTAAAACAGCGAGTATGCAGGCTACTAAAATACTATGAAAAGGGGAGTGTGGCTGAGCAGCATCAGTACTGGAAACACCACTCTATTACAAAAAGAGACTGAAGCAATGCTACAATATTTCTCAGTTATATGAGATAAACTAATTAAGTATTTTACATTACATCTCACATTAGCACGTAGAATCAACACTGCTAAGACGTACATCCTTCCCAAGCTTCTTTCCCTATTTCAAACTACCCCCATAAACATTAGAAAATCATTTTTTAAGAAATTAGATTGAATTACAACCTCATTTACTTGGAATTCTAAACATGCACACATCCAAAGGGTGACTACAACAACCTAAAGCAGAAGGTAGCATGGCACTATCTAACTTTCAGTTTTATTACTGGGTGGCAAATATACAGGCCATAAAGACTTGGGGCCTGATGCATAACGCCATGACATAAGCACAAAAGCGGAAATGTACTTACACACAAAAAAATCCAGATGCATAAATCTGTGTGTTTGCCAACTTCCACGTTCTTTCGCTACATAAATCCCGGTCAGTGTGGAAATTAACGCACGTGCACGCACCTACTGTCCCGCCCCGTCTCCTCCCAGAATTACGCCTCTTTGAATATGTAAATCAATATAAATAGCCCTTAAGCTCAGTGTTCTGTGAAAAGACAATGGCAAAACCACGAGGAAAAATAGAACAATTTTCAACAAATAGCAAGTGGAGGCAAGGAAAAACTTTCTATTTGTTGGTTTAAACAGTGGTATAAACAAGAAAAGGAAGTTGATCGAGTGACATAGCGTGTCGGAGAAACTCGAAAGCTGAAGTTCACAAAGTCGCATAGTGCCCGAAATAAAAAAAGAAGTTGTCACATATCAAATTCGCCGTGAAAAGCCGAGTCGTAGCCCACCGTCTGAGTTTTATATGAAAGCTTATTAGGATACAGAGAAAAAGAAAAATAGGCACACAGTGGGGAAAAAAGCACGAAAGGTCAACTTTAATCTCGAAATTTCCACTTCCACTAATCACGTAGTTTATTTTGTCATTAAAATAGAACATCATAAACTTCATCTTAAAATCGTTTAATTTACTAGTTTCTCAAATCCCATCGTAACTAAAGTAACATGTTAAATGCTTTGTTTTGTACTTGATCTTCTATGTGCTCTGTGTGTGTGAATCACTACATGCTTCCGTGCTTTGTCTTCCTCCGACAGGACACAGAATCCACTACATTCGTAATATTACAGCTCTCTGAATAATTAAATAACTGAGATGAATAATTGATATAACTTTCATGATGAGTTAAAGCATGTTATTAAACATGGGAACACGGTGGCGCAGTGATTGTGCGCAACCTTCAAAAAAATAATTTATTGCAGCAGTACTGTCTCTTTCAAACGTACTAACCCCCAATTCCTGTCCTTCCTTTTCTTTCTCCAAATACCCAATCGCCACACAATCAGCTCTGTAATAGACGTTAAGCCATCTGTAGGTTTATAACGCCGATTCTTCAAAACTTTTAAGAAACATTGAAATATCTTTGTAGTACACGTTTAATTATTCTATTCTTCATGCCAGTCCCAGTGAAGCATACAGTGCGAAGCAGGAACAATTCGTAAACAGAGCGCCAGATCCTTGCTAGTGTAGCGACACCGTGTCCTTTAATTATTAACAATATAGATTATTTAAATGAAGCTAAAGTTTTATCTGTATAATATAATAAACATATTTTGCTGCATTTTATCTTAAAAATGATATCGTCATATGTAAATACGCGCTTTATAAAGTGGCTCAGGATGTGCAATATTATAACTGTAGTGCAAGTTTGCAGTGAGGTAATTGTACTTATAAGTACAAACAGTTCTACAAGGAGCACATGATGGACTGATTGAGTGCATTTAGAGTTCTTGGGATGAAACTCTTTCTGAACCGTGAGGTCCGTACAGGAAAGGTTTTAAAGCATTTGCCATGTGAGAACAGTTCAAATAGGAAGCATGGCTGAGGTAGCGTGTGCTTGATGCTGTATACCGATAATTCTCTTTCCAATCAACTGCTCAGAGTGGTGCAGTAAGAGTAATATGGAAAAAGATGATCCGCTATGGCAACCCTAACGGGAGCAACTGTAAGAAGAAAAAGAAGGTGCAGTGAGAGTAACAACGCTAAAGCAGCTATGGTATTTGGAATAGCTTGACCATTCTGTGGACCATTATATTGTTACAGGTTAATTACAATCAGATGCCTTAAACTAATAAACAATATGCGGTTAATTTCAGCGTATTTATAAAGCCGCGTCAGGGATGTGGATCTGAAAAAGAAAGATAAACCACACAGGAACAGTAGCACTGTGACGCTGGGCACCGCCAGTCTGCAAAAGCGAGCAAAGAACTTGCGTACGACACGGTATGAGCTACCGTGGAAATGTGTGTGGCTTTACGCCAAGTTTAGGTTTTATACATCGCGATTTGAATGTGGAAACATTCTTACGCAACATTTCTGTGCGTACGCACCATTTATACATGAGGCCCCTGGACATAGACACAAATCAATAAATATGCACAAGCCTGGTCTTCAATAGAATTAAAGTCTTGCAGTACTTCTTTATATTCCCTGCTCTGTGCTCCAGTAAATACAAACTATCCTCAATAAACTAATAATCCAACTGCCCTTTATGCACTCAGAATATGGAACCAACGTAGGAAGCACATTAAGACAGAGAAGCTCTTATCTGTTGCACCTCTACGTGGTAACCACTCTTTTTCACCCTCTCAAGCATACACAGTATTTAATGCTTAAAAAATGTCTGGGATTAAAACATTTAGAGACTTGTACACAGATACTGTTTTGCATCCAATGAGTAATTAAGCTTCAAATTTATCTTCTCATCAACACAATTTTTCTACTACTTTCAAGCTAGAAACTTTACTAAACTGAACCTGCCCAATTTTCCTCACCTTTCACCTATTTTTATTCTAGTGGAAATATTGATCCATCTTGAACTCTGAAATAGCAACTCCACAATTTATAAATACATTTTAAAGTCTGTTCCTTTCACAAATCCCAGGGCACAATGGGGAAAGGATCTTTCACTTAACATTTTAGAAAAGGAGTCGAAGGCAGCCATGCACCAAATATATGTACTCTAGCTCCAAATGCACAAAGCACTCAATTATTCAACTTAAAAATTATCTTGATTAAAAACTATCCAAAATGTTTCCAGGGCAAGATTCAACCTGTGAACATTGCAATCTAGCGCCAGCCTCACAGGGCCACATATTTTGGCATATACCAAATTAAGATTTTGGACTAAAATACTTGAATGCCTATCAGACAGCCTTGGTGTCACAATCCCTCCTAATCCATTAACAGCTGTGTTTGGTGTACTCCCAGATGGGCTTAAACTGGAGGAGGACAAACAAATTGTAATCGCCTTTTCCTCACTTCTAGCACAAAGACTTACCTTGCTCAACTGGAAGAATCTCAACCCACCACCCTTAAGTCAATGGGGAACTGGAACTGATGTCCTATAGTATCCGGAATTGGAAAAAAATCAAATTGTCACTCACAGGATCTGTTCAAAAATCTTTTTAAAAATATGGCAGAATGTAATCAATAATATTTAAAAAAAAAATGTATTTGCTTTGCTTTGTTGGCTGCCTCTCCTCTCCTTCTTTTGGGTGGGGTTTGAATTTTGGTTAAGTTTGATTTGATTTTATGGACTGCTATTTGCTTTTAATTAAAATTAATAACAACAAAAATCACCTGCATTACAACATTAAAACTCTAAAAAAGTGAACTGTAACATAAATGAGGCACAGCAGTGTTCTCTAATTATGTTACAGTGGAGTAGAGTTGAATCTCACTACTCCATTTTAGAAATTTTGTAGTGATCGTACTTCTCTAGTTTCAGAAAAAATATCAGTCATGTAGCTATATTGATATTCTTTTTTTCTGAAGAAAGATACATTTAACTAACTTCATGTACTACTGAGACCATTAATCCTGAAATGAAAAAAAAAAATCCATTTAACTGACTTCACTAACCCAAGCCACCTTTGGTTTACATAGCACTAATCTTCATGACCACTGTCATTCTACAATTACAAAGCAATGACAGTACAGTTATAGAAATGAGCTCACGTTCTATGGATGATCTGATTTGGAGTCAAGTTTGGTGATCACCACTATGGCTTCACAAATACCGTAAATAGAATACTTTTACAAAGATCTTAAATATGCTACAAACGTCATTTGATGTGGGATTTTCCAAAATGAACCTTTATTAAAACAGAAAGCATTAGTGCACAGGATGCTCAGCCTAGATCCTAAGTAGTATCTGACTGATATCAAACAAATTTCTCATCAGGCTCTACTGTTATATAAAATGTAGATAGGATGTTTATTCATTTTTTTTTATCTTGCACTGACAGCAACACATTATTTTATTAGAGTGGAAACAGCA
Organism: Polypterus bichir lapradei; assembly: GCA_026402145.1. Lineage (NCBI taxonomy): Eukaryota > Metazoa > Chordata > Cladistia > Polypteriformes > Polypteridae > Polypterus > Polypterus bichir. The sequence goes on along the minus strand of JANRMT010028174.1, from coordinate 109,852,258 downwards.
AATTTGGTTATCTGACAAAATGACCATCATATTGTGATAAAAGGAACACAGAACATCGATTTTCTCCTACAAGATGTACCACATTGTATAAAACGTGTAGCAAACTGAAAACAGCATTACCACAAGCCCAAACACAATATACAGTACACAGAAAAACCTAGTGTTTGTTTCAAAAAGCATCTTGTGATGGTGTGCTCATGAAAGTGGCTATCTGAAATAAAATATGACTGGTCTGTCAGTGGTCTATAATATATTAGGAAAGGCAATCCATACTCTAATATAACATAAAATATTCAGGAAGTTGAAGCTACAGTCATTTGAAATAAATACAGCATTCCAAGGGTAAGTATTACAGAGAGAGAATGGAGACTTTAGTTTAAAGTATAGCCAAACGATGGAAGAAGGCTGAAAACAGTACTGGATTGTGTTCAGACTGCCCATCTCTCCGAAAGTGAGGTGAAAGTATAAGTGAAAGTGACACTGAAGTGAAAAAGTGAAGGGATACCTGTTAGAAAGGGCACGAAAACATAAAGCACTATGTTGAGAACATTTAAAGCAGAAACATCTGCCCAACTGTGCTCTTGGGCGATAGAGCTACAGAGACAGACTCTGATTTTCCCCTGTAATGTGGGCCAAAGTGAATAATACACACAAAGCATTTGGATGCTCTGCGATAAATGAGGCAAACAAATCAATAGTTTTCACCTCACACTTGAAATCTATTCGCTACCCTGTGGTTCACAGCACTCTCTCCCTAAATAAGGCCCCTGCCCTGTAATTAAGCAGGGTGTTTTCTGACATAATAACCAGGGGAAGACTCACCAGCAAGAGAAAACATACTCTTAGCAGGTCTGTGAAATGATAAGGTTGGGCTTCTCTTTTCAGTCCTGTAAGCAATTCAATGAAGCAAACACTACTCCCTATGGGAATACACAATGTGATTTGTTCCAGCTGTTAATCTTGAGTAAAATATATTCTGTTAAATGGAACTGAAAAGAAACAGAAAATGTATAACTAGAAAATAAAGAGCAATAGCAGACCCCAAAGTAGAATAGTGTGTATATCATTCTTTATTAAACATTTCCATGGGAATAATTTCTTTGACTTTTACATTATAAATGGATAGTTACTACGGAAAAAAAAATAAATCTTTCCAGTCCCTTTGGTGAAAGGAAGCCAAATGTCACGATCCACATGTCACTGTGTCTAACAAACAAGCAGTGGCAGTTTACTTTTTTCCCTCCCTCTCCACTCATAAGGTCAGTTCTAAGCAGGCTTACTCAGCCTGCAACATGGAGGAAATGTTGACCTGTGGGTGTTTTGAAAATGACCAAGTTACCAAAATATTTTACGTCATACACGACACTGCTGTTCTCAGAGGTGCCAGATGGAATACAGAGTGCTTGTCATAAAAGGGCAAATGTAAAATCCACACTGAAGGGGAAAAAACATGGTTTCCTTTTAAGGACGTGCTCCAAATGTCCTTTGGTATTTCTGGCACTGTGTGCTCACTACTCATTAGAAATGAGTATTTAGAATCATGCGTAAAGGGTCTTCATGTCTACGAGTTCTGTGTACGTCTCTAAGTCAGCCAGTAGACACCACAGTAACAAAAAGTACATTTAGATGAAATGAAATATTTAGGGGTCATGGTACAAGATTGCCTTCCATGTACAGTAGTTGGCATTTGACTTTGTAACTCCACCCGGTCTTCGGTGTTGTATGTAATGTCTTGAGAGAGCTTGACTACATTAATCTCATTTTGTCTAGTACTGGAAAAACCTCACCAAGGAGCATCACAATAAACCAGCAAAATGTTGAAACTCCAGTAAACATTACCATTCCATTATAAAATGTGAATTTGTCAAAATTAAGTTAACCCCTTACAGCCATAGCTAAATGAAGAATATAAAACTTCAACAGAAAAATTGAAAGAATTATCTTGACTAAGCTAAAGTTGGAAATTTAATGGATAGACAAAGAGAAAAAAATTAGTTATGAGTTAGTTCAAGTCAAAAACAGGAAATCCTAATCCAGTGAAATTACATCTCCTGCATTTACAATATACAGCTATTACCTACTTTTTTTACATAGTGCAACAGTTTTGACATGCCTGCTGGTCAAAGTCAAAGAGGGCAGTGATTAGATGGGGTTTATAACAAGAACTTATTCCAGACAGGATGCAGAGTTATTTGCAAGCATTGTTATAATATGAGGTCCAAAAACCAAAACCAAGTCTTGTCTGACTTGTGCCTAAATGCTGAATCATACTTTGAATACAGATAAAGTTTATCTGGCCTGCACAAACTAAAGTTGCTGCAGAAATAAATGATCGGGCATACATATAGTCCAGGGGGGGTTTGCTCACAGCTCGTATCCAAAGAGACATATGGGTTTTCCGCATTGATGATTGCATTAATGAAAGGGTTGGGATGTGCATTTGGGTGTTACCTCCTCTTAAAGGTAGCAGAAATTTCCAGGTTAACTCAATCAGGGCCACAGTCACAGAAAATCAAGGTATTACTCACTAGCTTTAAATGTAAATAAATTTGAAAAAAATTAAAATGTTAAGTTTTAATCATATTAAAGGGATCTTCAAAGTCTTCAGGAGCTAACTCAATAGGGTACACACATTGACAAAATGATTTTAATTAAATCTGATGGATTAATGTTTTGTTAATTCCGAATGGGAAAGACTGCCAGAAAAAAAAATGTTTCCATTACTGTAAAGTGCACATTTGTCTGGTATTGGAGGGTGGGGACATATTGCATGTTGGTCAGACAAGCAAGTTAGAATTTTGCTGAAATCTATGATAACAAACTTGAAATCTTCATAAATGGTGTTGCAACATGTTTTCAACATACAGCATGATGATCAATTTTTTAAAAGTATAAAATAAAGCTTAGTGGTTCACAGATAATACCGTCAATTTTATCAGTAATTTATTTAATGATAAATAGAACTCTTAACACTTGTTGATCCCTTACCCCAAATAAATAATCCTCATTTAATGTACTGAGATTAAACACAGAATTATGTAATGTAACCTGAAAGAGAGTTGAAAATTGATTAACTGTGCACTTCATGTCAGTGGCAGATTAAATTGCTTCCTCTTCTGTGGTTGTACTGTATTCATTAAATTTAAAACACACTAATCACTTGCACACTTAAAGCAAATGTGCACAGTAATTGATACTGACCTGAGCCTATAGTGTTCTGCTAAGTGTCGAGACCAAGCCTGGCAAATTTGTCTTGTGAAGAGCCTTAATCCTGTCCATTTTGCTCGGTCAGGATGAGCCATAGCTACAGACCATTATGCAACCATCCTGTAAACCAGGACTTGATTTCAGCTCATAAATAAGTTCCTTGCTTAGCCAGCCTTCTTATTTCTCTATTAGTACATTCAATATATAATGGGAAGCTGAGCATTTCTGTAGCAGTCACCTGCCACCCACATTGGGTACCTTCACATTTAAGTTGACATAACAGTGTTTTGATGATATTTTGTCTCACAATGGAGTGGCAGTTGAAGCACACATCCCCTGCAAGGCTCATTTATTTTTTCTTGGAATTGATTGAGTTGCATTAAAAAAAATGATTTAGACGGACAATCCACAAAACAGTCACATCAATGAGAGAAAATACAGTTCTGTCGATAATAAATTTGTAAAGTGAACTTGGGTGTCTTGAAAGCATTAGCAAAAGCAATTTATAGATTCCAAACAAATTCTTATTTGAAATGTACAATTGGGGGAAAAAAGTAAAATTAAACATAAGAGTCAATATGAGACACACATTAGGCACACCTGGAAGCAGTGAAAATTTGCAGGCCACCAAGCCTAACTGGAGTAGGCAGATATAAAAGGTCACGTACAGCAACATGACAAGCTAAAATAAGTTCTCTGAAGCAATACTGGGAAAATAAAAACTAGAAAGGCCTCTTTTCATATTAATACTTTTTTTAACATAGGGAAAGGCCAAATTTTTTTAGTCAGCAGCAAAAAATGAGTAAAACATCTGCAAGTAGTCACATGTGGATTGTGGTTTTCATCCTACTTCCAGATTAAATAAAACGAAAGTCGTATGTTAAATTAAAGGATATCAACCCTGGAAGGGCAGACCAAATGGGTACACGTGTCTTGGTAGGCATCGTATAATGCAAAGTTACAAATAAATGAGTATACCAGTTACACTCACACACCTACACAGAGCCCCTAATATAGCTCATACTGTCCATCAAAACCCTGAAAATATTACAAAGAGCCAAATCAGCCCAACAATCAGAACTTTGGGTCACTTAATGGCACATCCAATTACTTTCAGAGAAGTATTTCCTTGCCCAATCATTGTTCAACAGGACTTAAGGTTGCCAAGACGTCATAAGACTAGTGGTACCAAACTTAGATGGAGGGAATGCTGAGGACCCACAAAAAATAGCACCCTCAAATAATCAGGTATTAAAGCAGAGAAAGTAGACTATAAGAGAGAAAAAGGAAACAGCGTTGGACTACTATTGTCATGAATTTCAGATTTAATTGAAATGTGAATATCTACTGCTAAACACACGCAAAAAAAAAAACAACCCAGTAAAAATCTACTGACCCTCCCCCCACCAAAAAAAACTTTCCCTTGAGAAAAGGAAGCGGATTACACAAGATAATACTTTATTTAAACATCATCCCTGGTCAGGATAAATGTTTCCTAAAACAAGGTTACCCATACCAGGGGTGACACTGAACAATGTCCTGTGTGTAGTCGGTGTCACTTTGTACCATGACAAAATATTCACTGGTACAGTAATCCATCGCTATATCTTGCTTCGAGGCTTCACTCTATCGCAGATTTTAAATGTAAGCATATCTAAATATAGAACGCGGATTTTTCGCTGCTTTGCGGGTTTCTGCTTGGACAATGGGTCCTTTTAATTCTAGTACATGCTTCCTCAGTTGGTCTGCCCAGTTGATTTCATACAAGGTACGCTATTGGCAGATGGCTGAGAAGCTACCCAATCAGAGCACACAGTTAAGTTCCTGTGTGCCAATTGGCTCAGTGACGGAGCGCTGAATTCAATTCCGCTGCGTTAACCAGGAAGTCTCGTCTCGCTCATTCAGCATCAACGTGTTTTGCTGTGTAAAGAGTTACCTTTTGTAATCTTTTGTGTTTATCTTTGTGCATAGTCAAGCCCTTCGTTATGGCTCCAAAACGAACTGCTCCTGCTACTGCTTCAGGGGCCGTGCCCAAGTGCCAATGGAAGATGGTAATGATTGCCGAAAAGGCAAAAGTACTGGATATGTTGAAGGAAGAGAACAGCTACACTGCTGTAGGATGCCATTACGGCATCAATGAGTCCACAATTCTTTTTATTTAAAAAGGAGGAAAAGAATATAAGATCTACAGCTGCAGTGTCCTTCAACCAGGGCGCAAAATGAGTTGTAAGTGGACATAATAAGGCGGTAGTCCGGATGGAATCTGCTTTAGGGATTTGGATTGAGACTGCCGGAAGAAGAACATCGGCGGTGCTACACAGTCGCCTGACAAGGCTCCTTTAGAAGAGCTGTAACGCTCTCCTTTGTTGTGCAGTAAAATTAAACTCATTAAAATCGTTATCGGACAAGTCGTCGTGTCATTGTTGGTGAGTAACCATAATTAATTTTCTACGTACAGTACTTAGTACATGTACATATGTTTAGTGTCACTGTACATACATTTTACTGTATACAATTTTTCTTGCATTGTACGTATGTATTGCTGGAGGCCTGTCTATCATGATGGCTGTAACATAACATGTAACACTAGCCAACCCGTGGCGTAGCATACGCCGCATATAATTCTTTATTGATGAGTGAACACTTCCTGAAAGACACAGTTGTCCAAATGGAGAGGGTTTGAGGATACAACTGTCAGTGACTGAAAAGATGGAACTCTGGAGAGAGCAACATACAATTGTCCGTGTGTGAAAACAGGTTTTGGCAGATACAGGCATATTTTTTTTTTAATGTTTGTCCTTGTGCCTTATTAATAGTCACTGCAAACGTCAATCTAACAAGAAATTGTCTGCGTGTAAAAGTAAAAGGCAAATTAGAATCTGATGGGGTCAGGGAAATCCGGGGAATAAGGGCAGTTTGTGAGGCAGCAGATGTGATAGTCTTACACTCCAGTACATTGCGGTGAATGCTGGTAACAGAAAGTCTAGTGCCATTACAGAGACCTTTTGCTGGCATGAGGTTCCCGAGAAGCATGATGACTGAACCAATTTTAATTTTGAGTTTATGCGGAGGCATGCCAGTGGGAGTAAGACTATTAAGAAATTCTTCGGGGAATGCAAGTTGATCTGCAGGATCGTCTGTGACGATGGAGTCAACGCTGGTGAAAGTTACTTCGTCATTAGGGATAAGTTTCAGCACCTGTTCATTAAGGTGTAGTGAGTCTTCGTTGGTGACGCTTAATATAGGTCGCGTACTGAGTTGTTCCAGAGTGACAGTTGAGAAGTTGATGTCGCCATATGATTGCCTCGAGAGCGATGTTGGAAGCCTGCGGAGGGTGAGAGTTGGCGGGCAGGGCCTTGTCGTGCGTTTCCCATGACATGGGAGGAGGGTTAGAGTTGGCGTTCGTGGCTCTTTCGTACGTAACCCATGGGCGGGGCTCTCTGTTTTGCATGCGGTGAAAAGTCAACGTGGCTCAGAGGTGCATGTGGACTTTTGCACAGATGAAAGCGACTGAGGCTGTGTTTGGCGAGTTGTTGCATGCGAGCACATGAGCAGGCAGTGCACATGCCTCGAGAGTGACGCTGAATGCAGGAGGATGGTTACAGTTGGCGGGCGGGGCTCTGTCGAGCGTATCCCATGGTCTTAGAGTTGGCGGACGGGGCTCTGTGAGTTGGCGGGCGTGGCTCTCTGTCTTGCTTGCACTCACTGTCTTGCGTGCCCTTAGTGAATTATATATATATATAGATATGTGATACTGGAGACGCTCAATATCTTATCTATAATATTTAGGTTTTACTGTATATAAACAGTGTGTTTACATACTGTACATAATTTCAAAGAATCTTACCTAATATCTAAGAGAATACAAAGGGCTTATGCTGTATAACTGTGCGGGAAATGTTTTGTAAGAGTATGGGAGAGTTTATAAGGGCTTAAAATATATAAAAATAACCATATAAACATATGGTTTTTACTTCGCGGATTTTCACCTTTCGCAGGGGGATTCTGGAACGTAACCCCTGCGATAGGCGAGGGATGACTGTACTTTTAATTAAAGCCCACATTGAAGGGGAAATAATACAACCAGGATAATCAATTAAATAAATGCAAGTATAGCTCTTTCATAATTTTCCCTTTAACCAAACAAAAACTAAATCAAGTGGGCTTCACTCATCCTTCCTAGCTGGTTAAAGCCAATCTGCCCATCTTACTCTTGGGTAAAGTTGAACTGTTCCATCATCTGAGACATTGCAATCAAAGTATCGGCTTTCTCCTTTATGTATCTATAACAGAAGTTTAATGTCCATTCTGGGCAGGCAGCAGAAACATCCAGTACAGGTAATCACTGACATATGACCTATGCATCTTATGACCGACTTATGTCCGCTACCACATCTCACAGGCAAACAACAGTTTTCACCATGCCAGCTCCTTATGCCGTGACTCATTCATCGGAAACTCAGTTTATTATCTGCAGTGACTACATTAAGTTACATTTGTCTTACGTGGAAAAAAAAAGGCAACTGATCTTGATGCAGAAATTAAGATGATCAAACATTATAAGCGAGGAAAGAAAGCGAATGTGATCGCATGTGACTTTAGGTTATCCCATCGTAACCGGTGTTCACCACACATGGTGTACTGCTACACTCTGGCTTTGAATCCGGTTAACCTCCGAAGCTTCTGTGTTTTGACTCACAATGTGACGCTTCATGCGAACTGCCACGAATAGGCAATGAAACCACACTGAACTCTTTCTATCAGTTAATGTTAATTACTAACAGGCTGAAATGTTAAAACAGAAAACATAGGAGCGCTCAGACTCCGCCAGTACGATTCCTCCTCTCACAGTTTACACAATGAACACTGGGAGAGGCTCACACTGATGACGTAACATAACACAGACAAAGAAAGGATTTGTGAAGCTGTTAAAGTTTCAGCATTTATGCAAGCAACAGTAATAATGAAACAAAATAATAAAATAAAAAAAAATTACAAAAAAAAAATGATAGAAAATATACACATTGTGCTAAGAATTATGATTAAAAAGGACATAGACAATATGACTTAAGGGACTAACTATACAGTACTATTCATACAGTTAGCTTTGAATACATGTACTGGTCTGTCTTGCGTCCAGTCCATCAGAAACTGCATTTCATTCTCCTCTAAGTATCAAAACTGGGCGGTTCAGTCTCATCCTTCCTC
>JANRMT010028174.1:109802702-109843743 GCA_026402145.1 Polypterus bichir lapradei | reverse complement strand
TCAGGGTGGCCCTGCCCCTCTTTCCTCCAAGAAGGGAAGCTTGGGTCTGCTCCTCTAAGCAGAGATGGTATTGAACCTTCTCCTTTCTCATCTGGGTACCAACAACTTTCCTGCATTTGAGTTGTTAACTTATCAGCCTTGTCTCCTGTTACTTCCAGTCCTACATGCCAACATTAAATGAGATCTCACAGTCCTTTAGGCTTTCCTCATTTATATACATCTGGTCATACATTACAGTTTAATTTATTTTGAAGTGTTTGTTTCTTAAAGTGTATATCTGTATGTGTCCACCACTGCAAGGCTGTGCCTCATTCAAGCATTGAAAAGATGGGAGAACCATCAAACAGATTGGGCCAAACCCTTGTGAGAAGACTCTGCACCATAAGTTACTGTGAAATCTTTGTGAATTTGTACAGCAAAAACCAGTCATGAGAGGGCAAAATCTAATTTTATCTGCCAAATCCTCCTTAAAGAGAAATCTCAGAAACATAAGACATTCCACACTGCTAGATGATAGCTTACATTAGAAACTGGCATGAAGCTAGCCCTCTTCCTTTTAGAATTAAATTGGCACCCACTACAAGCTACCACTGGTTTGATCAATTTATTTTAAGAAGAAATACAAGCTGTGATAAATAAAGACTATTTTTTCCTTTTCCTGTGAAGACTGAACTAAGAGCCGAGTGTACACTGTCTCTTCCACCAAACACACTTGGCCAAAGGGGAATGTTATGTCCAGATTAAAGTGCTTGTTTGGGTTAACACACATTCATCATATCGAACAACAATTTCCTGTTGCATTATATTTATCATTACAATTTTTGGGGTTCAGGGTACATGTGTCCTATTAAATGGTGCAAGGAATTGCCACAGCCTTGCAATAACTTGCACCATCACCCTACCACAACCCCAGAGAACACACATGTCAGTACAACAGTTTAGAGATTTCCAAAACAGAAGACATGTAGTTGTAGATTTAACTTGTGATCCCTCTAAGCACATTAACAAAAACACCTAACTGGATAGGACTGTATCTCATTAGCTGATACTGTTGCTCCACAGTTCTAGAGTAGTTCTAAGTGTTGTACACCAGGCCTGTAAAAACTACATGTTTCTGTGGGTTGTCCACTCAGATCTAAAGAACATGCGGCTTTGGTTTAACAGCACTCTTAAATGGCCCACTGTGAGAGCAGATACATACATACATGTGTGTCTTGTGTTGGACTGGCGACCTAAACAAGGTTCGTTTCCACCTTGAACTTAATGCTGTGAAGGTAGCCAAAAGGCGTGAGCATGATAAGTGGAATATAAAATTAAAGCATGGATGGAAACACAATGGATCACACTACAGCACTTAGGTCATAAAGGTCCGTCAACTCAAGAGTGATATATTTTGTATGACTAGTCAAGTGAAAAATTTGGTGAATGATGTTACACTTATATAACATGATGCCAATTCCCCAAACAAAGAGTTAGATAGTTTTCATTATACAGGTGGCCATTTTCTTTAAGCTTTATATAATTTTGTTACATTTTCATTCTTTTCACGTTTAAAAATGTTTTAATCAGCAGGTGAAGAAGGGCAGCATGCCATTACCCTACAGCACTTGGGCCCAGAGTATAGGTCTATGGTTGGAATTTATCAGGTGTGGCATTTGTTTGCCTTCTATCTCAGATGGGTTAAGCAAATACTACCTGGTTAACTGGTGTGATTAGAGTGCATTGACATGCACAGTGAATGGGAGTGTAATCATTTATTCTATGATAGAATAATCAACTACAAAACAAAGCATCTAGTCACAGCATAAGAACCAACACGCCTTTAAATAAAATTACTAATGGATGCAAGAAGCAGGGCTTGCTAACTTAAAGAGTTAAACAAGTAAAAAATAAATAAATAAATAACTAGATGAGAAGAGTCCTGTATATATGGCACACATAAAACCAACTGAAAGGCAAATAAACTTGTAGACTACATTGTAAAAACTGCTGAATATTAATCGTGAAATGTTATGCTGCAACTCTGTAATGCATCAGTAATGAGGCAACATCGGTGATAGTATGTGCAGTTCTGGTCACCATGTTATAAAAATGACACAGCAGCACTGCAGAGGACAGCAACCAAGATGACGTAATCCTCCCAAGATTAAAGGTTCAAAATTTTCAAAGGGATTGATAAAATGAATCCATTGAAATTCTTTTGACTAAATGATGAGTCATTTATTTGAGAACACTGGTGAAAATTAAGGAGAAGTGCATTTAAGATGGATGCAAGGAAGCATTTCTTCACATTAAGTGAAAATCTGGAACAAATTTAGCAAGTCATGTAGCTGAAACAAAAAATCCTCAAGCATTTCAAAAGTATTTTGGTTGGACTGTGGGACAACTTAACTATTAGCTAATCAAATTAACTTAATGGATTGAATGGTCTGTTCTCATCTGTAAAACGTTTCACATTCTAGTTTATTTATGGAAATAAGCCCTTTTTAAAACAGAGAGATTCATCCCAATTGCATAAGTGTTTGGAGTGAACTCTAAAAGCCACAACAGCTCCTGTAGAGTACCTCTGTCTTCGAAAAATACATTTTGTTCAACTAGGCCAACCCTGTCCATTAAGTGCACCGCAGCCATTAGTCATTCAGTTACAGAAGAGACACATAATTAGAGATGAATGTTGACACCCAAATTTAGCTTGAAAGTTTGTCTGAAGTGTATGAGGTTCTGGGAGGACTTCTATCCAGCACAGTACAGGAAGCATGCACTTCACCCTGACTTCACTGCATTTATTGGGGGGTGGGTGACAGATTACCACTTCTGACACTGCACATCCAGGTCTTAGAGTGGAAGATGACGCAAGACTCGGGGCTGATGCCTTTTGCAGTTTTCAAACAACAAGGATGCCCTTTGACCCCCTCCAACCAGTCTTCCGTTTTGGTCACAAACAAGTTTCCACTAAAATCTTTCACTGCCAGCCCTGTTTGCCACAGCTCTCCCTGGAGCTCTGCCGAACATGCCATGGGAAATTTGAAACCTGCTCCTGCCGGGCTGCTCTGAAGTCATTTTCTCATGAAACTTCTTCCCCTGTAACATTACTCCAAATACTACAAGTTTCATAGTGCAAAGAGGTGGACAAAAAAAAAAAAAAAAAAAAAAGAGGTGGTGGTGAGGAGCAATAAGAAGTACAGCCAGAATTAAATAGTTTACTTGAACAAATGTACAAGCTTTTGATTTCTCTTGGCACACAAGACAACTAAAGATGGTACTATATACATGTTTGCAATTAAAAGCCAACCATTTACTGCACCAGCTTAATCCAATTTTTCAGGTCACCGAGAGATTAATTTAATATTATTATAGTTAACTAAGTAATATTATTTAAAAAAAGCCTAACATAATTAAACAATTAATGGTAAAGAAAGGCAAAGAGAAGATCTTCAGTAATGTATTAACACAACCCCCCAGGTCAATGTGACTCCCAGCATTGTCAAGAGGATAAAATAAAGTGACTTGTGACAAGAGTAACAATGCAAAACAGAAATACTTATAAAAGAAGCTCTTCATAACATCATAGGGTTTTATATACTACATAAATTCTATACTTAGTGCAAGAAACAAAGATGAAAATGAGTGTGTGTTACAGCGGCACTCCCACTCCTGCTCCCCATAATGAACACTAATAAAAAGTAGGATACTTTACAGTTGTTTACGTACATTTCTACTTTCTCCATTTCTAATTCAAGGATTGAAATTTCAAGTTCATGTTTCTGACACACTTATTTGTGTGTACCGAATTTCTATGTAAAATGTGTCATTCATGCTGCTCTGCACTGAATTCACTTTTTCATTTGTACAGTTTTGCTGTCTGGGTTTGCACACAGACTTGTTACTGACACTGTAGTGCATCAGAAAAAGCTACACACCTTAAGAAATTACTTACTTAGACATTTGAAAAATCTCGCAATTTTGATTTTCAATAGCTAATCTCTTAATCTAAAGTATACGCCACTGTTTGATTAACACATTTTATGTAGATCAAAAGATACAGTGTACTCATTATTTAAAAAAATTAAGATAACAGAAAACTTGAATCAATCAAAATGCAGTTTCTAAGCAAATGCATATGCAATACATTGCAGCTCAAGTGAAAAAAAAAAAAAACAAAGGATATTTTGCAACACTGCCAAAAGTGAAAAATACTCCAAAAATCCAGATTCTGGCACCAAGACAATACTTAAACGCAAATAAGAGGATCACAACATCACGCAGATTTATACCACTTTATGCAAGAAGTTAAACAACCAGCAGCATCCATTGAAAAAAAAAGTATTCTCTGATGCCATATTAACAATGGTAACAGCAAATAAAAACATACCATCCCCTCCGCAAGATACTCTAACCTGGAAAGACACAGGAGGCCATGCTGGAGTAGGGTTTAATGCTCCCATGCTTGGCTCAGAACTCATCCAGTACAATTCAGACTGCAATGATTTTATTTCTTCACAGAAAAGTCAGGCAGAAAATGGGCGACAATCATGCTTTTCATAGCTTATCATCTTCACATGGCTGCAACTTCACAAAGACTGGCCAAAGCAATTAAGTGATCTAGTGTGCATACATTCACGGTATGTTTTAAAGTAACAGTTTTATATAAAAAAAAAATTATCTCAGAAAGTTACAAAAAAAAAAAACAAAACATCATATATTCTTTAAAGGAGATCCCAAGTAAGTCTTTGGTTTCAAATTACCTCAGATTTTTCCATGTGCTTGTGCCAGCTTTAAGTTGTTGACTGTCGTAATAATACCAAATCTACTGAATATCTCTTCCCAAATTCAAGGGAGCATACTAGATAGCATCACACAGAATTTATAGTCATTTTCAGTTTTGACATATTAAGACATGCATGTAAGAGCAGTGGCACAAAATGAAATTTGAAATAGAAAAATATAGGCACAATTTCTTAATGACAATGGGTCTTTTCTACAATATTCGTGTGACAAACCTGAGAAGCCAAACTGCAAGACAGCAAAAAAAAGGCAAGAAATAAAATGTCCACAAGCAATAAGAAAACTAATATCCTTTCAAAATCTGCTGACCATATGGTAAAACCAAAAGGTTGGAGGGCCTGGAGACAGTGATGGAAAGGGACAGAATGAAGAATGACGGCACCTCAGTAGTCCCCTGATTAAAGTCTGAAGAGCTTGCACTACACTCTACATAGCAAAGTTAAGCAAAGTATGTCAGACACAATACCATTACAGCCTCACAAGAATAAAATCTTGTATGCCTGCAGCAATTGGTGAGCACTCTTTACGAGTCTCTAAACACTTCTAGAGTGTGGCTCTACCTATCTATCTATAGATACAGTATATCTATACACACACACACATTTATAAACATATATAAACATATGCACACATATATATTATATATATATATATATATATATATATATATATATACACATATATACACACACACACACACACACATATATTATATATACACATACATATATACATACACACACACATACATGTAGATATAAATGTGTGTATACTGCATATAGTATGTATAAAACAGCAGGTTTGGGAATGTTTTATACATAATTATATAAAAATGTATTCAACAGTGTTTTGCAAAAGTTTCCCTTAAAGTTTTAAAAAGAAAAATAATATATTATTTTGGCAGGTATATTCAGCAAAACCAAAAATGTAAACCTGCTTCTTGTCCATGCATTCACAAACCAGCTCTCTGGTAACTCAGAATACCCTAATGGTGATGTAACTGCATTTTTATTAGTAATTGCCTTTACACCACTAAAGTCATCATCAAATTTTCAGAATAAAAAAAAAAAAAAAAATCAACCTGCTTAGGAATCTTTATGTGCACAACACATCTGATGATTAGAAAACATTCTGAGGAATACAGAGGTAAAGAGGTGAATAGAGACATTTAAGAAAAGGGTACAACACTGTACTGTAATGTTCGGATGTCCCATTGAGCCCTGTTTGAAGCTGCATCACACACACCAAAGAATTTGATAGGGAAGACACTTAGGGATGAGCCATCACCTTTAGAACTATATGAAGAGCTCTGAACATAACTGCCCTGTATGACATGTCATCAAACAAAAACGCTATTCTATCATTTTCAAACTTTCTTAATCCATTAATCCAGAAGTCTACTTAAGCAGCACTGGGCTCAAGACAAAGACCAGGGAGGGTATTAGCATATATCTATCACAAGACAGCCTAGCATAACGTCAGTTAAGAGCTACCAATTAGTCTAAAATGTGTGTTTGGGAATGTGTACGGATAATCAGAATAGACAGAGAAAGCCTGAAAAAGTTACAAGTTGAAAATGCAAACTTAAGACAGACAGTCAGCACTGGGACCAGGATCTGAATGCTGTGTCCTGGACCTGTGAGGCTACAGAGCTAACCTCTGTGTAGCATAAAAATATTATCTTAAGCTCTGGAAAAGAACTTGTAGTCAGATTAAATTAAGACTTTTTAGCACACACAAAGACACGCACCCGAAAAGCACAATTCCCTTCATTGAAGTCACGATTGTCATGATGTACGCGTATGCTACTCCAAAGAAAGTATTGGGCAATTTATTAGCATTGAAGTAAAAATACATGGAGCAAGGTACTTGGAAAATATTAAAAGGAATAATATTTCAGGCAGCTGAAAAAATGAAGGTAGGGAGAAATCTGATATTTCAGGACATTGATCTGTAGAGAGTCTCTGATAAAAAATATGAACAGCTTTGACTATCCACTCAAATCTCATCTTCATCCCAACTGAAAATCTTTACTATGATTTGAAAATGGCAGCCTGAAAGCACTTATCTTCAAAATTGTATAAACTAACCAAGAAGAATAAGTAAAAAACACTCCTGACCAGTGTCCAAACCTGATATTTACTCCAAAAAGCTTAACATTGCGACAATGGTAAAAGGGGGCTCACCCAAATATTCATGAAACCAAAAAAAGTTTCATGGTGTGATTAAAGCCCCAAAACTCTAAAACAGCAACGGTATACCATATAGCACAGATGGGGGAGCATGACATGATATTTGGTTTGACTTTACCCAGTTAAATGATGCCCTGGAGCCAGGCCTGTGATCAAGATCTGAATACCTTTACCTTTTTATAAATAAGTTTCTAAGGCAATAAAACTGTCACTAAACATATTCCGAAACATACCATGCATTATGTCCCTCTAAAAAGAAGCCCAAATGCAGGAAGCAGCCGTGTAGGGGCTGCCATTGCAATGCAGAGCACATACTAATGTTCAATCATACCAGGCTACTCTAGATTCACCAAGTGTCCTAGCATTTGAGATATGTGGACTGGGAGGAGACCTCTGTGCACAGAAAAAAAATCCCAATGGACACGGTGTGAATAAGGCCAGGAATCAAACCTGGACATCAGTGATAGCCAGCATGCCGCCCTTTATTATATAATAAATAAGCATATACAGAAAAAATCTAAATTGTGCATTTAAATACAGTACATATATTTATAACAGCATATATTTGATATACAGGGTATGTCATACATCTCTTCCCTCAGCGCCTACTGTAAGATTAAAGACTATATTCTGGGTTGTTCATGCTGGGGTTGTTTTAACTCCAAAAGGTGACCCAGTTCCACTACTCACAGGAATTTTTCCCCCTCATTTTTTTTTTTTTTTACCAAAACAATGTAACACTGTGCTTCCAGTTAAGGAAAAATGTCAAAAGTCAGTTTAATCACATAAAAAGAAATAAAATGACACTACATTTCTTATGCCAACTGTATGCATGCTGTAACCATGACCGATTAGTTCAGATGAACATTCATTTTCAAGGTATCATCTTGCTTGTGGTGAAGAGCTGAAACCCTTTTCCATGGAACCTGCTTTTATTATTGTGGCATACATTTCATTTCACCTTCACTGCCCCATGATGAAATGCTTACTTTTGGTTCCTCATCTCATCGAGTAGGGACGTTTAATTTTGGAACTTGAGAAAAACAGTCAAAAAATTAAACCAAAGAAGAACACAAGAGAGTTTGTGCTAGCAGCCTTCATGGCCACACCACACACACAGCCATCTATTTTACCATCTCAGTAAATAGTTTCACTACACTCTGTCCCTAGGGCCTGGCATCAAGCCATCATTCAAGCAAGCATTTCACATTCTGCTGATCTTGGCAGGCACGCCTGCTTTGTTATATCACACCTATATATGATGCAACATGAGCCAATCCAACATTCTGAATGCCAAAAACCAGGAACAAGGGGATTTTGCTACACT
Source organism: Polypterus bichir lapradei (assembly GCA_026402145.1). Lineage (NCBI taxonomy): Eukaryota > Metazoa > Chordata > Cladistia > Polypteriformes > Polypteridae > Polypterus > Polypterus bichir. The sequence goes on along the minus strand of JANRMT010028174.1, from coordinate 109,835,439 downwards.
CAAAGCATGTTTTTTTTTTTTTTAAACATGGTCAGATGTATGCTACTCGGTGCACTCTGTTTTCTTATTAACCAAAGACATTTGCTTTTGTTTCATTTGCTTAATTTACTATTTTATGTTCTTGTGACTTTTTTGGAGTTCTATTCATCCAAGCCACACGCTCACACAACAATTCTGTTGGAGGCTACCGTTACAACCCTTAAGGTATAATGTTCACATTAAGCCTTAGCATTACTGCCTGCTTCACAGAGGATCATGGCGCATACAGGTACACTGGCATTTTGCATTTAACAAAGATCTGATATACACAACACTGTTTTCGGGCTGGGTGGACATCTAATTCGAGCGTGCAGAAACCAAGTATGGTGTTGGAAAACAGACACATGGGAGACTGGTCATCTATATGAATGAGGTATGGTGTAAAATGGAGATTATTATTATTAAAGCTACAGTTTGTAATTCAGACATTGAAATTCTGCGTAAAGGAATTTGTCCACATTATTTTCCCAGGGAGAAGATACATCATCTTTATTAATGTTTATCTTACTCCCTGTGAAAATAGGGACTCAGCGACGGAAAAGATTCACTCTTTAACCAACACTTTAATGATGAGTCATTCCGACCCTGTAGCTATAATATGTGACTGCATCAGTTTATGTCTTGCTCCACTCAAGGATATAACAAGATGGACCTTCGCTAATCAACTGTTAAAAATGTCATTGAATTGTAAGCTTTGGGCAACTTTGGGCAGCCCTGAATACAACCTTAGTTTAATTCCCAGCTACAAGCCTGCTACTAGACGTCAACGTGTTACCACCAGGATATTGAGAAAGTAAAGCCCGACGGCTGAAATGGCTCTGAATGACTGCTTCTAAATGACAAACTAGGGAGAGATATGTGAGTCACATGGCGATGATATTGAGGGACTCTGTCATTGCATCACATATTATATCACTTAGAATAAAGTGAAAGATGTCTGGAAAGGACTGAGCATAATTACTTGACTCTCCCTTCTTGCATATTAGCCCTGGATTGGTAATGTGGACAAACCTAATGCCATGACTCAATTTAATTTTTTTAATATATTTTCCCTCCCACTGCAACCTTCTTTGAATGGCCAGCCCCCTTCCCCACTTCTACTACATCAACACCACCTACCACTTCAACTGGTCAGTGATGTCCACCTTTGACCATCATTATGGGTTGTCCACAACTGAAAATCAAGTAAGGAGACAACTGAGAAAACACACACACAGGAAAAGCTGTAGGACTAGATAGAGTCAGTCCTCGAGTTCTTAAAACCTGTGCTTACCAACTTTGTGGTGTCCTCTGTCACCTGTTCAGTTTATCCCTAAGGCTTCAGAAAGTGCCATTGCTGTGGAAAACATCATACATTGTTCCTCTTCCAAAGAAAGCAGGAGTCTCTTCACCCAATGACTACAGACCATTGGCACTTGCGTCTTACATCATGAAGACCTTTGAGAGGCTGGTCATGGACTATAGGAGTCTTCTTGTGGTAGACCACCTGAACCCACTGCAGTTTGCCTATCTGACAAAGACTGGAGTGGAGGATGCAATTATCTATCTGTTCCACAAGGCTTATCCTCACCTAGCAGCACTGAAAGGATTACATTGATTTCTCCAGTACCTTCAATACCATCCAGACATCCTTTTTAAGGGATAAACTCAGAGATATGCAGATGGATAAGCCTATGGTGTCCTGAATAATGAACTGTCAGGCAGACCACAGCTTGTGATACTCCAAAACCGTGTTTCTGATACGTATGTGAGCAACACTGGAGCACCACAAGTTACAGTCCTGCCTCATTTTCTCTTCACTCTGTACACATTCAACTATAAATAAAACACTAGGTCATGTCACTTACAGAAATTCTCCTATACAGAGTATAGGAGTCAGGTGTAAAACTTGAGAGAATTGTCTGCAACTTAACATCAGCAAAACCAAGGAACTGTTTATTGACTTTTGCAGCACCAAAGGGTCCCTATGTCCAGTCAAGATGAGTGAATATAGAGATGGTTCACTCCTACAAGTACTTGGTAGTCCACATCAGTGACAGGGTGACTGGTCATGGAACTATATAAGAAAGGACAGAGGAGGCTCTTTTTTTCTTGAAAGACAAAGCTTACGTTAATTTGGGTAGTACTAGGGTGTTGTACCGTGTTAGCCATTATGAATGTTGAGAAAAGCCAAGCAAAATGACACCTTTTATTGACTAACTAAAAAAATTACAATATGCAAGCTTTTGAGGCAACTCAGGGAAGGGGCCTAAGTTGCCTCGAAAGCTTGCATATTGTAATCTTTTTAGTTAGCCAATAAAAGGTGTCATTTTGCTTGGCTTTTCTCTTCAATTTGGGTAGTTAACATCCTTGACAACTAAAACACTGTTAAATACTCGTACTTCTTTCAAACACTGATTTCAGTGTGTAAAATTGTATACCGTGGTGTATTCTTCAATGAGTTGGTGCCCCTTAGACAAGCAGGGTGATGATCAGACTGTGCAGAGTACACTTAAGCTTGTCGAATTCATCGCCATTTAGGACAAACGTACCCACACATACCTGCTCATCACTCTCACGAATTCTGGCCATGTTTAGGTTACTATAAACTTAGATGATTATTAGATTTACTTTTGTTTCTTTTAAAATAGAACAATCAAAGGAATAATAAAACTGATGATGAGTAAAAGCTACAAGTTGCTAAAAAGCAGTTTCACCATGCAAATCAAAAATGAGACCTAGGGCTGTTTAGATTGGCTTATTAGAAGGTTCGAGTATTCTCTGAGTAGCACTACATCGATGGACGGTTTGTGGCTTATGTCCAGTACTACCTGGATAGCTCTCCACAAACCTCAGGTGGATAACTGGGTTAGAAAAATCAACAAAAGCCTTTTCTGACCCAAACTAAAACAGTTGCCTAGATTCCAGACAGACATTCTATATTCAAAAACCAAGTTCCAAAATTTAACTTATACTTCTGCTAAGAATGGATCACCCAAAAAGCACCGTCTAGTTCTTCTTTTCTGACATAACACATTTAAAAAGCTTACTTAAAAGTATATTGAATGAATACAGGATCAGTAGACAAAGAGACAATACAATACACTGACAACTTCTCAGTCACATACTGTACCATTTTATGTTTGGTAATCTGAAGAGTGAAATTTATAAAAGACTTCACATGTTGCAATAAAATATTTCAGAAACATTTAAAACTAAATTGGATGTCTGCTGTATTTACTTTATCCCTTACTGATTCTTAATCACCTGGGTAACAATTTACTTCAATTTTTGTTAATAACCATGTCTTTAAGTTCCTAGGGCTGAATTTCACCATCTTCCTTAAAGCAATTCATCCATCATGCTGTGCACATCCCCCCAAATCTTTTCCAAGTATCAGTCCTTGGTAATCCAACAATAATGTAATCCTAAAACAAACAATTAATAAATCATGACCTCTAGATTCTCATTAGAAACACAAACTATTTTGAAGCAGCAATGTTCATAGCAACGTTGCTTGTAAGCTGTTAAGACGTCTGCCAGCTAAAGGGTCAGTGTGGCCTCTTGCACAGCAGAATTTTTTGTTTCTGAAATGTCAAGCTGAAAAAGAAGAAACAAAATGGGATTCCCAGCTCGCCTACTATGCATTTTTCAGCTATAAACACTGTCTTTTAGTGTGCCAGTCCTGCCTAATTTTGTTCCAGCCAGGAGGTTGTGCATGGCCCCATGTGTACTAGTGATATTCCATATTTACAGTTTCCAATTTCTACTAGTCCCAGATAGGTTCCAAGATGGGTGGAGCGGCAGTAGAGGCTATCATTCAACTTGCAGATTTGCTGACAGCACCAGGGAGCTCAAATAAAGAACATATAATGATGCATTTGCACTGAAGGTGAATAATGAGAGTAACTAAACAAACATGGAGATAACAAAGGAATTGATGAGCCAGAAACAAGTGAGATCATTTAATTATTAATTCAGCTAACAGACCTACAAGGATGTGCAGCTTACGGAGCTGTTCATCATCTGTCCCATAGGTCTAATTAGGAGAACAAGTTGTAAAATAAAATAAAATTAAAATAAAAAACTGATGTGCTGCTTCTCTTTTATTTACAGCAGCATGTACCAGAACACAGTCAGAGTTGCCGACATAAATAGTGAAGTGGCCAGTATAGATCATGACTAACAGAACTTCACCAAAAGCAAAACGGATCATGAGGCTGTACAGAACTGTGGGCAGCTCAGCCCCCGCTATTGTCTCATGATGCTCCTGAGTGGGTCTCCTGACCAGCAATGTACTGTAGATAGGGAGATAGATAGATAATAGAAAGAAGGTGAGGGGAGGTTGGGAGCATGCACGGATACAGCGCGTTGCTGCACCCACCAAATGACGAACCACCCTCAGGATCCCAAATTTAGTGCAGTTGTGCAACGGATGACACCTCAGCACCACACTAGATTGAATGGAATAGAACAGTGTGAGGTTTTTTTTTTTTTACAATGGCTGGAATTTACAAAAATTGTAGCAGCAGTCACACACAGCACAGACTAAACATAAAGTGTGAACAATAACTCATTACACTTCAAGAGACAAGAACAGCCCCAACAATAAGGGAATGCATTACTGAATGTAATAACCATCAGCAGAAATGAACTCATTTACTGTTCTTTGCAACAGCTCACTTGGTTCAGTTTGTTCCTGAAGGTGCTCCTCTGGTTAACCTGAGCAGTATGTAAACGGTGAGGGTTATAACCCAGGATAGCCAGTGTTTTATTATTAAGTGTCCTTCTCTCAACTACTGCCTTCAAAGACTGGAAACTCTGTCCAAGGACACACCCAGAATTCTTCATCAGTTTATTGAGTTTGTTGGCCTCACCGGCAATAATGTCTTTGAAACAACAAACTGCTGCATAAAACAAGACACTGACTGAAAACAACTGTAACAGAGGCCTCCATATTCAATATAGCCTGTGTCTCCTCCAAAATATAGGGCCATTCTGACCCTTCTAGTATAGAACCCCGGGGTTGAAAATCCTTTCCAGCCAATTTCCATATGCAACCCCAGGTACTTACAGGTTCTCACCACCTCTACAGTCTTTTCACCAACAATTATTGTATTTACATGCACACACACAGGTAAACAGGTAAATACCCCAGTTATGGCTGAAACTTGGTTTCTTAATAATCCTATGTGAGGGACAGCCAACATACTTATCCAGCAGGGATGCCCATGGGTGGGAGGATGGGGGAGACAACTTACATAGGACTTTGTCTGCCCCAGGACACTAGATGGCAGCAAGCCCAGGCTCAAATCCCAACCTGGGTGTCCGCAGGGCATGTCGGGTATTGTAGTCCTAAAGGAACAGTCCTGTTATGTCCCGTGGGATCTGCCAGGGGGACCTGTAGGATTGGGGAGTCCCTACATCGTGGGATTTCCACCTCACCTGAAAGTGCTCAAAGACCACATGTGCTGAAGATCAGAAGCACTTACAGAGTGGCTAAAATAAAAGGAGCTGCCCGCCTCACACCGGAAAGCCAGAGTCGGGAGGAGGTAGACAAAGCTTGAGGGAAGGTGTGGAGGAGGAAGAGACATGACAGAGTATTGCTTTATTGTGCTGTTTTTTGTGCTTGTGCATACTTGTGGCTGTGGTGGGAAACACTTGGGTAAAAGTTTGCCACAATAGAGACTCTTTGGCTTTTATCTTATGTCTTGAGCCTATTTGTGTTGGGTGTTTAGGGAACTGGAGCACCTCCCACTGTCCACACCACATTTACATGCACAAGTAATCTTCTGGAGTACTCCTTTGGCAAAACCTTGAGAGTTAAACATCATCATCGTCCGCTGTGAATATGTAAATGAGCACAAGTTCTGTGCTAATTTTCTTATGTTTTATAAATACAGTATGTTTAGCGAAATTGATGCTTTAATAGGTTTCTGTTCCTAGACTGTATGCAGGTACGTGTGCTTCTTGCCTTACACACAGCACTGATTCAATAATAATATAACAACAATGCATGTATTTTTACTTCAATAACACGTGTTAGGTTGCGAGTTACTATAATAAATAATCCGACTAAATAACGCACATCACTTTTAATGTGTTACCCTACAACTTTCACAGGTTTAGCACCATACATTCAGCTCATCAACATAAATTTAGCAATTTCTCAAATGTTGAGACAGACTATTTCAGCCAGAAGAAGGAATGATGCGATGGCTTATAAATTTGCCTCTAGAAATGTATTTTATTGACACTTCTACCCGTGGCTGCTGAAAGGGCAAAAACACGTGCAGGCTGACAAAAGTGCAGCAGACATGCAAAGACTACAAAATCCTTAACAGTAACCTGGTTAAGGGTGTACATGGCACATAATCAGATTATTCACAGAGAAATCTACCTCTGTTAACCAGGTTTCTCAGAGGTCAATAACCTGATATCTGGAATTGGAATACAGTAATCCCTCCTCGGTCGCAGGGGTTGCGTTCCAGAACCCCCCGCGATAGGTGAAAATCCGCGAAGTAGAAACCATATGTTTGTATGGTTATTTTTATATATTTTAAGCCCTTATAAACTCTCCCACATGGTTTATAAATATTCCCCGCACAGTTATACAGCATAAACCCTTTGTATTCTCTTAGATATTAGGTAATATTCATCGAAATTATGTATGTAAACACACTGTTTATATACATTAAAACCTAAATATTATTTTAAAGATATCAAGCGTCTCCGATATCACATATGTTACAGACATTACGACAGACAGGCCACTAGCAATAAATACGTACAATTCAAGAAAAATTGTATACAGTAAATGTGTGTACAGTGACACTAAACGTACGTACATGTACTAAGTACTGTACATAGAAAATTAATTATGGTTACTCACCAACAATGACACAACGACTTGTCCGATAATGATGAGTTTAATTTTACTGCACAACAAAGGAGAGCGTTACAGCCCTTCTAAAGGAGCCTCTTCAGGTGACTGTGTAGCACCGCCGTTGTTCTTCTTCCAGCAGTCTTCAATCCAAATCTCTAAAGCAGATTCCATCCGGAATAAAGCCTTATTACGTTCACTTACAACTCGTTTTGCGCCCTGGTTAAAAGGACACTGCGGCCATAGATCTTATATTCTTTTCCTCCTTTTTAAATAAAAAGAATCGTGGACTCATTGATGCCGTAATGGCGTCCTACAGCGGTGTAGCTTTTCCCTTCCTTCAACATATCCAAAACTTTTACCTTTTCGGCAATTGTTAACATCTTCCATTGGCGCTTGGGCACGGCCCCTGAAGCAGTAGCAGGAGCAGATCGTTTTGGAGCCATAATGAAGGGCTTGACTACGCACAAACATAAACACAAAAGAGCACAAAAGTTAACTCTTTACACAGCGAAACACGTTGATGCTAAATGAGCGAGACGAGACTTCCTGGTTAACGCAGCGGAATCGAATTCGGCGCTCCGTCGCTGAGCCAATCAGCACACAGGAACTTAACTGCATGCTCTGACTGGTTAGCTTCTCAGTCATCCGCCAATAGCGTCCCTTATATGAAATCAACTGGGCAAACCAACTGAGGAAGCATGTACTGGAAGTAAAACGACCCATTGTCCGCAGAACCCGCGAAGCAGCGAAAAATCCGCGTTATATATTTAAAAATGCTTACATATAAAATCCGTGATAGAGTGAAGCCGCGAAAGTCGAAGCGCGATATAGCGAGGGATTACTGTAACAGTTTATATGGTATTTTAGAAATCAGGTTTCTGTGAATAATTCAGGAAGCACATGTAGATTTGGATCTCCTGAAGTCCACCACCACCTCCTTTGTCTTGCCAATACTGAGCTATAGCTTGTTCTGTTTGCACAACTCAACAAAATCCTCCACTATTTCTCCTATCCTCTGTTAATTCACCCCACTATTGCTCAACAATCTTATAGGATTTCTGAAGCTCACATGACTTATTGTTGTCCCCAAAAGTTAAAGTATACAGCATAAACAGTGAGTGCCCCATGTTGCCAAAATTGTATCGGACACACAGCTCTTTAATTATACAAACTGTGATCCTGCAGTCCAGCAGTCCATTATCAAGATAATATGGATGCAGTTATTTGCACTGACCATAGTTTCTTCTCCAACAACAGGCTCTATGGATAAAGAATCAAAATGCATGCTCCTCACTGTGCTTTCTGGCTTGTTCAGGTAGTAGCCAGCTCTTCTGAACAGACAGATTACAGGATCTTCTGCTCCAATTTAAGCCAGGCAGCCCAACTATGAGGTGAGCCAAGACTAGACTTTCTATGTACTTCATGATACTGTATGTGGCACCTGAGCCACTAATCAATAGTTATTTAAAACTCCTCAGGATCAGGACCATGGTGAATGCTTTTCACACCACTGAAACCTGTTCTAGGCTCTAGCTCTTGTTCTAACTATGCTGTAGAACAACTGGGCTCTTAAGGTTGGGGAAGGCAGATTCTCCTCATAGTTTGCATGTTCCCCCATGTCTGCATGGGTTTTCTTCCAGGTATTCAGATTTCATCTCAAATTCCAAAGAATTGTGCATTTGGTTAATTATTGACTCTAAATAATACAACTGTGCTGGAGTATACCCTGTAGGAGACTGGTATTCCAACCTGAACCCACAGCTATGTGAAAAAGCTCCAATCCCCACAATTTAAAAAAGAAAACAGAAGGCTGTGAAAATTAAAAGATGAAACTATGGTTTGTTCATAAGTTATGGTGGATAAAAGTGTCTGCTAAATAAAAGTGAAGAACCAAAAAAAAAATGAAATTCAATCTGAAAGAAACAGACCCTAGAGCAAGAAGTAGACTTCTAGTAAAGTTTCTGGTGTAGCAGGAAAGACACAATGAACAATGGCAGTAACCAAACATTAATTAATTGATTCAACCCAGGAGGCAAGCAGGATTAGTTGTTTTTATCTGTTAGTGGTTTATTATTTAGACTGGCACGAGCCACATGAAAAGCTCCGAGTGTTGGCAGATCATCCTGGCTCTGTCAGATTATGTGTATGCAAGGCTGACTTATTTGTATGTGTTTATGGGAGCAGGCGTGGTTCACTTGTATGTGTTTGCACAAGTAAGACTAACCTTTGCATTAAATGTATTTTTCCCTGCATCTTTGGCTCACAGTCTACAGCAAAGCTTTCTCTTTGACCTGTAGTAGAGGAGGCATTTTCTTGCATTTGTAAACAGTAGAGAAAGAGGTTCAAGTGACTTTTGCTTGTTTTGTGCTCAGGCCTAAGGCTGCGACCTGTCAATTCAAAGTGTCAATAGGTCGTTCTCACATGGCACATAGAAACCCGATATCAAGCCAGTACTGAATATGGAGCCTTGTGCTGGCAAGTTGAACAACTTAGCCCCCTGGGCGGCACCTTAGAGGAGACGAAAAAGAGACTACAGGAAACTTGGGGACAAATGAGCCTACAAATATCAAGTGAAGCTGCCACTCTGCACATGCCACACATCCAAACATGGCAAATCGAAAAGTGCCTCTGAAAACCCCGCCACCTCGCACGCAGCAGCTTTTCCGGCACACCTGAATGCTATTTGACAGCTGGCAGCTCTCATACAAGAAATCCCAGCAGTTACATTGCAGAAGCGATTAACCTATCACTCATGTTTGCCAGCACTCGTTATAATAAAATTAAAAAAGCCAAGCCTCCCGAAAGCCAAGCCAGGCTAATTTGTAACCTTGCTGATTAAATTTGTGCCAAATTCCATAGTGTTATAGAGCCATGTGGTTTCTTTGAAAATAAGTCATTACTGCCCAATGGTATTCTTTGAGACCTGATAGAAGTAAGCAAAAACAAAACCGCATTGGGATTGCTACTCTGAAGAGGGCACATCTGCACTACAGGAAGATTGTTCACTTTTTTTTTTTTTTTAAAAAGTACTTTGAGACCAACAAATGGTTAGCTTTTTTTTTGTTTTGTTATATTTGGCCAAACACAGAACCATATGCCACAAAAATATATGAGGAAACAGTCCAGGAGTTGATGAGACGATTAAGAACGGAGGAAAAAAAAATATATATATCAAACTGCAGTCTGAAGCATTTGGGAGATGGTGGAAATGGGGTGCACACCAATCTCTTGTGTCTCCTCTTTTGAACAGCGGGATTAATTAAAAAAAGAAAGACTGCAAGTAAAGAATTTTCAGTGCTGTTTGTTTATTTCAAATAAATTCCACTGACTGAGGCTACCAAAGGCTGCTGCCACACAGGCATTGTTTCCTCCCTTGGTATGTCGACCATGAGACAACATTCCTAAACATCGTGGACACAAGCTGCCACAGCTTAAGTACAAAGCAATATGTCAGGAGACGCCTTCAGGCATCGGATTATAGTCTGCCTCAGCTCAGAGTTCTTTTGCACCTGCAAGACACAGCTGCTCCGAGAGAGTGGCTTTTCTGCTGCATTGTATACACACCAAGCTGTGACATCTTCAGCACCTCACATGTCACAGAGTATTAGCACAGTATGGAAACAATTTAAAAAAAAAAGAGTTTTGTTGTTGTTGATAAGAATACCAGTCCTGCCATCTATTTATGAAGCCACTTTCCCTTTGTAGAGAGTGGCAAGGAGCAGGAGTCAATTCTGGCAAAAAAAAAAAAAATGGGGTACAACACAGAGAACATCTCTTAACGTTCACATTAGCAGGCAGAGGTGACTCAAATCCAATTTTTTTATTAATGTGTCACAAGCGTGATGTTTTCAGGGCTGTGCGGACAAAGAAATCCAATCTTTTCAATCAGACTTGAGGCACTTTCATTTGTGGTCCTAAATCAGATACATAACCCATTTGTGGCCATATGACAAGAATGAGAACAGTCAGATAGGAATTCATGTCTTTTTCGCCTATCAGCCAGCACCGGCAGGGCAGTAAAACAACAATGGAGGAGAGCTATGGCCATGACAATAGTTACGGTCCCAACTATACTGGCTCCTTGCTCGTACCCACACATCTCTTGAAGCAGTAGTGCCAGCAAAAGCTGTGAAAACAAAAAAAAGTGAGCCATCTGACTTTTTTTTTTGCCTTCTTGACCTAATCGTATACAGCAGACAAACTATTTGCCGTCATCCAGAGCAAAACACGACACATACACTAGCTACAAGCATGTTTATTTTGTTGGCTTTAATACCATGAATGCGTCACCTCTCATGCACAAACGTATCAATGTGCACGTGTGTGCCATTTCAGGGGGAGAGGGATGCGTTCACATTATAGTTAGACACTGTTCACTTGTAGCTATGAATGAGAACTGTCAAGATAGGCAGATCTGCTCAGAGCAAAAAAATTGGAATCTAGAAATGAGGCTTGTAATGTGAACGCCGTCTAGATGGAGCAGTAGAACGCTGCATAATGTCAGTCCACCTTGCAGAACCTACTGGTGAGGAAGGCAGGCTCTATTGCAGGCACAGAGCTGGACAGTTTGACATCCATGGCAGAGCGACGGGCACTAAGCAGGCTCCTGTCAATCATGAAGAATCAACTGAACAGTATCATCTCCAGACAGAGGAGCAGCTTCAGCGACAGACTGCTGTCACTGTCCTGCTCACTGACAAACTGAGGAGATCGTTCCTCCCCCACACTATGCGACTCTTCAATTCCTCCCTTAAACGTTAACATTATACAAAGTTATTGTCTGTTTTACCTGCATTTTTATCACTCTTTAATTTAATATTGTTTTTTATCAGTATGCTGCTGCTGGAGTATGTGAATTAAAAAGTATCTGTCTACCTACCTACCTCAAGGTCACTGTTGTTCACAGACTGACAATGGTGCGGTTGTTTGTAATAAGTTCAAGAGAGACAGACCGACAGACTGATAAGCCCACTCCAAATACATCACATCCAAAAAACACAATAAGTACACTCAACTTTATCTCCAGCTTTCCTTGGTTGCCTTTGTTATTTTTAGGACTGCAACAAGTGCCATTAAATTAGTCTTTTAAAAAACAAAAAACAGTTGTTACATTGTTGTTTGTAATTATTACAGTTCCATAATGCTGCACTGCTGATGTGCATTCCACATACTATTATTGCTATCCTTTCTACAGTAGAAAAATCAAAAAATTATAACACAACAACTTTAACAAGAAGTAAATATTCAAGGTAGGGTGATTAACAAACATGTCTGCAAGGTCTTCGCTGTTGGGCAGAAACCTGAGCCTGGTCAACAGGCTAATAGCGGCATCCTTTAAGTTACAAAGTAGAACAAGACACCAATAAAAGGAACAAATGCACTTAAAGGGTTAAGAGTTGCATATTTTAACTAATTCAACTGGCACTCTAATACTACTGGATATGTGATGTGACCGTAAACAATCTTCTTTGCCTAAAATTAAACCCAAGATGCTAAAGGTATTATAAAAAAAAAAAAGATTAAATTTTAAAAAAAAAATAAAAGCACATGGGGAGGGTCAGACAAAGTATACACTGCCTTTTGGTTAAGCAGCTCACAACCACACACCCAGCTCTTAAAGTGGCACCCATCACTCCTTTGAAACTCTCAAATGTCCCCATCTACTCGATCTAAACCTCTTCCTCCTACCTTCGCCCAAATCTCCTACTGGGCACATTCTGAAGTACTTGTAGACCTTTGTCATTTGGCACAATTTTCTACTTGGGTTACTTCAAGTCCAAACCATGAAATCACTTGTAGGGTTGAAGTATGGACTGCAAGGCAACCCTGCAGTACAACAAATGGTGCCGCATATGGCCTTGGAAGGACATCCACTGCCTGGCTTTAAGGGACCATAGCAGGGGGTCGCCCTTCCTGACTGTAGAGGTCTTGTGGAAAACAGAAAGCTTTTAAAGAACTGTGTCTCAAAGGCCCAATCGATGCAAACAACACAGACACTCTTCTAGATTAGTGAAGCCCCTATGTGTTTGACATTCGTCTCTCACCACGTCTTCCTAAATGTATCCTTCATGGGGCAACCCAATCCACCCCCATTAACTGCTTTTTTGCCCCAAGGCCTTGCTTTAAGATAGCTTTGCCCTTTCAAATATAATGGTCAGTCCATTTTCTGTGCCTACTTTTTTATATTTGTACAACTCTGAACAAAAGATGAAAAAACCAGGAGTGAATCTCTTTATACTCTTCACTCACTTAATCCAACATGTCGTATCACTATAAAGTCGTATAATCAATAGACAAACGTTGATTCTTCCACTAACACTTTCAAACACCAGAAACCGTTCCTCATACTCTGTCAGTCGTCAAATATATCAAAAACAATCTTTATTAATTTAACATAATCTGTTCTATTCATTTCATCTCAAACCGTTTCTAATATTTAGATGGCAGCAACTGACTCACTTGTAGGCACAACTTTCAGTACACGTGCTGACAATGCCAGGTTACCTCCACAAGTCATTTTCAATACGTCTGTCCATTGATGAACTTTTATTTGGTATTTCACCTCTTTGTTTGCAAAAGCAGTTTCGGACTCATAATTTAGTTCAGTCTGATTCAGCTAGCTCAATTCCTCTGGCATATGACACTTGCCAAGTTACACATTACAAATCACACGCACTAAACTGGAGGCAGCAGATCTCACTGGCAGGGTGTAAACAGTGGGGTCATTCATGCAGTGTTAGTCAGGCAGTGACAGATCAACACCACAGATAATGCAAAACTGACATTGGAGAGGTGATGCCAAGCTCCATTTAGTAAAAAAAAAAAAAAAAAAAAAAGTTGTCAGAGCAGACAGCTTTCAATACTGCGTGACTGTGGTGACACTATCAATGTCTTGTCACCTGTTCAGCATCTTGCATCTAATCTGCAAGGTCTTGTGGTGGATGTTTAGTTCTGGAGATGAGTGGAGAGTACTGTGACACCCCGTGTAGTGCCAAGGTTGGCACCAGACTACACTCAGGGTGTCATATAGTTCGAGCCTGAAATGTCAGGCAGGGAGACATGGTCAGAAAAAGATTTATGAGAAAAATAATGGGTTTTATTTACAGGTGCACAAATCACGAAAGCAAAGTCCCAAAAATAGTGAATAATATTTACAGTGATTAGTGCCAGTCTCAAAATGAAAAATCAAAGACAAAAACAAACGTATATACACAAAAACTATAGTCCTCCTAGGTGGATTACCACAAGTGCCTGTGCATACACGTATATTATATAAAATACATGCTTGTACATATACATGGTGATCTGCATTATTTTGTTGTACCGTATTGTATATTCTACTGTTGCTATACTGTTAAAAGCTTCTGCACCAGTCCTGGACTAAGTAGTTGTTATTGTACTATAAGCTATAATGACAATAAATGAACCAACTTAATAATATATCATAGCTTTGGGGTATGAAAGATAATCAGAGTAAACTCACACAGACACAGGCATAACTCTAAAGGAATCAATGACCTAACTGATCCCTGCAACCTGAGCTGTGAGACAACAACAATGACCACTCCACATTGGGGCATATATTGCATACATAACATTTGCAAACCAACCGAATCTAATGCTGGGTCGCAGTGAGGCAGAGTATCATTGAACACAAGGCAGGAAATAACCCTGGACGGGGCACCAGTCCACCAAAGGGCATTCTAGCTGTAAAACAACATTCATACTCGTGACACTTTGAATTTTTCTCTGAGCATTCTGGTCTTCCTCACAAAGCAATTTTAGACACAGACAGAATGTGAAAACAGAATGCTGGATAAACAAAGCACCAACCACTGTGCCATCTTGCCACCCTACACTGACATAAATACCTATGCATACTGACCAGTGAACGTTTTCATGTTTGGTTTAAGGCCAGTTCGCCAGAATGAGCACTAAAGCATTTTCCTATGTGATTATTATCAGGGTGACGCTACCTGCACCATTTATTGTGGACGACTGTGTTTTGCTGAGAGAACATACTTTCCTACCCTACATATTAAAACAGACTTACAACTCTTCCGATGACCAAATGAGTGTCAACAGGTGTTGGATCATAAAGTCCCAGAACTGTACTTCCGTTTCTCACTTGTGCTTTTCACCGCTCTGTCTGAGCCACACGTCAACAAAGCCAGCATGCTGCAAAGCTTCATCAATTCACTGTAAGGACTCAAAAAGGGCAGGTTTCAAAAATTGAGAAAAATACACAAGGAAAAGGCAAAACGCTGCTTACTGTAAATGCCAGTGTTACCACCCCGTTGATCATGCGCATTATAAACTGGGATAAGGAGTTGTCGATGTCTGCTTTCTTAAAAGACTTTGGACACTGATGGAAAACACACTGAGCATGGCTGTTCAAGGTGAGGTCAAATTTACACTCAGGTCTGAGCCAACGTCAAGCTGAATTATTTGGCCGCTCTGCTCTAATGGATAACTCATGGAGGCAAAGCAAAGAGGACAGTGTTCTCATAATAGACAGGGATCCATTTGCTGCAGTGCTTTTGAATCAATAAATGTAGTTTTTGGAAACAGGCACACCTTTGCACTACACATGAGGAAGACAAAAAAAGGCAGTGCCTTTGAACCTAAAAAACACAGACACGCTGGATTTTATCCAATAACCTTATTACAAATAAAAAAAAAAAAGCCATAAAGCTAAATAAAAAGTAATTTTATCATGTAGCTTATGACTCACCACTTGTGGCTTGCTCTTGTGAGGAAGAGGGCTTAGATCTTCGCTGGGCTTGCGTGGCATCTTTGGTACTCCAGTGGTTGGGGTCACTGGTGTGGATTTTGAGGTATCAAGCATGGTAGGAACCTGCACGTCACCAACATTCAATGCCAACATGTACTTCTTGGACTCCTCCTCCAGAGATGGAGACTGAACTATATGAAAAGGTTTTTGCGATACCCTGGAGGGCTCGGGCACAGTGATGCTAACTGGGTGACTCTGTGGAACAGGCACCTCAGAGGAGGCAATGGGTATGAAAGTGGCTGGCTCACTGGTGTGCCGGACATGTTTTGCTGTTGGTCTACCTTTGGTCAGAGACAGAGTTGGTTGCTCCAAGACTTGCTGCAGTTTGCCACTCTCCTGGTGCGAGACACGATTAGTACGCTTTTTAGAGCTTCGCCGGACCACACGAGGGGATAGGACTTCCACCAGTTTAGGGTCAAAGGCAAATTCAGGATTCAATTCAGGAGTTTCCAATTCCAAGTGAGAGGGCAGTAGATGCTCAGACCTTGAACGTGACTTACCATCCGTCTTGCCCAGTTCCTGCAACTCTCGCACCTCGTCCCTCTGCTCAGACAGAATGGGCTCACTGCTGGAGGGAGGGATGGCCTGGTCCATTTCGTTAATGGGCTCACTTAAGCTTTGAAATCCAGCTGTGGCGGACTCCCCCCGGCGGCTGGGATCACTGAATGACTTCTTCTTTACCATCTTGCCATTTCCTTTCTCATCATTGAGCTTGTCCATGGCACCAGGCTCCCTCACAATACTTTGAATCACCATATTGTAGTCCTTAAGGCAGTCGCTGCAGACGGACAGGTCGCTGGCTGCACTCCCTGTGAACTCCGAAAGGTCTGTAGCAGACAGTTCTGGCATGCCATTCTTGGTGTTCAAAGAGCCAAGCAGGTTGCTGTCGACTGAGAAATTCTTGGTGTCTTCTGGGATGGAGCACCTTCTATGGGGCATGGGGTCACTGAGGGACCGGTAGGCTTCCCCACTGGACTCACCATTGCTGCCATTGCTGGAATCAGAACTGTTGTTGCCAGCTGAAGAAAACTTTCTTCTCCGCCGAATAGCACTTGGTGTTGACGGGGCCTCCAGGGGCCCATGCCTTGTGTTTTGACCATAGGAAACATCTCCACATATCGTTACACTTTCAGACTTGGTCTTGACCACCGGTGCTGAGGAAGGAAGCACTCTTGTTGGCATAAGAGCAGGCCGACCCTCACTTTGTAAGTCATTATTAGCTTGTTTCCACACGGTAAGTGGTTGGGGCAGCAGGTCCTTCGTCAAAGGCCCACAAAAAGGTCCCATCTCTGGCTCAGTCACAATCCCTTCATCTGTCAGACTGGAGTCATGTCCAGACAGCTCATCCACAGACCTCCTGCTATACACATTCTCTTCAGAATCCCCATTTCTCAAACCCTTCTCACTTTCTGTTCTTTCTGTCAAATCTGTGTCACTCATCACCTGTGTCAGGTGCACCTCCGCAGTTTCCCCATTGCGTCGGAAACACTCATCTTCCCTGCTTTCCACTCCAAAATTGCCTTCATCCTGCACCCCTATTTGACTGATGTCTTTGAATACTTGCCTCGCCTCTTGGACATATTGGTCCTGCAGAGGATAAGGAAGGTCATCATATACCAGACCATCTTCGCCATCCCTGTCTGAAACAGTGGCATCACTGTCCTCTGTGCTGGCCAGCATAAGCTCTGAAGTGCTAACCTTCATCACACTGCCTCCCGTCAGTCTCCGTCCTGCTGGCTTATCCGAATAGGTGAAAGACTTTGTTC
This sequence comes from Polypterus bichir lapradei, assembly GCA_026402145.1. Lineage (NCBI taxonomy): Eukaryota > Metazoa > Chordata > Cladistia > Polypteriformes > Polypteridae > Polypterus > Polypterus bichir. The sequence goes on along the minus strand of JANRMT010028174.1, from coordinate 109,817,975 downwards.
GTCTTAACGTGGCTGTCAGCTCCTTAAGGGAGGGACGGTTCTGAGGAGAAGTGCAACCTGGACTTCTCAGTCCCCCCCTTGTCCGGTAAGCAGGCATATGATTCACAGGGTGGTGGTATGTGCTGGAATAGTGTACACTGCCCTCTCCATGGGCACCAGCTCCAGCCTCCTTCTTTTTCACCCTGAGCTCAGACAGATCACTTTTAAGGAAGCTAAGTAGTGTCAAGGTCTCGGAGGCGATATCAGGATTCGATGCAGACATCATATGTCTGGACTTTGCAGAAAAACGGGAACCTTCCGAAGACATTTCCGACTTGGTTTTCACCCCCAGTGGCATTTTTGTCCGCACTCGCACTTGGGGTCGGTAGTAGCCATCGGCATGGCTGAAACTGGGGGACCTGAACATGGTGAAGTTGCCATGAAAGCTCTTGCTGAGCACGGAGGACGAGGAAAGCACCTGCTCCTCTTCTTTAAGCGTTTCTGTGCTGGAGTAGCGGCTGCTGCTCCGGGAACCCATTGGGCTGGACAGAAAGGGAGGAATGCTGACTTTTGACACGCGGGAAACCCCAGGGATGGGGGAGCCTCGGGACGATCCCAGAAGTGACCCCGAGGGGCTAAGCCTGCTCTCAGAAAGTCCTCGGTAATGTCCTGCTGTCAGCGGGGTGGGAAAGGTGCAAGGCCTTTTGTCTTTAGTCAGTGTGCCCGTGGAGCAGGCCAGTTCAGATGCCCGCATCACCTTACACCGGGATAGCTGCCCTTCCCCATCTTGGGCCGCTGTACAGTCCAAGTCAGCGGATCCTTGACGTTTTTCCAAGGGGTCCATTAGTGGCAAGTTCTCCCCGTCGTCTGACTCCCCATTCTCCAAACTTCCCACTGTGCTCCTTTTCTTCTTCCTCAGAGCTCTGCGCCGCCCGTTGTCCCGACACGGGCCATTGTCCTCTTCCTCCTCCTCGCTTCCAGAAGACCTCCCGGGGGATCTGGTCTTGGAGCCCCCGGCACTGGCGCCCTGCCCTCTGCCTTTCCAGTGCTCCTCTTCGCAGGAGCTGCCTTTGACGCCGGCCTGTGGTTTGGAGGAGCTATGTGAAGAATGTAAACTATCCGCTGGCTGGCGCGAGTATTTCAGGGAATACGGGACGGAGCTGCTGCGGGGCGGCGGGGGAGGGGGCGGAGGCTTGGGCTTCTTCGTCCAGCTGTCCGCACTCGGCTCCGGGCTCAGTGCTCCGGACGGCTCCTCCTGGCCAAGTGGGTGCCACTGCCTACCAGTGTGTAGCTTTGGTGACCTTGGCGCTTGCCCGTCTCCAAAAAGTTTGCGCATTTTAGTTACGCTCGGCCACTTGCTCGTCTCGGTCCAGGCGCAGTCGCCGGCGCTGCAGTTGCTGCTACTGTCGCCGCCTTGGGTCTTCGCCACAGCGGGGAGCGAGGGGCACGCGCTGGGCACGGCGGCAGTGGCGGTGTCGGGGCGCAGAGGCGCAGAGCACTCGGCCTCCTCCCGCTGCTCCTGCTCCTCCTCTTCCCCCCGCTCGCTGTCCCTCCGCCTCCTCATGCGCGGTGGCCCGGAGGGCGCCGTGAAACGCTGCCGGAGCTGCTGGATGGCCGGCGCGATGCAGGGCGGGGAGCACCTCCTGGCCGCCGAGATCTTGGAAACTTTTCTGGAAGAGGAGGAGGAAGAAAAAGAGGATGAAGAAGAGGAGGAGGAGGAGGAGGCAGCGACGGCGGTTGGGGGGTGCAGCGTGTCGGCCTGCGGAGAATGTGCGCCACCCCCGGGCACCGTGTCCTGCGCCTTGTTAGCGCTCCAGCTTTCCAACTTCTTGAAGGAAACGCTCCGGTACAGCGCAGCCTTTTTCGGGGGCTCCGCTTGGGCCATTGCGAGTTACTAGCTGCGCTGCTTCCTTGCAATCCATAAAAAAAGTTCCCGGTGCGTCCTGCTCTTATCTCCTCATTCCAACGTGATACGTGTGCGGCTCACAACAAAAGCATCCACCAAAACGAGTCCAAGAAGAAACCGAAAAAGTCCGCACGAAGTTGCGTGAAACCGATCTAGTGCATTAAAGAGTAATCCAAGCGCAACGGCTCGGCGGTGCGCACTCTGCCAGACTGCTCTTCCCCCCTCAAGGGGTCCATGTGTGCGCACGGGTGGGATTCGCACCCGCGTCGATCCTCGGTGGCGGCTGCTGCTTCTGGTTTTGCTTCTTTTCGATTTGCCCTCCGCGGCCAGCCGGTCTGTCAGCTCCCATCTCCAGGGCCGGCGGTGTGCGCTGTCGGCTCACTTGACATTACTTCTCGGGGATTTGCGTCTTTCTTTCTCTCGGTCCCCCTTCCCCTCTGTCTCTGCTTTCTTTTTTTTTTAACATGCAAATAATTCGTGCCAAGGTGGGCGGGGATACAGGAAATAGAGGGTCGGCTTAGCCCCTGATGGGAAAAAATTGAAGATGCTGTTCAAGGGATCGGCCCAACATCCCGCACATTTCGCTGTGCCGCGCTTATCCTTTGATCTCTCGCTTTTCTGTTATTTTAATGGAGTTAATCCTATCCCTTCTTGTACGTGCACACACTAAACAAGTGCCTATTAATTACTGCACAACTTTGGCCAGGGATTATTCCCTTTTCATCACAGTAAAAAGAAAAGTGGCACTTCTCCCGGTAAGAAACTCCTCTTTACTCAAGTTCTTTGTCTGAAAAGCTCGCGCATTCGTTGTTTCCTTATCAATAGCGCCCCCTGGCGAGAATCATACGTGTGTGCATGTTCTTAGGGAAGCGTTCGGGACTTGGTCGTGTGAAAAAGTAAGGACACCCCATGAAACTGACTTTTTTAACATATTTGAACAGGCAAACAGACCTTTGTGCACATTTATCTGTAGATAAAGGTGTTGTACTTGAACAAATGACGCATAAAACTGACACAGTGTGCTGTGTTCATAATAATTATTTAGGAATAGTTTGAAAACAGTTCAGTTCTTTTTGTCTGGCACTTACTGACTCGAGGTGGGTCAAAGTGCAACCCTCAATACTTATTACGTCAATCATGTAACACCCACAATGTCGCAAGATGCATGCTTTGTGAAGTTAATCTCCATGACTATCCACGGACTCCCCGAACTCTGTAATTCAGGAGCAATGCTGAAAAGCCAATTGGACTGCACATTTATGTCAGCTGGTTTACTCGACATTCCTAATTATTTGAGCCAGATAAATCTCCCACACCTCTTATCTTAACCATAGTGTAACCAGGCACGTGATGGCCGTTTTGTGATTGACGTTGAGGGAAGCAACATGATTTACGTCACAGGAGTTTGAAGCCTACAGTTACACCCTGTTGTCTTGACTGACCGGTACGAGAAACCCTGATATACCATTCAACGCTTCTTGATGTCTAGTGATACAAGACGTCAAGCTTTTTGGGATTCCCCCAATTTTTGGCCCACTAGACCTGAAAAAACCCTAATTTCTGGACCATAGTTAGTGCAGGATTACATCTGTATGATAAAGAGTATACAAAATAGGTGGCTTAGCAGAAATGTCAGAAGGACTTGATGTTGTGCATGCCATATCAACTGACCCCATGGGTTCTCCCATTAAAGGAATACGAGGGTTCACAGTTACTCCTTTTCACAAAATTTTGAAAAAATAGGGCTCAGTAATTAAGGCATGTGCAGTGTCATTTTATGCTATTTTGAGGTTACTGATCATCATGAATGTAATCATATTTTTTGATATTTGATTCTTTACCAGTGGTCCCAGCACTCTATAAGCCACACAAAGAAGGCTAAAATTGACAGATCTCAAACATAAGAATGTGGGGCATCATCTTAAATTAAAACAAGGTCAGTAATTATGAATATGATGTTATTTTTCATCCTTTACTAGGGGTATGTTCCTCTGTGGACTTCTATCAGAGTGTGAAAAATGACAGTTTTTTATTGATTTTAATTTTAATTAGAAGCAGATAACATTCCATTAAGTGAAGCTTAACAAAGCATATTTCAACCCTAACCCCCAAGAGAAAGAGAGGAGAGCCAACACTCAGAGCTGCTATATAAAAGGAAACAAGAAAGGAAGAGTACCCTTTTGCCCAAAGCGAAAACTTATTCTAAAATGTTGATTAGATCCTGCCATATTTTTAAAAAGTTTTGAACAGATCCTCTAAGTGAGAATTAGATTTTTTCCAATTTCAAGTAGTATAGAATATCAGTTACCCACTGACTTAAAAGTGGTGGGGTGGGATTCTTTCAGTTTAGCAAGGTAAGTGTATGTGCTAGTAGTGTAGTAAAGGCGATCACAGTTTGTTTGTCCTTCTCCACTTTAAGCCTGTCTGAGAGTTCACCAAACACAGCTGTTAATGGGTTAGGAGGGATTGTGACACAGAGGATGTTTGACAGGTATGCAAAGATTTCTGTCCAAAATGATGTTAATTTGGTTCACACCCAGAACATGTGGCCCAGTGAGGCTGGAGATAGATTGCAATGTTCACAGGTTAAATCTTGTCTTGGTAACATTTTGGACAATTTAAAAAAAAACTAAATGCGCCCGATAAAAGATTTTAAGTTGAATGACTGAATGCTTAATATTCATATTCATATTAATAATTGCACATATGGAGCTCCAGTATATTCTTTGCATGGCCGATTTCCACTCCTTTACTGAAATTTTAAGTGACAGATCCTTTCCCCAATGTATTCTGGGATCTTTGAAAGGAAGGGATTTTAAAATATTTTTATAAGCTGTAGAGATGCTATCTGAGTCTGCAGAAATGATCAGAATAGAATAGACCTGAATGAACCAGGTGGGAGGTGAGGAAAACTGAGGTTCTGTTTAACGAAGTTTCTAACTTGAACGTAGTGGAAGTGTTGATGAGAAGTTGAATTTGAAGCGTAATTGTTCGTAGGATGCAAAAGCATTATCTATGTACAAGTCTCAAGGGTTTTAATGTCGGACATTTTCCAGACATTAAATAGTCAATAAGTTTGAGAGGGTGGAAAAAGGTGGTTGTCATGTAGAGGTGCAACAGATAAAAGCTTCTCTGTCTTAAAGTGCTTCCTAAATTGGTTCCATATTCTTAAAGAATGAAGAGCAATTGGATTATTAGTGCAATGACGGTAATTTAACTGGGGCACACAGCAGGGAATAAAATGAAGTACTGTAAGATTTTATTTCAATTGCAGACCAGGCTTGTGTAAATTCATCGATTTGTGTCAATGTCCCGGTCTTTATAGCTTGTATATTCGCCACCCAGTAATAGTATTGAAAGTTAGGTAGTCCTGCTTAAGGTCATTGTAGAGTCACCCTTTGGATCCTTGGATGTTTCAGATTCCAAATAAATGAAGTTATTATTGAGTCTAATGTCTTAAAAATGATTTGTTGATGTATATGGAGAGGCTTTGAAATAGGAAGAGAAGCTTAGGAAGGATGGTCATCTTAACAATGTTGATTCTCCGTGCTCATGTGAGATTGAAGGTAGACCATCTATTCTCATCTTGTTTAATTTTTACAATGCAGACATCAACATTTTGTTGAAAAAGAGCTTTATATTTGCTTGCGATATTTACCCCTAGATATTTAAAATGATATGCTAAAATAAATGGAAAAGTATCCAGTCTGACATTGTCAGCTAAAGAATTCACTGGAAAGAGCACACTTTTATTCAAATTGATTTTGAGTCCAAATATTTTTTGAAAATCTGCTGGCACAGAGCTTTGTGGGTCTGATATGTACAGTACAATACCATCTGCACACAGTGATATTTATTGTTCAAGTCCTTCTCTGAGAATCCCCTTTATCTGTGATGCATTTCGAAAGTAGACAGTCAGTGGTTCATTGACGATTTGCAAAAAGCAAAGGTGATAAGGGACATCTTTGACAAGTACCATCTCCTAGTTTGAAGTAGTCCAAAATTATTTTGTTAACACAAGCTGAGGCTTCGGGACTGGTATACAGTAGTTTGATCCATGCACATATGTTTGGACCAGACCCAAGTTTGTGTAACATGGTGAATAGATAGTCCCATTCAACGGCAAATTTCTATTACAGTCAAGAATATGTAGACTTTAAACATTTAAATGCAAGTACACATGTTAACATTTCAAATATTTGGTGCAAGTAATTGAACACGAGGCCTTCTGAGACAATGTGCTCTGGCCAGATGATTCAAAAATAGAGTTGTTTGAACACCGTAACAGTAGACATGTTTGGTGCAATCTGAAGACAGCATTTCAGGAGAAGACCCTCATAACGACTGTGAATGGCGATGGTTTGGGGTTGCATTGCTGCCTCACGGTCTGTGCAGCTTATTGCAGGCATTGAGTCAACTATGAACTCTGCATCACATTAAAGTGTGCTCAAGGAGAATTTGAAGCCATTTGTCTGAAAGTTAAAGTTGAACCAGAAATGGACTTTTCAACATGATAATGATTTGAAACACACTAGCAAATCAACTAAGAAATGGCTCAAAAAAAAAGAAGTTGAATCAAAACCCTGATCTGATCCCATTGAAATTTTAAAGGGGGATCGGGGTTTTGAAATGAGTAGTACTTGCAAGAAAATCCACAAACAGCTTGCAAGTGAAGGAATTTTGCATGGAGGATTTCACCGAGTCGATGTCAGGGACTGGTGGGCAGTTATACAAGATATCTACAAGATGTCGTTTCTGCTAAAGGGAGCAACACCAGGTTCTGAGGCCAAGGGTGGACTTATTTTTTTTCTCCAGTGGGCCATTTTATCTATTTATATTTTTGTTGAAGGGCGGCGTGGTGGTTAGCACTGCCGCCTCACAGTTAGGAGGCCCAGGTTCGCTTCCCGGGTCCTGAGTTTGCATGTTCTCCCCGTGTCTGTGTGGGTTTCCTCCCACAGTCCAAAGACATGCAGGTTAGGTGCACTGGTGATTCTAAATTGTCCCTAGTGTGTGCTTGGTGTGTGGGTCATTGTGTGTGTGCGCCCTGCCCAGGGTTTGTTTCCTGCCTTGCGCTCTGTGTTGGCTGGGATTGGCTCCAGCAGACCCCCATGACCCTGTAGTTAGGATATAACGGGTTGGATAATGGATGGATGGATAATTTTGTTGAATAAATCATTGAAAGGGCACATTTTTCATATGTTTTAATTCAAGTATATCATCGTTATTTGCCCATTCAAATATGTAGAAAAAGTCAGTGATTTTCAATAGGGTGTACTTATTTAATCACATGACAGTAAGTCAAGTCAAGTGACGTTTTTGTCATACAATCCAAATATCTTTGGGCACAAGGCAGGAATCAGCCCAGGTTGTGATGCAACTGCTTATACAAGGTCAGTCTGGGGTCTCCTGTTAACCTGAAATGCAACCCTTTGGGTTGTCAGTGCAAAATCCTACAAATGTTAACATGATGTACACACTGAATTGTTGTCATGGTCCTTTTTCAGAAATTTTAGACCATGTTATAATCAATAGGATGCAACAACCACTATGTAAAATTAGCATGACTTTGTTAGAAATCACCAAGTTACTTTTGAATCATACACTATAATGCTTGTATGTAGTGTTTTCATTTTATAAGATGGCCATATTACCCTGGTGTGTACTATTTGTAAGAATAAGATATGTGGCTGCAATTTAAGAAACTGATATCCGATTTTAACAGAAAATATATACTCAGCAAAAAAAGAAACGTCCCTTTTTCAGGACTGTGTATTTCAACAATAATGTTTTAAAAATCCAAATAACTTTACAGATCTTCATTGTAAATTGTTTAAACAATGTTTTCCATGCATGTTCAATTAACCATAATCAATTAATTAACATGCACCTGTGGAATGGTCGTTAAGACCTTAACAGCTTACAGAAAGTAGGCATTTAAGGTCACAGTTCTAAAAACGCAGGACACTAAAGAGACTTGTCTACCGACTGTGAAAAACACCCAAAGAAAGATGCCCAGGGTCCCTGCTCATCTGTGTGAACGTGCATTAGGCATGCTGCAGGGAGGCATGAGGACTGCTGATGTGGCTAGGGCAATAAATTGCCATGTCCACACTGTGAGACGCCTAAGACAGCGCTACAGGGAGACAGGAAGGACAGCTGATCATCCTCGCAGTGGAAGACCACGTGTAACAACACCTGCACAGGATCGGTACATCCGAATATCACACCTGCGTGACAGGTACAGGATGGCCACAACAACTGCCCAAGTCACACCAGGAACACACAATCCCTCCATCAGTGCTCAGACTGTCCGCAATAGGCTGAGAGAGGCTGGACTGAGGGCTTGCAGGCCTGTTGTAAGGACCAGACAGGAGTGGCAAAAAGTGTGTGAGTTTCTGAATGACAGCAATGTCAGTGTTCTGCCATGGCTAGCGAAGAGCCCAGATCTCAATCCCATTGAGCACGTCTGGGACCTGTTGGATCGCAGGGTGAGGGCTAGGGCCAATCCCCCCAGAAATGTCCAGGAACTTGCAGGTGCCTTGGTGGAAGAGTGGGGTAACATCTCACAGCAAGAACTGACAAATCTGGTCCAGTCCATGAGGAGGAGATGCACTGCAGTACTTCAAGCAGATGGTGGCCACACCAGATACTGATTGGTACTTTTGATTTTGAGCCTCCCTTCATTCAGGGACACATTGTGAAACATTTTTAGTTTATGTCTTATGGTGTTGACTCTTTTAGTGTTCATACAAATATTTACACATTAAGTCTACTGAAAGTAAAAACAGTTGAAAGTCAGGGGACGTTTCTTTTTTTGCTGAGTATATAATCCTTGGGATTGCTCTTAACAAATTGTAATGAATAAAAGGCGAACATGTGACAGTAGATCATTGCATTCTCCCAGGCAGCCCTCCTTCTCCTAACAAGATAGTGGATCCATAAATAGTGCCATGGGAGAGGAATGGCACAGGGAGGCCTTCAGTGTGCCTGCCTCGGGACCCTCTCCTCCACACAGCTGCTTTGCCTCCCATGTAAGCGACTTGCTGTTTTCTCTAATGTGGCCTACAGTATGCCCTCATGGATGTCATTGCACAATTCCTTCTTCAGGTCAGAGGAAAGCATTATGTCTAAAGTTCTGTCACTACAAAAGCAAATTTGCATTTTTGACATTTGGGATCAGGCAGCAAGAACCAAAAACAAAACCCTAAGGTCACCTCACTTCATGACCTAAAAGTGTGTTGTGTTTTTTTTTTTAATGAAATTATTTTTTTCAATATATAATAAAAGTTACAATGCAGTACAAACATACATTGCTATATAAAAAATACTAAAAAAAAAACAATTCAATCAACAATACCAATCCAGTAAATCACAGGAAGAGCTAAAAATTCATTAATCAAGAAAACACCACCTAAACCTCCACCCTTACCCAATATTTGACTTCCTCATATCGATTAAAACAACAGGAGTTCAACAGGAACATTGGCAGGAGCCCAGCATACTTATTTACTGTATCATTAATAAATTATTTAAAGATTGCAAAGAAGCTCCGCACAATTGCATGCAAAAAACATTTTATTTCATCTTTGTTTAAGTAATATGCAGAATGCATTAGGATTTTTAATTACATGAACAGGCATCTCTGAGTTCAGGTTAAGGTTCCAGTATATTAGTATGGTGCGCACAGAGGGAACAATGGGCATGGTGACACGCGCTGTGCTGATCTCCAGTAAAACAGGGAGTGCACTTACCGTACATGCGCTCATTTCAGAGTCAGTGCTGACAGTTCTAATATTTTTTCAATTTATGTGTTGTGTTTGTCATCAACTGATCTCCACACTGATGTCAATTGTGCAAATCAAGTTTATCCATTATCCAACCCGTTATATCCTAACTACAGGGTCACAGGGGTCTGCTGGAGCCAATCCCAGCTAACATAGGGCAGGAAACAAACCTCGGGCAGGGCGCCAGCCCACCACACGGTGCGCACACACACACACCAAGCACACATTAAGGACAATTTAGAATCGCCAATGCACCTAACCTGCATGTCTTTGGACTGTGGGAGGAAACCCACGCAGACACGGGGAGAACATGCAAACTCCATGCAGGCGAAGCGAACCCAGGTGTCCTATCTGTGAGGCAGCAGCGCTACCCACTGTGCCACCATGCCGCCCTATCAAGTTTATTACATTCTATTATTTTCTTTTCCAAAAAAAATCTGCATTTATCTTCATGTTGTTGATTGTAACGGTTACTGACAAAGACAAAACATTTCATATTTAGATTCAAATTTTGTTGAAAATGCTACTAGGAGTTCAGCATTACAAACTCTTTAAAATATACTTTTCTGAACATACTTTTCACCATTTCAGGGTCCCAAGGAGCAAGAGGGTACTATGAGAGAATTCAATTCAGATTATTCTTACTGAAACCTGTGCGCCCAGTGCACTATACAGTATAATAATTACAAATATAGTATGAAATAAAAGTGCACCATAAACACAAAACGTGACTGACGTAGAAACACAGAAGTATCACGCAACATGCATGTGAGATGCATTAACCTTTGCAGCTGACAGAGATCTCAGATAAAAGGCCTCAGCCGGAGTCTTGTCATGCGGAGCAGGAGTGCAATGTACTCTGGGAAAGCTGAAAGCCAAAGCAGGCTTAGTTAGAAAGTGCAGCTTTTGATTCCCGTGTGAATCAACCTTGACTTGGTGATAATTAAAGTAGTAACTACTCTGCTAGCGGAAAGAAAGCCAGGTGCTCACTTTGGACGAGAAGAAGGGAACAACAGTGAGTGCCTTTGATGAGACTTTTCTTTTTTTCAAAAAGAGTTCAGTTCAGTTGGTGTTTTGTTGTAAAAACTGAACATTTAGTTAAGTAGCTTTCTGGACACTTTAGTAAAGAGTTCAGCTCAGCTGAATATGGGGCACATAAATGGAGCTTGCTAGCTGCTGCTGTTTGGTTGCTGGACATTTCAAAAAGGATCTCACTCTCTGGCAAGAAATCTTTCAGTACACTTTCTACTAAACCTGTAACTAAGGAACTGGACCATTTGGGAAATGTCATCTGGGACTGACTGAACACTACATGAACCCACCCAGGTTGAATAATTCTTGGCATCGCTTATATATATTTGATGATTTTTAAGTGAATGTCTCAAGCCAGTTTCTGTTCAATCATGTCATGTCTCAGCCAGTGATCCTCCCCTTTCTGGGCTTCAACTTCATGTTTCATGCCTCTCCTATTCATTTTTTGTTCTATGTATGTTGATTATATGCATCTTTTTTATTTTTGGTTTTGTCTATGTGTATACAGTAAGCTGCCTTTGTTCTGTTCCATGTGTTTTGTGGGTGGTCCATCTTTCAACCCCCTATAAATCTGGAGGGTCTTGGCTGTTCGTTGTGAATGCACTCTGGAGTTGGTGAGTTAACTGTGTTTTTGCTGTGCTTGTGCCTTTGGTATATTTTTGGAATTCTGACATTTGTGATCGTGTTTGACTAATTTCAGATTTACATATACTGTACATATATTTATTTGGCTGATGCCTTTATCCAAAGCGACTTACAGCATCCGAGATACAATTGGTTACATTTCTTTTTGTGTTTCCAATTGGAGCACAGGCAGGTGAAGTGACTTGCTCAGAGTTACACAGTGTCATTGGTGGGATTTGAACCCACGACCTCATGCCTTGAAGTCCAAAACCTTAACCACTATGTCTGTTTACTGTATGGAGAGGTTGTTTGCTTTGGATCGCCTTCAAGTTTTTGGGCAATTCCTTTGCTTCTTGTGCTCCAAAGAGAAACACTGATATTGAAGAGAAGAGAATTTTATAAGTATAAATTTTATATTTTAATAAAGATTTGGTGCTTTCCCTTATTACTAACCAGGGTTGGATGGTGATACCCCTCTCTAGTGGGCATTTGTGGAGGTACTTATTGTTATGTTTGTGCTTTGGGACTCCTAGGCCATACCAGATTATTGCTATTAGTGAGTCGAGAAGCTAAGATTAATCATTTCTTATCTAGCAGCCTAGTGCTCACAAGGACACCCTTGGGAACGCCCTCTAATGGTGGTAAACTGGGTTAAAGTAAAGGAATGAGAGTGAAGACAGTCCCAGTGAGCAATGTAGCCTGCCATTAGAGGTCCCTAGGGTTGAACACATGTGGTACAATATGGACAGCAAGAGGTTACAGATAACAGTTACATAATTATTTTTGACATGTCTTCCTAACCTCCTGAAGAGAAAGGAACCTAAAATTGTGGTATCTTTCATGTTAGGTACATGCCATAGGTGATCTGATAACATAATACAACACAATATAAAGAAAAAATGGTATGCAGGCTACTTTTAAATCCAAATTCCATCTGCCCTTGGTCAGCCATATTCTCAGAAAAATACCTTAATATGTAATTAGTCACAATTTTTTTTGGATAGAAGATATCTGAAAACAGTCTATCATATGTAATGACACAAAGTTAGGAACCAAGCCTCTATGAAATGCCAGCCATTCAAAGGGCACACTCAGAAACCTGTTGACAACGCTGACTCCAACCTGATCAGTGTAGCATTATTCAGCGTAACCCACACGTTGTTTGGATGTAGTAAAATAAAAACCTAAAGGAGATGAGGAGAATGTTGCAATTCCTTTTGAACCCAGGTTACTGCCATGCCAACTATTTAAAAAGTGGATAGACATTTTCTTGGCGCCCTGCCCAGGGTTTGTTTCCTGCCTTGCACCCTGTGTTGGCTGGGATTGGCTCCAGCAGACCCCTGTGACCCTGTAGTTAGGATATAGCGGGTTGGATGATGGATGGATGGATGGATAGACATTTTCTTCAGGAGACAAGCTGGTCTGTTTTTATGTGGAATATTTTGAGGTGCATTTTAAATAATAGGAAGACACTTTTGTGAATCGCTCAACTCCAGCAACTCCAATTTCATATATAGTGTGTTTCTGTAGAGAACACCATCCCAAGGGGTTTCACAAATCTCCTGTCACAGATGGCTTCATTTCGTTGTGAGCCACAAGCCTGGAGCATGGTGAAACCATAAAGGGAAATGACAAGGAAATGCAAATGCCACAGACTAGGCTTCTCACTCTTTTCAGGGGAGGACTTGAAGCATCCAGAGGCTGACACAAGCTAGAGTAGTGGTCTCAGACTCCAGTCCTGGAGGGCTGCAGTGGCTGCAGGTTTTCATTCTAACCTAATCTTAATTGGTGACCAGTTTTTGCTGCTAATTAACTCATTTTCCTTTTATTTTAATTGACTTGTTTTTTAAGATTTGATTCCCTGATTGTTGCTTTATTTCTTTCCTTAAATGGCACCCAAACAGAAATGAAATGTGACGTGAGTGAGCCAACAGAAGACCAACTAAGTCCGGGCCTCGAACTCCAACCAGTTGCTTAATTAGGCACCGAGTCTTGTCGTTCATTAAACCCATTCTTTAATTCCATGGCTTGTTGCTGCTCTCATTGTGCAACAGCAGACATTTCCGAAACTGTTCATTTTCTCTTTTCTAAGAAGACTGTTAAAATACTTTGGGGACCTGAGGCCCTAATCTTTTTTTATTTTCAGATATTGTATGATGCACACAGTTTGCTGGTCATGTTTTGGCTCATTTTGTATCTCATTATTGTTTGGCTGCTAATTAAGGAAAAAGAAACAATTAAGGGGTCAGAGTCGTCAAGAACAAACAAGTAAAATTAATTCAAAAGAAGTTAATTAGCAGCAAAAACAGGTCACTAAATAATAAAAGGATTAGAATGAAAACCTGCAGCCACTGTGGCCCTCCAGGACCAGAGTTTGAGACCACTGAGCTAGAGGGTCACTGGAATTGACAGGGAGATTGAGTTGCCCATTAAGGTTGTCAGAAAACTGAGGTAACCACCTTTTCTAGTTGGTTGGACTTCTAAAATTTAAAAAAAAGCTCAGTGATGTGTGCATGTTGGTTCACTTCTGGCAGCAAGGTTTTGAGGAATTCTGAAACTGGACAAGATGGAAGCATTTGTGGACTTTGGGCATTTATTGATTCCCTTTCTTGATTTTTATGTTCAGAAGACTGCAAACTCTAGATGGTATTACTAAATGATTTAATTTATTTGAACCCATTTTTGAACAGTTTAATGTAATCCTGCTATGTTGGGCTGGGAAAACATAATTAAGTTTGCGTTATGGTTTCCTAAATGCCCAAACATGGTCATGATATGTATATAATTTTTATAATACAGATGTTTAAATGAATTGTTGAGTGTCACAGGACTTTATTGTCTTACCATCCATACACAGTATTGCAGCATGTAGTGGTATGAAATGGTACTACTCAGGACCACGGTGTAACATACTAAACACAGGACAAGTGCAAGACAAGTAAAGAACTAAGCTACAGATACATAAATAATAGGTAAGTGAAAAGATATTAATAATTTGACACCAGCAGTAATAAAGGAATACGTAATAATAGCAAGTAAAAATAAAAACAGCAGTAGCAACAAGTTAACAGGTGTACTGCATATACAGTGGGTACGGAAAGTATTCAGACCCCCTTCAATTTTTCACTCTTTGTTATATTGCAGCCATTTGCTAAAATCATTTAAATTAATTTTTTTCCTCATTAATGTACACACAGCACCCCATATTGACAGACAAAAAAGAATTTTTGAAATTGTTGCAGATTTATTAAAAAAGAAAAACTGAAATATCACATGGTCCTAAGTATTCAGACCCTTTGCTGTGACACTCATATATTTAACTCAGGCGCTTTCCATTTCTTCTGATCATCCTTGAGATCACCTTCATTTGAGTCCAGCTGTGTTTGATTATACGGATTGGACTTGATTAGGAAAGCCACACATCTGTCTATATAAGACCTTACAGCTCACAATGCATGTCAGAGTAAATGAGAATCATGAGGTCAAAGGAACTGCCTGAAGAGCTCAGAGACAGAATTGTGGCAAGGCACGGATCTGGCCAAGGTTACAAAAAAAATTCTGCTGCACTTAAGGTTCCCAAGAGCACAGTGGCCTCCATAATCCTTAAATGGAAGACGTTAGGGACGACCAGAACCCTTCCTAGAGCTGGCCGTCCGGCCAAGCTGAGCTACCGGGGGAGAAGAGCCTTGGTGAGAGAGGTAAAGAAGAACCCAAAGATCACTTTGGCTGAGCTCCAGAGATGCAGTCAGGAGATGGGAGAAAGTTGTAGAAAGTCAACCATCACTGCAGCCCTCCACCAGTCAGGGCTTTATGGCAGAGTGGCCTGTCAGAAGCCTCTCCTCAGTGCAAGACACATGACAGCCCGCATGGAGTTTGCTAAAAGACACCTGAAGATTCTCTGGTCTGATGAGACCAAGATAGAACTTTTTGGCCTTAATTCTAAGCGGT
>JANRMT010028174.1:109789028-109802302 GCA_026402145.1 Polypterus bichir lapradei | reverse complement strand
GTCTGATGAGACCAAGATAGAACTTTTTGGCCTTAATTCTAAGCGGTATGTGTGGAGACAACCAGGCACTGCTCATCACTTGTCCAATACAGTCCCCACAGTGAAGCATGGCGGTGGCAGCATCATGCTGTGGGGGTGTTTTTCAGCTGCAGGGACAGGACGACTGGTTGCAATCGAGGGAAAGATGAATGCGGCCAAGTACAGGGATATCCTGGACAAAAACCTTTGAAAAACTTGTTGCATCTTTCCCAAGAAGACTCATGGCTGTATTAGCTCAAAAGGGTGCTTCTACTAAATACTGAGCAACCTTCCAGAACTACTTTACAAATAAAAAAATCTAACGACATGTTTATACAATTAGAAGATAAACCATAGGGACATATTGAGACAGCGAGAAGAGCAAATCATCTGGTACCAAAATAAAATACAAAATCTCCTGCATGAATGTACCGTATGTAGGAGTCAACTGAATATGCAGCATCTATTAATTTTGTAACTCTACGTTAAAAGAAATAGAGCTTAAAATAGAATGACTGAAAAGAGAAGTCATGCTTTTGTGGCGTCAGTTGAATGTTATGCTCATGGGAGGCTCAAGGACAGAGCCGATGAGAGAGACCTTCACAAAACTGGAGTGGAGAAGATAAATAAGCAGTTACATTGTTGGATTTTGAGTCAGCAAGAAGGCCACTGAATGGCAATGACAGGGATTGTGGGGTGCGGGAATTTACATCTTATGATGTTAGTGTTTTGTGGAGTTACATCATCTGAAGTAAATTGTTATAGGGAAATGAACTGAGTAAAGCAAGAGATAATATAATTCAGCGAAAGGAAGCAAGGAAACAATAACCGTTTGTACAAGTGGGGCCTGACCAGTGCTGCCAATGTCTAAATAGCAGCACCTGAAACCACAAGCTTGAGACCTTATGTGCCACCACTGGCACACTGGGTGACCCCCAATCCAGGAACACCACCAGCATGCTAGTGCTATAAATGTAACAGTATGAACCAATGTTAGATGAAGAACTATGCATGAAAGGCGTCACACTCCAGGGGTGGGCAAGGGTCAACCACGCATGACAGTTTTTATACAACAATAGGACAGGAATTATCTTACACATGAATTGTGTAAAAATAGGGAAAAAAACAATGTTGGACATCAGTTTCTATCTGAAAATAATACATATATAAAAATTCCATCAGGCAGACCCTTATAAAGATAACAGAATCCCAGCATTTCAGAGTAGAGCTCAGCATGTGTGGCTTTGAAACTGAGATGAACTGCAAAAGCTGGGGGCCCACAGAGACATGCCATGTGATGCACAAGATAACATACTGCGGTTGTCTGATGCAGAGTGCCTCGTGGGCACTGTTTGACCAGGGCAGGGCTTGAATGGAGTGAGCCATTCAGCATAATGAAATGGAACTGGTAAACTAAAATCCTCCATATCCTCCACTCTGCAGGAGTGTTGAACATTTAGCTACGTCTCACAGTCGCACCCAATAAACTCATTTGGTAATTTAGACTTCATGCCACCATGGTGGAGGGGCAGTTATATTTTGCCGATGGTATAGCTTATTTTATCTGAAATGAAAGATCTGCGCTGTGCTTTATGTACTCCTTTTCTCTTGACTTTGCTGTGCGCCCTCCTATCCCCTCAGCAATCCTCCACCGGATTGAATGGAACGTGACAATAACTCAACAACTTCCTCAGACATTTCCTCTACTGAGTCACTTCCGTTCACAGTGTAAACAAATCCCAAGTTATTACTTCCTACATATGGTGTTTATTGACCTGAGGGCTCAGCTGCTGTCTGCATGGAGCAAAGAAGTGCCTGAAAGAACAGATATCTACCGTTGTGTGTCTATAAGGTGTTGAGATTATTATGGGGAATGAATTTACTCACCAAAAAGTAAATGTTTTATTAACACTTAATGAGCTCGTCATAATAAGTATTGTTCAAGATAACTCAAGATAACTCAATTGCAAAATGAAAAATAAAATTATCAATATGCTATGATTTATTAAAAACATAGACTATTTATGAATTCTTCAATGACTGCTTAGTGTAATACAGTGTACACCCTCACCATATCTGTGCTTCCAGAGGTCCTGTCATCTCTAGACACAGAAAACGCTTTTGAAAGATTGGACTTGGGGTATCTCTTCACTGGGCTAAACAAATTTGACTGGGGCCCACTACACATGAATGAATGAAATTATTAAGGCCCCCTGTTTGTGTAAACAACGTAAATTTGGAATATTTTACGCAAGAGCATAGAACCAAACAAGGGTGTTGACCATCACAATGAATTTTGCAATTGGTATTGAACATGATGCACATTATTACAAATCCATAGTCATCTGCTGCTCTTATTAAATCTACTGAATGGACTTCATGGGATCTCTGGTTCCAAAATAAGCTTCAATAAGAGAGCACTTCCTCCAGGGAATGGTCTGGCGTGTCATGTAAAAATAGGCCACTTTACTATCTCAGAACAGTTCAAATATGTAGTAGTTATAGTTTCAAGAAAACAAAGATAAACTCAAACTTAATTTCTGGAATATAGTAGAATGACAAGCATTAATATACAATAGTATAAACAAGATGTTTTTGGGTTTTGAAATCTTCATGTCTCTTTAGCTGGGAGAGTTAGTACTCTAAAATGAACACTAAGTTCTTAGTGTGATGGTTTAGCCAGGGCAAGTTTATTCTTTGTTCATTTAATGTTTTTTTTCTCCAAATATTATTTGCTTTTTTATGTTGTTGATTATGCTAATGGTTTTGATTTTTCCCATAAATCATAAATATTGTTTTCACATATTTCTGGGAATGCCCCCTTTTAGGAAAAGAATACGTCTATGTCAAACAGTGTTGCTCCCAAGCCATTAATGGCATCATTTGGAGTAACACCAGAAGGAATGCCAGTATGTAAAGAACAATCCCTCAATAACTTAAAGGAAGAATGAAAAAAAAAAAAATCAGATTTTGTCAATGATGAACAACTCAAAGAATTTTAGAATCTGGCAGGAATTTATTAATGCTGTTTTAGAATAAATGTGCCAGGGGCCTCATTTATAAAACTTCAAGTGTGAAAATATGCACACACCAAAAAAAAACCCAGAAAATTGCATATGACAAAAAATTTAGATTTGTAGAACCTGGCATTTAAAAATTCCTACGCAATGTATTGTTTCTAAATCACAACTACCTTGACCTCAAATGCCACCCTAAAAAATATCCATATGTGGGGCATGCTAATCAACCTCATACATATGCAACACTGCAGAACGTCATTGGCTGGTAGTGAAGCCTCTTACATGACGCCACCGCCACCTGTATTTGAAGGTATCTGGCTGTGCTCTGCAACTGAGAGTACAAGATCATGCATGGCA
Source organism: Polypterus bichir lapradei (assembly GCA_026402145.1). Taxonomy (NCBI): domain Eukaryota; kingdom Metazoa; phylum Chordata; class Cladistia; order Polypteriformes; family Polypteridae; genus Polypterus; species Polypterus bichir. The sequence continues at coordinate 109,798,907 of JANRMT010028174.1, read as the reverse complement.
TTATAGCACCTCTCCTCTGCATTCTGGGGTTCAGGGAAAGGTCTAAGGAGCCAATGTCTAAGTGGGTAGTCGTTATTACCTGGCACATGTACATAATAAAATAATTGCTGTTACAAAGAATAGTACAGGACATATGAAACACAGAGAGTTCTGCTGGTACCTTACCAACAAGCCATTCACCAGGGACAGAACCTTTACATCTGGCAAAGCTACTTTGCCTCAAAATAAATGAATTGTATGAGGGGCCAAACTGGCCAAAAATCATATATTTGCCCCTCATAAAATCATGGGTTAACAAAAACAGCTTCATTCTTACTGCAGTATGAGTGTACTAAAGTGCAGTATAGCAGGTATGATGGAGTGAAGCTTGGCTGCGATATTTCTGACCTGTTGGCCAGTTCTCTGAGAAGTGACAAAAGGTATTCTAAACTGACAAAAAAAAAAGAAAAAAGTTCTTCAGTGCAAATACACAGAATTGGTCCTCTTAAAAGGGAACTAAAACACAGTGTGCATCATATTCATCACATTTGAGCTTTAATATGCTTGTCATGTCAGCACACATTACAATAACAACTCGGTGATATGAATTATTGTATGTGAGTTGTCATTTATTTGATTTTGGCTGCATTTTCCTACTTGATCAAGGGTGTCGTCATTTCCCAGTTTCTCCTCAATGTTGCGTATGTATTGGTCAGAGTTGCCGTAAATATTTGCATATATTCCCACCAAGTTTTCGACATTCGTATGGGAAATTGCGCATGCACATTTCAAGACTCTTTTTGTGCATATGCAACTTTTATAAATGAGACCCCAGGTCACTCCATAACCTCTGTGATGTCTCACTATACTACCTAATACTGGGAACTCCAATACTGACTTGGGTAGAGGAAGGTTTTAATTGCTCAGTTTTATTCTATGTATAGACTAGCCGTCCCCGCGAAGAAGTGAAACTGGACAGTGAGGACAGCCCTGCCTGGCTTTCTACTCTTGACGTCACGCCTTCCCCTCTCCTCGGCCCGTAGCCTCTGTCTCGGATTAGCACGAATATATCGCTTCTGCAAGCAAACTATGATTCTTAGTGCAATGAGAGAAGTCGCAAAATAAACCGGATATAAATATATATTGTGGACTATGGACGGCAGCTTATCCCGGCCAAGACCCCCAAACCGCCAGATGGAGCCCTCCCTGCAATGTGGAGATGCCCCGAATTCCAGCAGGGCATCATGGACTATGGAGTTGTAATACACAGCCCTGCTGGATAAAGTCGGGGCCGCCAGGGGATGCAGCAGGGAGACACAGAGACATTTGGTTTTCCTACAGTCCGGAAGTACTTGCAGGTCACAAGGACGGAAGAAATAAAGTGCTTCCGGGCTGACGAAGAAAGATGAGTTTTGATTTGACCTGGAAGTGCTAGGAAGTCACATGGACTGCAGGTTAAGAAGCACTTCCGGGTCACGAACTATAAAAGACGGGGAGCCGAGCTGGGAGGAAGGGTGGCTAAGTGTCTGGGAGTTGGAGGATTGATGGTCATTATTGTGATTATTAATAAGTAGTGTGGAGTGGAGGGTGCTTGGTGCACATAATTATTATAATAAAAAGAAGAAGAACTGGACTTTTACCTGGTGTTTGGCGTGGTATCTGAGGGTTCAAGGGAGCAATAGCGCCCCCTACTGCTACAATATTTATATATAGAGAGATGTTTGTAAAGTTGTATTGATTGTTTTTCAATGAACTGTGTTATACTTTGTGAAGGCTAGGGGGTGCCAGTGAACCCCAAACACGAACACACAAACAGAGTACCTGGTACAAAGCTAAAAACAAGTTGTCTCTTCTCCTCTTTCTCCTCCTCTCTTCTCTCTACTGCACTGCTCTCCTCCAGTTAAGTGTTGCCTTCCTTCCTCCCAGCGCCGACTCGCCTGAATAAGGGAGTGCGGTGGCACCCATATGCAGCACCCTTTTACGGCACCCAGGGACCCCACCAAGACTGCACTTCCAGACTCCAATTCCCGACATTCCATGCTGGTTTCTTACCAGATACCAATATGCAGGGCCACTGCCATCTAGCGTCCTTGGGAACAAAAATATCCCAGAGACAGTCTTTCCCTGTCCTTCCCTTTTGGTTGTCCATCCATCCATCCACCTGGGTAGTCTTATTTGCGTAGGGCACCTTCTTCTGTCTTGGCTGGGATGTCTGTCTCTCCACTTGGGGCCTCTTGTCCGGGTTAGGAATCTTCCCTTCTCCTGATCAGGATGCCCATCCATCCCGTGTGGCACTTAAAACTTACATAATGGGACATATAAACTAGATTAAATGCATAAACAAACAAAAAAATACCCCACATTAGAAAGTACTTAACTAAAAAATAAAAATCGTTTTATCAGTCAACTTTACTGCAAAGTGTTTTAAACACTACACATTCATCCATTTGCTTAATTGAAATAATAGTTGGAGGGTTCCAGAGCCTATGCCAGGAGGACTGGGCACAAAACAGCAACTAAACAAAGACAGAACTTCAATAAACACACACACAGTCAATCGACCTGGGCAATGTTTGAGTTGCCAATTCATCTACAGTAATTGAAATATCTTTTAAAACCCTAGGTTTTTATTGTTGTTTATAATTGTGTCATTATCTCTTCCTTTTCAGGTAGTGGGGGAAGTCACATGGACCATGGAGAGATGCAGAGGGTTGGTGTGTGTGTGTGAGAATGAGTGGTGAGAGTAAGACAGAGAGAAAGAGGCAGAGATGATCAAGTAGTACTTACAAGACCAGCTCCTCTGCTTAAATCCACTGAGCGGAGCTACAATCTCAAAAAGGATCCTGGCTTGGATCAGGTGAAGGAGTTGAGGAAAGACAGTGCAGATGAAGTTGCCTGTAAGCCCAGGTGACAAAGAGATGGCAGTGTGAGGGTGCAAATTGTGGATGTGACAGAGAAAAAGATATGTGGAGCTGCACGGAAGAAGCTGTGAAAGATCTGAGCAGTGGTGGTGATGAAGGAGAGTTTAAGAAAGGAGCCAGACTCCAGTAAACCTCATGTGAGAGGGGGAGGGAAGGATGGACATTGAGCATAAGTTATGATAAAATGTCAGCCAAAAAAGTCCTAAAAACAACACACAAAATGAAGTTCTTGCAACATATTATCATACAGTACAACCATCAAAGGACAGTATTAAAAATATCTCAATTAGGCAAGCATGAATTAATATTGATAAATTTCCAGTTTTTGTTTAGCAAAATGCTAAATCTATACATACGTGCTTGACATAATTCATGATAATGATGATGACTACTCCAAAATAATAAGATGTGCAAGTTCATGCACCCTTTTACACTTAAAGAGACTCCAGTCTTCAAATCCTGAGGTGGAACTGCAAAATCCAGGCTGCACGTAAGCACTCATGAACAAAGACATGGTGAGATGACTGTAGGGTCAATGGGCTTGCACAACAAAACATCATATGCTCCACAAAGAATTACATCTGCTGGGGAATGAGAGGCAAGGCAAGGCAAGGCCCCACCTACCTGAAGCTGCTCCACTGGTCTTGACCAAACACTGATTTTTCTGAACTCTTTACAGCAGGGGAGATAAACTGTTTTCCAAATCTGATTCCAGGATCATTCAATCTGAAAATCACACAAATATGGGGATAATGTGCAGATTTCTCATAAAGACTAACCTGCTTTAAAATTTCTTTGAGCATGGGAAATGTGTTATATATAATAAAATATTTTATTAGTTTTAATAATAAAATTATTACAGAAATTATTAAATAATAAAGTTAACATTTTTTAAAAAATGTATTAAAAGTGTTTCAGTCTGGGACCTTAATTAGTGGAGCCACCAGCCAAGTGGACACTCTGTGGTTAACATTATCTTCTCAACAACTGAATGTTTTCAGGTTTTGAACCAACATTTGATGAAGTGCATCTCAATGAACAAATAGTATTTTTTTAGAGATATAATGTATTGAATGAATTAAGCAATCCAACAGCAACTGCCACTGTGTTAATTAGTAACTGGTTGCACCACCTTGAGTTACAATGACTGGAACCAAACACTTTCTACAATTCCCTGGTTCTTAAGTTCAGTCCTGGGGCCCACTGGGAAATATTAGTGTTTTTGCCATTGATTTAAATGTCTATCTTTTTTTGTCATTTTCCTAGTACTTCACCTTTTTCTCCCTTAGGCTTATTGTAATAATGACAGCTAACAAAGAGGAGATTAGACGTAGCACAAAAGACATTGAATGTTGAAAGGCTGAAGTTTCTTGAGTCTCATACTCACTAGCATGGCCACTCTTAAATAAGATTTAAATAACTAGACTAACAAACAAAATTAAATGAAAATTGTGATGATGGCAATGATAGTAAAAACCTTAAACCTCAAGATAAAAAAAAAAACTTTAAAATATTTCCATTTAGCATACATATAAACACTTTTGATATTCCTTTAAAAATCAGCAAACCCAATTACAGAACTTCTAGATTGCCACCAAAACACAGAGGTAAGAGAACAAATAAAAAAGAAGTTGGTTGGGATGAAAACTGACAGCCATAGTGAGCCCCCCATGACTGAACTTGAAAATCATTGCAAAAAAATTAATATCTGTTGTCGGAGATGGCTGGGGTGGCGACCCAGCCGGGACGCCTAGGAAGACCGGAGAAGGGCTTACGCCTTCCCCAAACCATATGGGGGCGACCGCCCTGGTTCCTTTGGGGGCCATGGGTATAGAGCTTTGACGCTCCACCCTGTAGGGGCCCGTGGTCACCACCAGGGGGCGCCCCCATGCCTTTGAAACCCTGGACCTCAGCACTTCTGTCACACCTGGAAGTGCTGAGGGGAAGAAGAGAGGGGACACCCGGAATGCTTCTGGGGATGCAGCCGGCACTTCCGCCACACGGGGGCGTGGAAGATTGCCAGAACCCACCTGGAGTACATCCGGGTGCTATAAAAGGGGCCGCCTCCCTTCAGACAATGGCAAGAGTCGGGAGTGGAGTGGACTGAGCTGGGGAGGAGAGAAGGAGGTGGTCTGAAGCAGGGCATTGTGTGGCCAGGACTTTGGGGACTTGTGGGGTTTGTGGTGCACTTGTGACTGTAAATAAATGTGTGGTGGGTAAAATGAACGTGTCTGCCTGTCTGTGTCCGGGCCAGTCTCCACAATGTCCATAAATCAATATCCGGCTATATACGTAAATCAATGTACATTATTCACATCACTGTAGTTGACTCTTCCTGCAGAATCTCTTTAATTTAGAAATACTGGTAGGTTTTCAAACATGAATTGCTCATTAGAGGTCCTATCATAACATTTCTATTAGTTCAGGTCAGGTTGCACTGGTACAGAACGTTGACTCACCCACCACATGACAAATCAGCTCGGGATCCCAGTTGGTAACCCCCCTGGCATACACGCGGTCCAGTCCCACCCCCCGGAAAATGACCCCCTATCTGCCACTGCAAGGTGTTACGTGGGCGACCCATTTGGCCTGGTCTAGCCACTTGGGTCCCCAACAATGAGGATCTTACGAGCCAGATCACCCTCGGGGAAATGCACCACATGGCCGTAGTGCCATAACTGACATTCCCTCACAATGCTGGTAATGTGCCTCATTTGGGACTCCATGAGCAACCGCTCATTCGACACAAAGTCAAATCAACGGTACCCAAGGATTCTTGGAAGAGACAAAGTACCAAAGGAGTCCAGTCTTCGTCTCAGGTCACTGGATAAGCGTCCATGTCTTGTAACCATATACCAATACAGGAAGCACCAGGACTCTAAAGACCTGGACCTTCATCCTTTTACAAAAATATAGGGAGCGCCACACACCCATTTCCAGCGACCTCATGACCCTCCCATGCTCTCCCAATCCGTCTACTGTCTTCAAATGTAAAGTCACCAGAGACATGAATGTCATTGCCGAGGTAAGTAAACCTCCTGACGTGGTTGACACTTTCTCCGCAGTCAGACACGCTGCTGATGGCTGTGCCCAAGAGGTCATTAAAGGCCTGGATCTTGGTTTTTATTGAGGACACTTGCAAGCCCAGACACTCAGACTCCTCATTCAGTCTCTCGAGCGCCCTGATCAGAGCCTCCATTGACTTCATGAAGATCACAGCATTGTCAGCAAAATCATCCATCCATCCATTATCCAACCCGCTATATCCTAACTACAGGGTCACGGGGGTCTGCTGGAGCCAATCCAGCCAACACAGGGCACAAGGAAGGAAACAAACCCCGGGAAGGGTGCCAGCCCACCGCAGGGCACACACACACACACACACTACAAACAATTTAGAAGCAAAGTCAAGATCCGTGAATATCTCTTGATCAACAGATGCCCCAGAGTCGCTGGACCCCAAGACCCTGCCCAGCACCCCTGAATTGAGTAGGAGCAGAACACACTCCTGATGAACCCCAGAATCAACTGGGAAAAACGCTCTGCCTCCACCCTGCACAGCACTCACAGTACCAGTGTACAGGCTGCTCATGACATCCAGCAACTTTGGGGGTAGTCTGCAAAGTCGGGTGCCTTTTATTTAAAATTAGATACAGGTTGAAGACCTGAAAACATTTACTGTAAAAACAGACAATAAAATAGAAAGGGCTAATGGTTTTTCTTGGCACTATATTGCAGAGTATAAAAGTCATTCAGCAATATATCGTAGAGTTAAAGAGCCATGCATGAGCACACTTAACAATTCCTGGAACCTGTAGGGTTATTCCTTCATGTCACACATGTCAGATCTCAAATCTGACTCCAGGGTTACATCACCAATGGGGGCTGTCAGTTCCAGCTTCATGAAAGGGTCTAACAAAATATGATTTTAGGTAAAAAATCTCTGAGAGGTTGGTTTTGGTCTGTGGGCTGTATGCTGGACGCCCAAAATTTAGAACAAAAAGCTGTTTATTTCTTTTACACATATTCACACACAGGGGCTATTGTGTAGAATAATGAGAGCTGAAGGATAGAAAATGCTGCTCTCTGCGGGCCCTGCTGAATAGCCTAGCCACAGCTACTCATGTCAACAGAGGCTAGTCCTCCTCTGCTGGGAGCCACATGAGAACTTACATCAGAATGTGAGGTCACTTCAAAACCTATCATGATGCTTACTGTCATAACAGTCCTACCTTGATGCTTTTAAAAATATTTTCTAGTTCCCAGTGCCCCAAGTAACGCCAATAACCCTCCAGGGTGTCCCTACCATAGGAACAAAATCTGTTCCTTGTCTTTGTGTACAAAATTGAGGCTGCATAGTTTATTACTGCCAATGCTGCTTTCTGGAGATCCTCCTCACAAACTCTGCCTGACCAGAAATTTATAATTGAGTGTGCACCCAGGGACCACTTCATTAGTCATGTAACTGGCCTACCAGTCAGATGCAGTATCTTCAGAGGAGGCACTTTAAATTTGGTAGGCAGCTAAGAGCAGATTTCCTGTATGTGTCAGTGCAGTTCATGATTGTGGGAGGATTTCGGTCCGGCTGGGGGGGTTAAAGTACAACAGTGTAATAGCTGCATCAGTAAAAAAAAGTCACACGTGTGAATCACCTTCCAGGCCAAGGATGAGAGGGGGCCCTGTCATTAACAGTATTGTCTCTTTATATTCCCGCAGCTCTGGGAAGACGCCCAATGAAGGTAACTGACTCCATCCCTTCCATTTAGAGGACAATAACTTCAAGTATGTAAATAACTACATTAATTTCAAAACTTTGCTTATATTAGTCATCAGTGCCATTATCAATGCACTCAAAACATGCAGTTATAATGAATGTGTGTCTTATTCAAATAAATCCCCTCTGAATCGAAATTAAAAGGATGAATTTGTACTTTTTCAACAGTAGAATCTCCTCTGGTGGTGAAAAAATAAAAAAATGGAATAGAAACATTTTAATTGGCCTAGCAAAGGTGGTGTATTTTTCTCTGCTCATGGCATGAGGAGTGAGTCGCACTTGTCCCATCCACTCGCTCTGTCTCAATGACCCCATGGGTCTTCTTATGTGTACCTGGCTGTTAGAAGCTGCTAGTGTTTTGAATTCTCCAGTGCCTTCAATACCATCCAGCCATCCCTGTTAAGCAGTAAGCTCAGAGATATGCAGGTGAATGAGCCCATGGCGTCCAAGATAATGGACAGATGGTATTGATACAGATGTGAACAGCACTGGAGCACCACAAGGAACAGTCCTGTCTCCTTTTCTCTTTACTCTGTACACCTCCGACTACAAATATAACACCAGGTCATGTCACTTGCAGAAATTATCAGATGATTCTGAACTTATGGGGTGTTAAATGGGATGAGATTGAGTATAGGGGTCAGGTGGAGAAGTTTGTTTCTTGGTGTAAAGAGAATTGTCTGCATCTTAACATCAGCAAAACCAAGGAACTGGTTATTGAGTTTTGTCACCCCAACGAGCCCCTCTATTCGGTCACTATTCAAGGAGTGGATGTAGAGGTGGTGCACTCCTACAAGTAACTTGGGGGGTCCACATTAATGACACTGAGAAACTATCTAAGAAAGGGCAGAGCATCCTTCGTGTCTTCTATAACGCTGTGGTGGCCAGTGCAATCTTCTATGCTGTTCTGTGCCAAGCTAGTTACATCATTTCAAGAGAGGCCCACCGGATCAACAAGCTAATTCAAAGGGCAGACTCAGTCATGGGACAGACTGTGGACCCAGCAGAGGTAGCAGAGAAGGAGAGAAATAAAACAAGCCTGAGTGTCATTATGAACAATGCTACATGCCCTCTCTCTGATACACTAACACTGAGTACTTTCAACTAATGATTCATTCAGCAGACGTGTGTCAAGAAAAGAGATTAGGGCTTCTTTATTCCAACAGCAACACATCTGCATAATGCCTCACTGTGACTGTGACAGCCAAGTCAGAACTTTTTATTTTTCTTGTTTGTTCAGATCAAAGTGTGTGTGTGTGTGTGTGTATATTTATTTGTTTACTTATCTACATATTTATGTATTTATTTATTTAAAGAGATTCTGTAAAAAGCCAAAAGTCCCCCTTGGAAAAGATTTAAGTTGTATCGGTCTATCTATCTATATAAGCTCACTATCCCAGGTCTAGTACTTTACTCTTTTTGATGCTGAACAGGAGAAGCAGCAGTCTGTGCTAACTCTGCAGTAAAAATGTCAATATGTGCTATGACCTCCTGCACGGAGCATGAATCACCTCTCTAAATTACAGGCAAAGCTTTTCATAAACATTTGTTTTTGATGTTAATGACATATTAACACATACAGTGGGTACGGAAAGTATTCAGACCCCCTTCAATTTTTCACTCTTTGTTATATTGCAGCCATTTGCTAAAATCATTTAAATTCATTTTTTCTCTCATTAATGTACATACAGCACCCCATATTGACATACAAAAAAAAGAATTTTTGAAATTGTTGCAGATTTATTAAAAAAGAAAAACTGAACTATCACATGGTCCTAAGTATTCAGACCCTTTGCTCAGTATTTAGTAGAATCACCCTTTTGAGCTAATACAGCCATGAGTCTTTTTGGGAAAGATGCAACAAGTTTTTCACACCTGGATTTGGGGATCCTCTGCCATTCCTCCTTGCAGATCCTCTCCAGTTCTGTCAGGTTGGATGGTAAACGTTGGTGGACAGCCATTTTTAGGTCTCTCCAGAGATGCTCAATTGGGTTTAAGTCAGGGCTCTGGCTGGGCCATTCAAGAACAGTCACAGAGTTGTTGTGAAATTACTCCTTCGTTATTTTAGCTGTGTGCTTAGGGTCATTGTCTTGTTGGAAGGTAAACCTTCGGCCCAGTCTGAGGTCCTTAGCACTCTGGAGAAGGTTTTTGTCCAGGATATCCCTGTACTTGGCCGCATTCATCTTTCCCTCGATTGCAACCAGT